>WNWK01001965.1:15000-165000 GCA_009830355.1 Cherax destructor
ACCTTGCTGTGCTAATTTGTCACAAGATTCCAAGCCAGTCAATCTGTGTAAAAATATTCTACTAAGCCAGCAAGCCACTCTGCTGTCTGAGAAGTAAGCCACGTGAGTCCAAGCATTTATACCACCTTGTACTCCAGTGTATTGCTGTTCTGTGTACAATAACACCCCCGTGGTATCCTGGGTTATTCAAGCCACCCTGGGTTAAGTTCATATAAACGGCGTAAGCCACAGGCGCACGCGGGAAGCAGTGTGGGCTAACCCTACCAGCCACCACCCCCCCACCACCCACGCCAAGGCAGACGCCTTGACCACGTGCATCCACCCACACAAAGCATTAAGTGTGGATTATTTCACCCTTAACTGGGTCCTGCAAGCAGTTTATTGGCTACGAACCAGGTCGAGCGTCCTGAGTGTGTTTCTTCTGAACTGTTGTGCCAACTGTACTAAACCTACTTGTCGCGTGGGTCTTGGGAGAGATATATAGGAGGTCAAAGATACTCCTTGTTGGATGGTTACGGTATATTTACAGTAAGTGAAGGAGAGTCCAGCACACCGTCTGTCTCGCCTGTAGGTCTAACGTTAGTGAGAGAGAGTGCCTATCAGAGGCTGTGCACATGCGCTGAGCCTCTGACGTCAGCGGGTACCGTGACGTCACACGCAAAGGGACCAGCTGTATAAAAGGAAAGGTACACTACACAAGTGTATATATGATACTGACACGACATAAGAGCACAGCTTACTTACACTGACACAACCAGATCATCAAACTGCAATAAGCAGAACGAAGCAGCAGTAAGCAAGACAACAGCGGGTATGGAAGGGAGAGACACAACAACAGACCTGACTGGGGACAATCAGCGTGTCCTCCACAAAAGTCACAAAACTCTCAAATTACTGAATCTGAGTTCAGCAACTTCCAAACCCCAACTACAACAGTGTGCAGGTACCAGTCTGAGAAAGTTAGATCTAGAGTTAGACTCTGGACCTGGATCATATACACAACCACAAAATGTCAAAAATCACTAACTCTAAATAAATCTCTGGGAACATAGTTCCGCAGAGGACAAGAAGTATGGCTCTACCTCCAACGAGATCATAGTCTAGCTCTAAACTGAATTTACATCACAACAACAGCAGAGAACAGAGTTCCCACAGACGGTGGGAGGAGAGAGGTGTTGCCACACTGGTGGCCAGTCAGAGAGACAGTGATTGCTACAGGTGCAGCCGTGAGGTAAGCTGCGCTCAAGAGCCTGACATTATTTCCCAGAATGCACCAGAAGTGACAGACGAGCAAACAAACATGTAACTGAGAGATCATCCGCCAGCACAGAAGTGTAGTGCAAGAATATCCTACCTAATCATGTAGAAAATTATAAATTATTAATGTAATACTATACAACATGCTATTTTCGTTTTAGCTACTACTGAAAATAACCATTGCAAATATAATATTAAACAAATGCCAAGGTGATTTACATCAGTACACAAATAGTATGTTGGTTTTTATCAGAAGTCACAACATTGTCCTTGTTATTGTTTTTGTTCCCTCTATCTCCTAGCAGCAAATCCGATAACCTCCCATTACGCAGGCGCTGTGTGAACCCTACGGGCTTAGGGCTTCCCTATTGCATAAAAGAGTGGAGAACATAAGACACTTGTTGGACCACGTCTTGAATATGCTGTCCAGTTCTGATCTCCAAATCGCATTAAAAAAGGCGAGGCTATACTGGAGCGGGTGCAGACAACCTCATACTCATCATCACTCAAACACAAACCTTATGAAGAAAGACTCAAAACACTCTGCCTTTTCTCTCTTGGGAAGCAGAAATTACGAGATCTCTTTCAAGCCTTGAAGACACTGAATGGCTTGGACACACTCAAAGACGAAGAACCATTTGAAGCAAAGAACAAAAAATCATAATACCGTGACTGGAACAATACACAAATAACGTAGCCCTATGCGGGCTACGTGTGTATCTGAAGTGTTGAACGAGTGGGTAACTAGAAACAATGGAATGAAATTGCGAGACGGAGGATGCAACACGGATGTAGGCAGTTAGATATTTTGTTTTGTAAACAATAATACGAGAATGACATAAACTGCCCAGTAATGTTGTTTAATGCGAGAACAACGTAGTGATTCAAGAATGATCACTTTGTAAGTATAGGATTCAACTTGATACTATGCTGAGGCAATCCCAAATCAACTGATTCTTAATGTTTCTTCAGCAGCTGTATCAGGATAATGAATTGACAATGAAACCACCAAGTTAATAATAGTAGAAATAGGTGGTTGTGATGATCATAGTAGAACCGGTGGTAATCAGAAGTAGAACAAGTGGTAGCCAGAAGTAGACCCACTGGTACACACGGCTCTGTGAGTGACAGTGGAGTAACAACGGTAGTTAAGATAGTAACTACTAATCAAGCAGAGGTAGTTGTAGCCCTCCTCTACCATCATACCAAAATGGTATGATATATTTTTTCCCCGTTTTCATGCCGGCAGTGACCAAAGAGTTGAGGGTATGAAGAGAGCCTTCTGCTTTTCTATCCCTAACTTACACACCAATGTAACGCACGATAATCCTGTGTCGTAGCTCACACCTGGGCGGCCTGGTGTGTCTTCCCAGAAGTCATTAGCGCCTCTGTTGTTCTCGTGTCGGCAGCTTCTCAGAAAGGTCAGCAGCAATCAACCCACATCGAGGGCACGCTACACAACCAATTAATAATATGGAGGAGCGAATGACTGAGTAACAGACGGAGGAAAAAAAACTGTTGAAGGTAGAACATGCAAGGGGGCGATACGTTGATCAGAAGTGTCTTGAGGAGGCGAGATCTTGATCAGAAGTGTCTTGAGGAGGCGAGATCTTGATCAGAAGTGTCTTGAGGAGGCGAGATCTTGATCAGAAGTGTCTTCAGGAGGCGAGATCTTGATCAGAAGTGTCTTGAGGAGGCGAGATCTTGATCAGAAGTTTGACTCAGCTGCTGCATGTATGAATGAGAGCACATTGTCAGTCAGGTGGGGATGTGGGCTCGGGTGTGCAGGGAACTAATTCAGTGTCGTGCGTGTGTGAGGTTCTAGGATGCTGCAGGATAGGTCATCTCGTACCCTCTCTTATTCTCTTATCCTATCCTCTTTTCAGTATTTTCACTACATCGGCCATCTTCCACCAAGGTAGGGAGACCTCCCCCCAAAAAAAAAAAAGACACATTCACCGTCATTCGTTCAATATCTATCTCACCAGGAGTGTCCCCGGACATCACAGTATAAACTACACACCGAGCTGCAACATCCCCACCACTCCTGCAGAGGGAAGCCACGGCACTTCCCACCTGCAAGACCCATGACCGGCTAACTGGGTTTTCCCCACGAATCCCTCCACAAATGTTACCTCACACTCCAACAGCACACCAAATCTCCGGAAGATACTGTGATAAATGATGTCATTACGCAGTCTTGTCCCCCCCCCCGACTCTCACACATTATTATTATTATTATTATTATTATTATTATTGCTGTTATTATTATTATTAATAGTAGTAGTAGTATTATTATTATTATAACTCATTTTAATTATAATTTTGATTTAATTACAATTGTCTTACTGGAATAATCAACACCTTGAAGAGGAATCTTTGAACGATGTTTCGCTCTATAGACATAAAATAACGAGAGAAGATTAGCTGTAAATCCATATAATTATCATAATATGCGAGACTAAAATTGCAGAATTGATGCTACTCTAGAAATACTGAGATGTTTGTGTCTGGCTGAGTGCTGCTGAGGTGAGTGCTGCTGAGGTGAGTGCTGCTGAGGTGAGTGCTGCTGAGGATGTCTAGCTGAGTGGTGCCGAGGATGTGGCTAGCTGAGTGGTGCTGAGGTGAGTGGTGCTGAGGTGAGTGGTGCTGAGGTGAGTGGTGCTGAGGTGAGTGGTGCTGAGGTGAGTGGTGCTGAGGATGTCTAGCTGAGTGGTGCCGAGGATGTGGCTAGCTGAGTGGTGCTGAGGATGTGGCTAGCTGAGTGGTGCTGAGGTGAGTGCTGCTGAGGTGAGTGGTGCTGAGGATGTCTAGCTGAGTGGTGCCGAGGATGTGGCTAGCTGAGTGGTGCCGAGGATGTTGCTAGCTGAGTGGTGCCGAGGATGTGGCTAGCTGAGTGGTGCTGAGGTGAGTGGTGCCGAGGATGTGGCTAGCTGAGTGGTGCTGAGGTGAGTGGTGCCGAGGATGTGGCTAGCTGAGTGGTGCCGAGGATGTGGCTAGCTGAGTGGTGCTGAGGTGAGTGGTGATGAGGTGAGTGGTGCTGAGGATGTCTAGCTGAGTGGTGCCGAGGACGTGGCTGGCTGAGTAGTGCTAAGGACGTGTCTGGCTGAGTGGTGCTGAGGACGTGGCTGGCTGAGTGGTGCTGAGGACGTGGCTGGCTGAGTGGTGCTGAGGACGTGTCTGGCTGAGTGGTGCTGAGGACGTGTCTGGCTGAGTGGTGCTGAGGACGTGGCTGGCTGAGTGGTGCTGAGGACGTGGCTGGCTGAGTGGTGCTGAGGACGTGGCTGGCTGAGTGGTGCTGAGGACGTGGCTGGCTGAGTGGTGCTGAGGACGTGGCTGGCTGAGTGGCTGCTGAGGACGTGGCTGGCTGAGTGCTGCTGAGGACGTGGCTGGCTGAGTGGTGCTGAGGACGTGGCTGGCTGAGTGGTGCTGAGGACGTGGCTGGCTGAGTGCTGCTGAGGACGTGGCTGGCTGAGTGCTGCTGAGGACGTGGCTGGCTGAGTGGTGCTGAGGACGTGGCTGGCTGAGTGCTGCTGAGGACGTGGCTGGCTGAGTGCTGCTGAGGACGTGGCTGGATGAGTGGTGTTGAGGACGTGGCTGGCTGAGTGCTGCTGAGGACGTGGCTGGATGAGTGGTGTTGCAGACGTGGCTGGATGAGTGCTGCTGAGGACGTGGCTGGCTGAGTGGTGCTGAGACGTGCTGGCTGAGTGGTGCTGAGGACGTGGCTGGCTGAGTGCTGCTGAGGACGTGGCTGGCTGAGTGCTGCTGAGGACGTGGCTGGCTGAGTGCTGCTGAGGACGTGGCTGGTGGTGTGAGGACGTGGCTGGTGAGTGGTGCTGAGACGTGTCTGGCTGAGTGCTGCTGAGGACGTGCTGGCTGAGTGGTGCTGAAAGACGTGGCTGGCTGAGTGGTGCTGAGGACGTGGCTGGCTAGTGGTGCTGAGGACGTGGCTGGCTGAGTGCTGCTGAGGACGTGGCTGGCTGAGTGTGCTGAGGACGTGTCTGGCTGAGTGTGCTGAGGACGTGGCTGGCTGAGTGTGCTGAGGACGTGCTGGCTGAGTGCTGCTGAGGACCTGGCTGGCTGAGTGTGCTGAGGACGTGGCTGGCTGAATGGTGCTGAGGACGTGGCTGGCTGAGTGTGCTGAGGACGTGGCTGGCTGAGTGGTGCTGAGAAAGTGCTGGCTGAGTGTGCTGAGGACGTGGCTGGCTGATGGTGCTGAGACGTGCTGGCTGAGTGTGCTGAAGACGTGTCTGGCTGAGTGTGCTGAGGACGTGGCTGGCTGAGTGTGCTGAGGACGTGGCTGGCTGAGTGTGCTGAGGATTCCAGCTGAGTCTTCTAGAGCACATTTTAAACGGACAACAAGGTTTACTAAGAGTTTACATGTGGACTTATAGACTATAAGCCACTGAAGACTATAGTAGTAATTCACAAAGAGAGACTTTCAAGTGGAGTTCAGAGAGAGTAGCTTATCAAGTGGAGTTCGAAGAAGTACTATCAGTGAGCTTTATGAGGACTTTATCAAGTGGAGTAGCATACTTATAGGACGTGAGCTGCAAGAGGTGCTGGATCGTGGCTTGCTGAGGTACTAGAGTGGAGCTTGCAGAGGCTCTAAGTGGCTTGGCAAGAAGTACTGCTGAAGTGGCTTTTCAAGAGTACTCATGGAGCTTAGCGTAGCTCAAGTGGAGTAGCTGAGGTATCGTGGCTGGCAGAGTGCTCACTGAGACTTTGCAGAAGTCTCTGAGACGTGAGACTGGATGAGTGAGTTTTTGAGACATGGCTGCTGTTGCAGTTAGATTCTAATGAATGCTGATAAGTGATATATTAGGTACTAGCTGGGAAATTGCGAGATACTAAATGAGTTGGTAATTAAAACGTTAAGCTAACTAAATGCACTAATTCTGGAGATAATGACGGCTGAACGTGCTAATGGAGTACTGCGAGCTCAGTGCTCAGTAGAGTTGAAGTTTTGTGAATTGTACAGCCACTGCATTGTAGGTTATGTGTGAATTGTTCCAGCCACTGCATTGTAGGTTATTTATGAATTGTTCCAGCCACTGCATTGTAGGTTATGTGTGAATTGTTCCAGCCACTGCATTGTAGGTTATTTAAGAATTGTTCCAGCCACTGCATTGTAGGTTATGTGTGAATTATTCCAGCCACTGCATTGTAGGTTATTTATGAATTGTTCCAGCCACTGCATTGTAGGTTATTTATGAATTGTTCCAGCCACTGCATTGTATGTTATGTGTGAATTATTCCAGCCACTGCATTGTAGGTTATTTATGAATTGTTCCAGCCACTGCATTGTAGGTTATGTGTGAATTGTTCCAGCAACTGCATTGTAGGTTATTTATGAATTGTTCCAGCCACTGCATTGTAGGTTATTTATGAATTGTTCCAGCCACTGCATTGTAGGTTATTTATGAATTGTTCCAGCCACTGCATTGTAGGTTATTTATGAATTGTTCCAGCCACTGTATTGTAGGTTATTTATGAATTGTTCCAGCCACTGCATTGTAGGTTATTTATGAATTGTTCCAGCCACTGCATTGTAGGTTATTTATGAATTGTTCCAGCCACTGTATTGTAGGTTATTTATGAATTGTTCCAGCCACTGTATTGTAGGTTATTTATGAATTGTTCCAGCCACTGCATTGTAGGTTATTTATGAATTGTTCCAGCCACTGCATTGTAGGTTATTTATGAATTGTTCCAGCCACTGCATTGTAGGTTATTTATGAATTGTTCCAGCCACTGCATTGTAAGTTATTTATGAATTGTTCCAGCCACGGTAATGGTACCTCGGTTAACGATGGTCCCCAAACTCACCCTTTTATGTAAGTTTATTTTTTTAAATGCTTTTGTAAGTGTATTTTTGGGGGTCTAAAAGGACTAGTCTATTTTACATTATTCCTTATGGGGATAAATTCGTTTGGTAATGGCACTTGAACCCATGAGGAGATTATCTTATTTTCCCAAGTGAAGATAAAAGACAACAATCAAATAATCTTTTTCAAGGGATAAATGAAACTTTTATTGAATCAAACAGATTTGTTGGCCAACGATGTCTGCTCGGAATGGCTCGGCTTATAGACAACAAAATCAAATTTCCAGCCAAATAATTATGTACATAGAGCAATTTTGTTTCAAAAGCAAACGAGTATGAGTACGGGAGGTTGAGCCAGGAGTCCGAGTGACACTCTTTTGATCACTCGGGTATTATAAACACTCCCAAAATATAGAATAATTCCACAAATGAATACGCTGTATAAAATGTGTGTGTTTGTTGGTTTGTTTTTTATGGCTTTCCTCCCTCCTCGGTACCAGTTGCTTTTGTGTGTTTCTCTCTCTCTCTCTCTCTCTCTCTCTCTCTCTCTCTCTCTCTCTCTCTCTCTCTCTCTCTCTCTCTCTCTCTCTCTCTCTCTCTCTCTCTCTCACTTGGAAGTTTACTATTTTTTTCACAATTGTTGTTTTACATATTGTGATATAACCTGTTTACTGTGATATTATTATTATTATTATTATTATTATTATTATATATATATATATATATATATATATATATATATATATATATATGCCTTGGTGGGAGACGGCTGATGTGTTAATAAATAAAAAAATAAAAGAGAGAGGGAGAGTAAAGCAAACAAGAAGCTAAATTTGATTGCTAAAAACCTGGAGTAGGATACAGGAGAGGCTGTACCGACTCTACTACTCACCTTGAATAAGCCATCTGGCTCTGGTCTCCAAATTACGTAAAATACGTAAAAATATATACTGGAGAGGGTGCAGAGAAGGATAGCAAATTAGCTCGTTATATAACTAAGAAACAAACTATATGATAAAGAAGACTCAGAGCATCTAAACTGGTTCCCTCTCTAAGGCAAGGATGGTTTGTTAATGGAGTTTAAAAGCCTAATGTCTGCATTAGGGCCATTAAGGATGTGCGTAACCTTTTCACTACTAGACAAGATTACTTTAATCCCTAAACTAGGGATTAACTTAAACTATCAGCATATATACACTGAGAGAAGTACACCTCTCGATGTTTTCCTGTCTTACAAATGAGCGTCAGAGAGTTTTCTTTCCTCTTTATAGGAGCATGTAAACTGCAGTCATGTGACTCAATCAGCCGTGTCAGCCATGTTGCTGGTCATACACGTCGTTTTCTTTCTCTACTTATCGTGTAAGATTAATCTAATAAATGTGGGACAAACATGTCAAAAAATCTCATCATTCATAGTTGTTTCGGACTCCTAAAGTATATAGTAAGTTCTCCAGGAATTCGACTCCCCTTGTCCCATCGTCCTTTATAAAAAATTTGGTTATGTCGCATTTCTACAGTAGTAAACACAAAGAAGTCTTTTTGCTGGGTCCCTAGACACGCGGATGTTCAGGGCAATGAACAAGCAGACGCAGTCGCTCAGTCAGCTTTTCATGACCTCCCAATTTCCCGCAGTGGCATTCCTTTCTCTGACTACTTTGCAGTGGTCTTTCAACACAGCAACAGCTGGCAACAACGTTGGTCGAGTTGGAGATCTGGCCATCTTCGCACTGTTGCTGGGCTTGAGAGACTGCACTCTCACCCTTACAAATCTGACACATGAACCTGCAAGGACCTACGGATCTCATTGTCAGACACCATATCTTAATAGATTCTCCTGTCTATCAGTGAGCATACAGGCTTTACTGTCGTGTTGCAGTGTCCGGACACTGTCGGACATTGCAACACAACAGTATCTAGGTACAGAGGACATCTTCGGCAACTGTATTGCCTGACCACTAGTTGCGAGTGAGGAAGGTGGATTGGAGAAGAACCTGCTTAGCATGGGCCAGTAGGCTTGTTAAAGTACCTCTCAGTCTTACATTCTTGCTTCTTCTAGTAGGCCCCGCTTCCTCTGTCGTCTTCAAGATTTTCTGCAGCTCACGTTTGGCAGTAAATAAGTCTCCATTCTCACGCTTGAGCTACACATTGATCCAGATTATGGAGCTGAATTCTTCTCCAGGCTGAGGGACTGACCACCTCAAAACTGCTTCGTCGAGGGTAATGGACTAATTACATCATCTTTTCACCTCCACTGCTTCTACTGTCTCCTCTGTATTCAACTGAAAAAGCCTACTGTGTAGGCGAAACGTTTTGGAATAAAGATACCTAATTGTTGCATATGTGTCTTACTTGGCTACGTAGAAGTCATGCAACGCGTGAAGAATGGGAGGCAACCAGGTTCCCACACCGGCATCGTATCACAATCATGAGGATGGTGAACTCTACGTCAATATATTCGCTATAAGATCAGTGTAGAATGTTGACACTCGGTTTTGTTATGATCGCCGCTACGCACTCTGCCTGACGCTCTTTTTCTAAAGGAATGCAATAAAAAGACATTCCTTCCTTGGTCAGGTTCGTTTGATTAATGGAGTGTAAAGCTTCCCAACTACACGAGGGTCATTATAGTTGGATGTAACCTTTTCACCACCATACAATGGAGTTTCAATCCCTAAAATAGGGATTAAAATAAAGTCTCAGCATGTTAATAACACAAAAGCACAATACCGTGACTGGAACAATACACGAATAACCCGAAGATAGGACAAAGAAACTTTATGACGACGTTTCGGTTCGACTTGGCCCATTAACTAGACACACTGTAAACGCTTGTATACACTGTGAGAAATATACTTTTCAGTGTATGCATTCTGTGTATACACCTACACCTACACTAGCGCTTTAAATCGTAACATCAAGTAGTGTCTTTGCAGGTGATGACGTCACAGGTTAAACGTCGGGCGCACTGGCAGTCAGGTGTGAGCTGGTGGCACTCGTGTTTATCTTTCACATGTCGTGACACAAGTGTTTGTATGAAGTGTTTGCAGGTGCCCCCTTCTGCTTAAGCAGAAGGGGGCACCTGTGACGTCATCACCTGCAAAAACACTACTTGATGTTACGATTTAAAACGAATAATGTTGAGTCGACTCAAGTTGTAGCAACGATAAAGTAATTACCTTGGCCAGCTGGGTCTGGGTACGGGCAGTCCAGGTAATTAAAGGTGCATGTATCTAGCACTGGTTGTTCTGCTCTCAAGCCCAGAGAGGAGCTGGCTTCCCATTGTGTGTTTACCTTCCTGGGTGTCCAGGGTTGAACCCCCGCTCCTTCCAGGAGCGGGAGTTCAACCACTGACTTGTGACCTGACCTGTGAATCACCTTTTTCGCTGAGCTAAAGAAATAACATACTATATGAAAGACAGGAACAAGGGGGTCACAGATATCAAGTAAGACTGTAAAACAAATCTGTAAAGATAACATCAAACACCATGCTAGTTAAACTTGCAAAGTCCTGTAACACACTAAGGAACAACAAAGTCCTGTAACACACTGAGGAACAACAAAGTCCTGTAACACACTGAGGAACAACAAAGTCCTGTAACACACTGAGGAACAACAAAGTCCTGTAACACACTGAGGAACAACAAAGTCTTGTAACACACTAAGGAACAACAAAGTCCTGTAACACACTAAGGAACAATAAAGTCCTGTAACACACTGAGGAACAACAAAGTCCTGTAACACACTGAGGAACAACAAAGTCCTGTAACACACTAAGGAACAACAAAGTCCTGTAACACACTAAGGAACAACAAAGTCCTGTAACACACTAAGGAACAACAAAGTCCTGTAACACACTAAGGAACAACAAAGTCCTGTAACACACTGAGGAACAACAAAGTCCTGTAACACACTAAGGAACAACAAAGTCCTGTAACACACTAAGGAACAACAAAGTCCTGTAACACACTGAGGAACAACAAAGTCCTGTAACACACTGAGGAACAACAAAGTCCTGTAACACACTGAGGAACAACAAAGTCCTGTAACACACTAAGGAACAACAAAGTCCTGTAACACACCAAGGAACAATAAAGTCCTGTAACACACTGAGGAACAACAAAGTCCTGTAACACACTGAGGAACAACAGAGTCCTGTAACACACTGAGGAACAACAAAGTCCTGTAACACACTGAGGAACAACAGAGTCCTGTAACACACTAAGGAACAACAAAGTCCTGTAACACACTGAGGAACAACAAAGTCCTGTAACACACTGAGGAACAACAAAGTCCTGTAACACACTGAGGAACAACAAAGTCCTGTAACACACTGAGGAACAACAAAGTCCTGTAACACACTAAGGAACAACAAAGTCCTGTAACACACTAAGGAACAATAAAGTCCTGTAACACACTGAGGAACAACAAAGTCCTGTAACACACTGAGGAACAACAAAGTCCTGTAACACACTAAGGAACAACAAAGTCCTGTAACACACTAAGGAACAACAAAGTCCTGTAACACACTAAGGAACAACAAAGTCCTGTAACACACTAAGGAACAACAAAGTCCTGTAACACACTGAGGAACAACAAAGTCCTGTAACACACTAAGGAACAACAAAGTCCTGTAACACACTAAGGAACAACAAAGTCCTGTAACACACTGAGGAACAACAAAGTCCTGTAACACACTGAGGAACAACAAAGTCCTGTAACACACTGAGGAACAACAAAGTCCTGTAACACACTAAGGAACAACAAAGTCCTGTAACACACCAAGGAACAATAAAGTCCTGTAACACACTGAGGAACAACAAAGTCCTGTAACACACTGAGGAACAACAGAGTCCTGTAACACACTGAGGAACAACAAAGTCCTGTAACACACTGAGGAACAACAGAGTCCTGTAACACACTGAGGAACAACAGAGTCCTGTAACACACTGAGGAACAACAGAGTCCTGTAACACACTGAGGAACAACAGAGTCCTGTAACACACTGAGGAACAACAAAGTCCTGTAACACACTGAGGAACAACAGAGTCCTGTAACACACTGAGGAACAACAAAGTCCTGTAACACACTGAGGAACAACAAAGTCCTGTAACACTAAGGAACAACAAAGTCCTGTAACACACTGAGGAACAACAAAGTCCTGTAACACTAAGGAATAACAAAGTCCTGTAACACACTGATGAACAACAAAGTCCTGTAACACTAAGGAATAACAAAGTCCTGTAACACACTGAGGAACAACAAAGTCCTGTAACACTAAATAATAACAAAGTCCTGTAACACACTGATGAACAACATAGCGAAGACTTAGTTACTTCAAGGCTGTAAGATCAAATACATCGTAGTTACATCACGTCAGTGAACAACATGATGCGGGTGCGGAAATGTGTGCTAACACATCCCCTCACATCACTGCAATTTAAATCAGAGAGAATGTTGAAATCTTCGTCCATGGGCTGTGTTTTAGAGAGACCCTCAAGGAAGACCTCTCATCCCCATCCCTTCCTAACATCCCTCCAACACCACCACAACGTCAAGTTGATCCAGAAAAACAGTAATATAATCTGTGGTAAATGTTTCATTGAGTAATAGATGAGAGTCTATCCAGTGTCCCGAAAAACTCCAGTGCCGGACGTGGCTCATTTGTTTACCTATTATCACCTATTGTCTTGTGGACTCACACATTAATCTCTTTATCTCCTTTATATTTTCTATTTGTTTTGGTAAACTTACTTTGCTTCACTTCTCTGTTATTACACATTCGTTTGCTAGTTTGTCATTTTGCTACTTTTTTTCATATTTCCTGCTAGTTTGTGTTTTACTGTTCTTAGATGAATGTTTGTTTTCAGAATATAGCGAGGGAGGCTGTGCCTTGTGCAGCGCCTCTTGCCCAGGTAATTAAATTCTTGGTGACTCAGGTGTGTTTTATTGAAGTTCTACTTCATACAACCCTACACTAGTGCTGCCTACACTAGTGTTACCTACACTAGTGCTGCCTACACTAGTGTTACCTACACTAGTGCTACTTACACTAGTGCTACCTATATTACTGCTACCTACACTAGTGTTACCTACACTAGTGCTGCCTACACTAGTGCTGCCTACACTAGTGCTACCTACACTAGTGCTACCTACATTACCTACATTAGTGCTACCTACATTACCTACACTAGTGCTACCTACATTACCTACACTAGTGCTACCTACACTAGTGCTACCTACATTACCTACATTAGTGCTACCTACATTACCTACACTAGTGCTACCTACATTACCTACACTAGTGCTACCTACATTACCTACACTAGTGCTAGTCTACATTAGTGCTACCTACCTTAGTGCTACCTACACTAGTGCTACCTACATTACCTACATTAGTGCTACCTACATTACCTACAGTTGTACTACCTACATTACCTACACTAGTGCTACCTACATTAGTACTATTCTATATTAGTCCTATATTTTGTCTTCTTAACCACTCAGGGGATATCTGCCACAGATGTTATCTGGGCACTTTTAATTACAGCTCTTGGGCAGCCGTACGAGACCACACTGTGAGGACGGTCATCCTGGGAGACGTAAAACAAACTACAAAAGTTAAATATTACAAAATGGAAGAAAAAGGGAAGAGGTGGTAAGTGTCAGTAAGAGAGTGTACTCACCTATTGGTACTCACCTATTTGTGGTTGCAGGGGTCGATACTCAGCTCCTGGCCCCGCCTCTTCACTGATCGCTACTAGGTCGTCTCTCTCTCCCTGCTCCATGAGTGTGTGTGTGTGTATTATGTACTCTGGAGGTGGCCTCTCACTCCCACACTGTCCCTCATTACCTTTCCTTTCCTACCCCAGTATCATCACATTTCTTCCTTACAAACTCTCACCACTCCCGCCTCCCCTTACTGGATCATCACATCTCCCCGTATAGTCCCATCCCACCCTCTTCTCCACTTCCCCTGGACCCCATCCTTTTCCTCCTCCTCCTCCTCCTCCTCCTCCTCCTCCTCCTCCTCCTCCTCCTCCTCCTCCTCCTCTTCTTCTTCTTCTTCTTTCTCCAGAATTTTGTCAGTGACAAGAACAGCTGTGTATAATTCTTTCTCAGTCTTATCCTGTTTCCTATTCCCATTTTACTACAGTAATTTTCTTACCTGGCTCCCAACATCAATTTCTTAAAGGCTGTAAATTTATTAACGCATTTTTTCTTAAATTTAGATTAGGTTAGATCAGGTTTTGTTAGGTTAGGTTAGGTTAAGTTAGGTCAGGTTAGGTTAGGTTAAGTTAGGTCAGGTTAGGTTATGTCAGGTCAGGTCAAGTTGGGCAAAGGGTAGATGGCATAAATCTGTCAAAATTTAAATTTAACCACAAATAAGCAGAATATAAACTGGCTGCTTCTAAATATGTCAAAGAGAAGACCGAGAAAAAAACAGGCAACGTTTATCATTGGTGGGAGGAGACTGCTGTATCCTGCCCTCTCCCACCCTCACCCACAAACATTACTCCCAGTCCTGCCAAAATAATTGAATTTTGTGTAAAGCTCAGCTATTTTTCTTTTACATGGCACATTCTAAAAAACAGAAATTTTGTGAAGGTGTCAAGGCAATTCTCTCTGGAGAATGACCAGGAGATCTCTCTCTCTCTCTCTCTCTCTCTCTCTCTCTCTCTCTCTCTCTCTCTCTCTCTCTCTCTCTCTCTCTCTCTCTCTCTCTCTCTCTCTCCCTCTCTCCTAGATGCTTAAATTCCAGTCTACAGAAATCCCATGAATAAAAATATCCAAAGACATGTTTCGCCCCACCATGATATACTCACTAAACGTGGGCTTGTTTTTGAGTTTTTCCTGTGTGCTTATGGAATCTGTACTCCCGAATTTCTCGACTTGAAATGTAATATGATCACCAATACCTTCATGAAACTAAAGTTCCCATTCTATTTCATCTTCGACTACCAATGCAAAACACGGCTCATGCTCCAAAACACCAAAACTGACAACTCGACAAGCAAGTAACAACTCATTCTTTCCACTGGTGATAATGGTCAGACTTCCCAGAACCTCGCCCAGAGTGACATCAGCATTGTGAATGTCACCTCTAACATTAATAGATATTACCAGACCTACGATCCACAGCCATACGAATACTGAAGCAGGTGTTTACAGAATTCCCCGTGGTGAGTGTAACAAAGTGTACATTGATGAGACTGCACGGAGCCTTTTCGCAAGAGTCCTTGAACACAAATATGCCCATAAAACACTTAACGAGAACGACGCTTATACTATTCGTAAGAGATAAAATAAGGTTCGTCAAATTTACTGAGTAGATGGTGAGCCAAGATCCAACTAAGCCAGCTATCAGGACAGGAGCAGCGAGGCTTGCTTGGAGCTCCACAAAAGCCAGCCTCTAGGAGAGAAACCCATATCTGAACACTAAATTTCACTTTAAACCTTGCCCAACCAGCAAAGGGGTGACCCGTTGCAGCATAAACTAGGTTGCCAGGTTTTTACACAGCTAAACAAGTAATGCTGACAGGATGAACATGGGGTACACAGTCAACTTAGCCGCTTAGGTAGCACAGCTACTCTAAACAAGTGACGGGCCAAGCCCCTCAGCAGAGATCCAGGGAAAACTTCACCAGACTCAACAGAGAGGCTCACAACAGAGAAAATATGAAATGCATTGCTACAAAGAAAGGCTTTAGCAAGTGCAGCATGGAAGAGTAGATCTGAAAGACATGTTCCTTCCTACCTTGAACAGCACAAGGCCACATGCAGTCTGAGCATGGTCCACCAATCCACTTCCTAGGTATGGTGGGAGAGGACAGAGAGAGAGGAGGGACCTGGGTGACATGTAAAGATTTTATCATCCGCGAGAAGCCAAAACGCCTTCCCGCACCCACCCGGTTTGAACATTTGAATTTATGCGGATTTATATATATATATATATATATATATATATATATATATATATATATATATATATATATATATATATATATATATATATATATATATATATAAATATATATATATATATATAATATATATATATATATATATATATATATATATATATATATATATATATATATATATATATATATATACTGAATGGGAGACTCTTGCTGCTCCAACACCAAAACCTAGTGAAGAACTGGCCTACAAACAGTCAAGCTGGGACGGCCCCATCACTGAAAAGATACTTGCCAACATGCTTAGGGCTGTAACATCAGACAGGGAGACTGCCCGTCTCCTAGCTGTGAGTGCACCTCACTCTGGGGACTTCCTCCAAACAGTTCCCATTTCGGCCACGGGAACACGCCTCGACCCTAAGACCCTCCGTATTGCAGTGGCTCTGCGCCTTGCTGCCCCTATTCACACGGAATATACGTGTATTTGCGGCGATGCGCAAGCCGACCAATATGGTCTACATGTTCTTAACTGTTCCAAAACGAAGGGCTGGCATGCAAGACACAATGAAGTCAACGACATCATAAAAAGAACCCTTGCTACAGCTGGATGCCCAGCCGAGAGAGAGCCTCGATCACTAGCAGCCAACAATGCCCACAACCCAGCAAACCGCCCCGACGGGATCACCATCTATCCTTGGAAGAATGGCAAGCTCTTAGCATGGGACTATACCTGTGTGTCGACACTGGCTGACACCTACATCCATCACAGTGTCGGGCGACAGGGAGGAACTGCTGACCACAGGGAGGAGTACAAGATCGGCAAGTACAGGGACATAAGCCAACAGTATCAATTTGTCCCAGTGGGATCAGAGACCTTGGGATCATGGGGAAAAAATGCAACACGTTTCCTTAAAGAACTGGGTTCCAGACTCATCGACACCAGCAGGGACCCAAGGGCAGCCACTTTCATGTTCCAGCGCCTCAGCATGGCCATCCAGAAGGGAAATGCATGCTGCGTACTGGGCTTGCGTCCGGCTTCGGAGGAGCTGGAAGAGATTCATAATCTTTGATATATTGTACCAATGTATGCATGTTCATGTTTTGTATTTTCTGTCAATGTATTCTGTCTATTAATAAAGCATTCATTCAATATATATATATATAGGTAGTGGTAGGAGAAGAAAATATTCTAACAGCTCCGGGGAGAACCTCGAGTTTTCCCTGAGGTACGTTTATTGTCTTCTCTGAGGATGAGGGTCCCCAGCAAGTTCTAGAGGTGGTACCTCTCTCTCTCTCTCTCTATATATATATATATATATATATATATATATATATATATATATATATATATATATATATATATTTACAATATGTATATATGGGGTCCACCTCTGGTGCAAAGTGTGGGACCCATAGCCTCGGAGAAGTGGATAAAAAGGCTTCAAGGAAGAATATTTGGATTTCTTCCTGAAGCCATTTGAATATTCCACTTCCCCTACCACGCCATCTTTTCATTCTATATATACATATATATAAACTTTATTTCAAGACAAAATACATTGACAAAATACCTTAAAATATGCATTGACAAGAATACAATAGGGAGTAAAACAACATAGATAACAACTCAGAGCTACATGTCAAATACTTCGTACAGCTCCCCGGCAGTGGGCCGCGTGCCCAGAATGCTGCAGGCATTTTCCCTCTGGATCGCAACACTGAGTCTCTGAAAGAGGAAGCTGGTCGCCCTGTGGTCCTTGGTTTCTATGATGAGTTTTTCACCCAGCTCTTTGGGAAACTTTAGAGCACACTTGCCCCATGCTCCAAGGGTCTCCGACCCTATTGGGAGGAAGTTATAGCAAGGGGGAAGGCCTTCATATTTGCGAGTCTTCTGGGTCTCCCTGTGGCTGGCAGCTCCACCCCCTTCTGCTACGGAGTATGGCAAGTAGGTGTCTGCCATTGTGGCAGCACAGGTGTAGCCCCAAGCAATCTGCTTACCATCCTTCCAGGGTAGCATAGTGGCTCCATCAGGACGCTTTTGACTTCATATATATATATATATATATATATATATATATATATATATATATATATATATATATATATATATATATATCAAGAGCCCCTTACCAGCATCAAGAAACCTCACTTAAGAGGGTGTAGAGAGTACGGTCGTGTGTTAAACATAGCATCATTACATTCAAATCTTTATTTTATTTACTTAGAAACGCTACATTCTTAGAGACGTCTGAGGACTTTGGAGAGAACTTTACCCAGATGCAGACACTCATACCTCCCACACTCACCAGCTCCCACACTCACCAGCTCCCACATTCACCAACTCCCAAATGCACCAGTTCCCACATTCACCGCCTCTCACATTCACCAGCTCCCACATTCACCAGCTCCCACATTCACCAGCTCTAACATTCACCAGCTGTCATATTCACCAACTCCCACATTCACCAGCTCTCACATTCACCAGCTACCACATTCACCAGCTCCCACATTCACCAGCTCCCACGCTCACCCCCAGTAGTAAATCAACACCTTCAACGAGCGAATATCAAATATTTTTCTTTCCAGACCACCGTCTTTCTAGACCAAGGTCCTTCCAGACCACCGTCTTTCCATACCAAGGTCCTTCCAGACCACCGTCTTTCCAGACCACCGTCTTTCCAGACCAAGGTCCTTCCAGACCACCGTCTTTCCAGACCAAGGTCCTTCCAGATCATGGTCCTTCCAGACCACCGTCTTTCCAGACCAAGGTCCTTCCAGATCAAGGTCCTTCCAGACCACCGTCTTTTCATACCAAGGTCTTTCCAGATCAGGATCTCATACCAAGGCCTTTCCAGATCAGCTCTTATTTCACTAGGACTCTCCAGCCCAGGATTTTTACGCATCAGGACCTTGTAGAGCAGGATATTGCAATAAAGATCATTGCAGACTGAGGTCTTTCCAGACCAAGATCTTTCTAGACCAAGATCTTTCCACACCAAGGTCTTTCCACACCAATGTCTTGCATAGCCTTAAAAATACGTAGGTTAGACAAATACAGGAGTGGGTGTGGGTGGGTGTGAGGTAGACATTTTGGCTTGGGCTAGTAGACCTGTAACAGTGTTCCTTCCCTTTTATGTGGGTGTGACTTGGACCTGTCTAGCATGTGCCAGTAGACCTGATGTAGTGCTCCTTAAGTTCTTATATTAAAACCAAGTTCTTTCCAGACCCAGCTCTCTCCAGACCAAGCTCTTTCTAGACCAAGGTCTTACCAGAACAGGCCTTTCCACTCTGAGTTCTCTCTCTCTCTCTCTCTCTCTCTCTCTCTCTCTCTCTCTCTCTCTCTCTCTCTCTCTCTCTCTCTCTCTCTCTCTCTCTCTCTCTCTCTCTCATACCTGTGTCCGCTCGCTAACACACACACATATATTTTTTTAGACTTACAGTTGTCTGGAAGTGGAACAATCTGGAGAGTGAAGTAGTAGAGGCGGAATCTATACATAGCTTTAAGAAAAGGTACGACAAGGCTCTTGGAGCCCTAAGAGTGGACCTAGTAGTGAACAGCGAAGAGGCGGGACTACTAGCAGTGAATCGACCCCTGCAACCATATATAGGTGAGTACACGTAATATTTGTGTGTGTGTGTACCTATTATTTGTACTCACGTATTTGAGATTGCAGGGGTCGAGACATAGCTCTTGGCCCCGCCTCTTCATTGACCGCTACTAGGTCCTCTCTCTCCTGCTGCATGAGCTTACTCATACCTCGTCTTAAACTATGTATGGTTCCTGCCTCTACTACATCAGTTGCCAGACTATTCCACTTCCTGACAACTCTATGACTAAAGAAATACTTCCTAACATCTCTTTGACTCATCTGAGTCTTCATATTCCAATTGTGACCCCTTGTTTCTGTGTCCCATCTCTGGAACATCCTGTCTCTGTCCACCTTGTCAATTCCTCGCAGTATTTTATATGTCATTATCATGTCTCCCCAAACCTCCTGTCCTCCAGTGTCGTCAGGCCGATTTCCCTTAACATTCCCCTTATCTCTGGAACTAGCCTTGTTGCAAACCTTTGCACTTTCTCTAATTTCTTGACGTGCTTAGTCAGGTGTAGGTTCCAAACTGGTGCTGCATACTCCAGTATGGGCCTTACGTACACGGTGTACAGAGTCTTGAACGATTCCTTATTGAGGTATCGGAACGCTGTTCTCAGGTTTGCCAGGCGTCCAGATGCTGCAGCAGTTATCTGGTTGATGTACGCTTCAGGAGATGTGCTCGGTATTATACTCACCCCAAGATCTTTTTCCTTAAGTGAGGTTTGCAGTCTTTGGCCACCTAGTCTGTACTCTGTCTGCGGTCTTCTTTGCCCTTCCCCGATCTTCATGACTTTGCATTTAGTGGGGTTAAATTCGAGGAGACAGTTGCTGGACCAGGGTTGCAGCCTGTCCAGGTCTCTTTGTAGTTCTGCCTGATCCTCATCCGATTTAATTCTCCTCATTAATTTCACATCATCTGCATATGTCATTCACATATGCCAAAAATAGCACTGGCCATAGGACTGATCCCTGTGGCACCCCGCTCGTTACAGGCGCCCACTCTGACACTTCGTCACGTACCATGACTTGTTGTTGCCTCCCTGTCAGATATTCTCTGATCCATTGTAGTGCCCTTCCTGTTATGCATGCCTGATCTTCTAGCTTTTGCCTTAATCACTTGTGAGGAACTGTGTCGAAGGCCTTCTTGCAGTCCAAGAAAATGCTATCTACCCGCCCTCTCTCTCTCGTGTCTTACTTCAGTTACCTTGTCATAAAACTCCAGTAGGTTTGTGACACAGGATTTTCCTTCCCTGAATCTGTGCTGGCTGTCGTTTATAAGCTTGTTCCGTTCTAGGTGCTCCACCACTCTCCTCCTGATAATCTTCTCCATGACTTTGCATACTATACACGGACACTGGTCTATAGTTTAGTGCCTCGTTTCTGTCTCCTTTCTTAAAAATGGGGACTACATGTGTTGAAAATTGTTTTTAGTGGCACACACAGCGTCTCTGCTCCCTCTCTAAGGACCCACAGAGAGAAGTTGTCCGGTCCCACCGCCTTTGAGGTATCAAGTTCACTTAGCAGCTTCTTCACCTCCTCCTCGGTTGTGTATTTCATCCAGCACATGTTGGTGTATCCCTTGTTGGTGTACCTCCCAATTCTGACTTCCTGGAGTCCTTCCTGTCTCCACTGTAAATACTTCCTTAAATCTCATGGTGAGCTCCTCACATACTTCTTGGTCGTTTCTTGTGAGCTCCCCACCTTCCTTCTTCAGCCTGATTACCTGGTCCTTGACTGCTGTCTTCCTCCTGATGTGGCTATACAACAGCTTCTAATCAGACTTGACTTTCGATGCTATGTCGTTTTCGTACTGTCGCTGAGCCTCCCTCCTCATCTGTACATACTCGTTTCTGGCTCTTCGACTAATCTCTTTATTTTCCTGGTCTTTTGTCTTCTCTACTTTTTTCATTCTCTAGCTCACTTAGCTTTTGCCTCCCTACACCTTTGGATAAACCAAGGGCTCGTTCTAGTCTTCTCATTATTTTTGTTGCCCTTGGGAACAAATCTCTCCTCTGCCTCCTTGCATTTTGTTGTCACGTAGTCCATCATTTTGTTTACTAATTTTCCTACCAATTCTCGTTCCCACTGAACCTCCATCAGGAAGTTCCTCATGCCTGTGTGTTTTCGTGTGCATGTGTTTGTGTTACCAGTTGTGGTGTGTGTGTGTGTGTACTCACCTATTTGTACTCACCTATTTGTAATTGCAGGGGTCGATTCATAGCTCTTGGCCCCGCCTCTTCACTGATCGCTACTGGATTCTCTCTCTCCCTGCTACATGAGCTTTATCATACCTCGTCTTAAAACTATGTATGGTTCCTGCCTTCACTACGTCACTTGCCAGACTATTCCACTTCCTGACAACTCTATGACTAAAGAAATACTTCCTAACATCTCTTTCACTCATCTGAGTGTGTGTGTGTGTGTGTGTGTGTATATGTATATATATATATATGTATATATATATATATGTATATATATATATGTATATATATATATGTATATATATATATATATATATAGAGAGAGAGAGAGAGAGTGCTTTATTCTAACTGCTTTTGGGGTTCACGCATCCCACATTACATTCTTAGCTAACTAATGTCATCAGTAACCTTACTGGTAACGGTAAAAATAACTTCATCTCTGGTGAGAGGAAGCCTTTTTTTTCAAGCTATGGTAGCTACTGGACCCACAGAAGAGTGCATGACATAGTTAACTGAATTAAAGTTAATTGGGAACACGATACCTGAAGTATACCTGGAGGTTATTTCTGGGGTCAATGTTAACGAGGCCTGGTCATAGACCAGGCCTCACGGTGGATCAGGACCTGATCAACCAGGCTGTTACTGCTGGCCGCACGTAAACCGATACACGAACCACAGCTCGGCTGGTCAGGTACTGACTTTAGGTGCCTGTCCAGCTGAGAGGCTGTTGAACAGTCTTGGGCACTTGACACTTATTGTGTTGTTTCTTAAAGTACTCATGGTGCCCCCGCTTTTCATTGGGGGGGATGTTGCACAGCCTGCCAAGTCTTTTGCTTTCCTAGGGAGTGATTTCCGCGTGCAGATTTGGGACTAGTCTCTCTAGAATTTTCCAAATGTACATTATGTATCTTTCTCTTTTGCATCCCAAGGAGTACGGGGCAAAAGACTTCAACCGTTCCCAGTAATTTAGGTGCTTTATTGTACGTATATGTGCAGTGAAAGTTCTCTGTATATTCTCCAGGTCTGCAATTTCGCCTGCCTCGAAAGCAGCTGTTAAAGAACAAGCTATTTGAAGAGATTCATCATTGGCTTGGCATCCCTAGTTTTAAAGGTCTTCATTATCCATCCTATAATTTTCCTAGCATATGTGGTAGAGACATTGTTATGATTTTTGAAAGTGAGACTCTCTGGCATTATCACTCCCAGGTCCTTCACATAAGTTTTTCGCTCTGTTGTGCGATTGTAATTTGTTTTATACTCTGATCCAGTTTTTATTTCTTGGAGTTTTCCAGAGCGGAGTAATTGAAATTTATCTTCAATGAACTTCATATTGTTTTCTGACGCCCATTTAAAGACTTGGTTAATGTCCACTTAGAGATCTGCAGTATCCTCAATGGATGACACTCATGCAAATTCTGGTATCGTCAGCAAAGGAAGACACGGTGCTTTGGCTTACATCTGTGTATGTCAGATTTGAGGATGAGGAACAAGATGGGAGCGAATACTGTACCTTGTGGAACAAAGCTTTTTACTAAGCCGCCTCTGACTTTACTCTGTTTACTATTGTCCTTTGTATTCTATTTTTTACGAAGTTACGGATCCATAATAATAATAAAAATAATAATAATAATAATAATAATAATAATAATAATAATAATAATAATAATAATAATAATAATAATTATTATTATTATTATTATTATTATTATTATTATTATGCAGAGCATTTCGGGCAAATTAGGTCAGTTTTGTCCCAGGATGCGACCCACACCAGTCGACTAACACCCAGGTACACATATTACTGATGGGGAACATAGACAACCGGTGTAAGGAAACACGTCCAATGTTTCTACCCTCGCCGGGAATAGAAGCCATCTACCCCTTTATACCTCTGTAATCTGCAAATACCTTTGTAACTTGTCATGATTGTGACCAGATCCATCTGAGTTCATTACCTTTGTAACTTGCTCAGCTATCAAACTTTGAGGTCCAGTCCCTGGACCCATTATGTACCTCTGTAATCTTTTGACTACCGCCCACAGGATGGGTATGGGGTGCATAATAAAGATATCAAACTAACTAACTACCCAGTTTTCCTGTTATTCCTTTATCACGCATTTTGTGTGCTATTATACCATGATCACGCTTGTCGAAGGCTTTCACAAAGTTAGTGTATAATACATCTGTGTTTTGTTTGTCCTTCAGTGCATCCAAGATCATATCATAATGGTCCAGTAGCTGTGAAAGGCAGGAGCGACCTGCTCTAAACCCATGCTGCCCTGGGTTGTGCAACTGTTGGGTATCCAAGTGGTTGGCGATCCTGCTTCTTAAAACCCTTTCAGAGATTTTTATGATTCGGGACATTAGTGCTACCGGTCTATAAATCTTTGCAATTGCTTTACTACCACCTTTGTGGAGTGGGGCTATATCCGTTGTTTTTAGTGAGTGTGGAATGACCCCTGTGTCTATGTTTCCTCTCCATAGAATATTTAAGGCACGTGACACTTCTTGCAGTTCTTGATGAACACGGAGTTCGACTAGTCTGGGCCTGGGACAGAGTGCATGGGCTTTTTCAAAGGCTTGTGGTGTTAGGATTATATCAGAAATTCTTGAATTGACCAAATTTTGAGTCTCGGTCGTAAAAAATTAATTTAGATTGCCGACTCTTAGTCTGATTAACGGCTCACTAAAATCTGTGTAAGTCCCGTCTCGTTTAAGCAGGGGCCCAATAGTGGATATGGTTTTTGCCGAGATTTGGCATAAGAAAAGAATTTTTTTTTTTTTTTTTTTTGCCTTTTCACTTTCATTTATTGCTTTAAGTTCTTCCTGTGTTTCTTGGCTCCTGTATGATTCCTTAAACTTAAGTTCGATATTTTCTATTTCTCTGATCAGTGCCTCCTTCTGTATTTCAGATAGACTGGCCCCTTTGAGCAGCTCTGTGATTCTTCGCATTCCCCTGTAGAGGGAGCGTCTCTCTCTTTCTAGTTTACCTTTTCTCTTATTTTTTTTCTTGGGGAAATGCACCTTGAACGTGCCTTAAGTGCCACAGAGTTTATTCTTTCTAGGCAAAGGTTGGACCCATGTTGTTTAGAATATCTTCCCAGCTTATTTCATTTAAGGCATGATTTAATTGATCCCAGTGTGTTTTTGTTATTGAAGTTGAATTTGGTGAAGGGATCCTCATAACTGATCTCCTTTTACTGGTCAGGAACCCCGCGCATACATGTCTGTACTTCGATTTTGTTGTGATCCGAGTGTATTGTTTTTGATACTGTTATATTTCGTACCAGATCATCATTATTAGTGAAGATAAGGTCAAAGTGTATTTTCCAGTCTAGTTGGCCCCATTATTTGCTGGCTTAAGGTGGATTTGTTGCAGAGATTTAATAGCTCATGTATGTGAATTTTTATCTGAGCTGCCTACTGGTTTTATATCTCTGATAAGCCATTATTTGTCACAATCCTCCATTTTAGGGGTCTTAAGTTACAATCACCTAGCAACAAGATATTTTTGGCTGGGGTTCGAAGATTTTCCAAACAGTAGTCAATTTTCAGAAGATGTTCCTTGAATTGTTGAGAGGTTGTATCCGGTGGCTTGTATACAACCACAAACTTCAACTACATCATTTGTGGTATTTAGTAATTCCGAGCAAATGAACGACTCTGTGACATACAGGCCAACCCCCACATCCCTTGTTACCTGTTCTTTCTGTCGCATCTGAATAAATTGTACCCTGAGATCTATATTTGGCTGTCAAAATGATTCTTTGTGTGGGTCTCTGTGAAAGCCACAAACATTGCATTTGACTCTGTGAAGAGTCCACTGATGAAACGCATTTTATTATCACGGCTGCACGTCACCTCTTCACCATCATTCAAGAATACTTTCATGGCTAATATATACATATCTCTTGGTGTATACATCTTGTATGATGCTTCGCCGCTTAGATTTTATTAGGAATAGTAACCCCGGAGGATTAATAACCCAAGATCACTCAAAAGAGACAAGCAGTGGCTAATTTCTATTGGGGATTTTTTTCTCTCTTCTTTCCTAGTAAGTAGAGGTTAGTGGAGGTAGGGGTGTGTGAAAATAGAGGTTAATGGAGGCAGGGGTGTGTAGAGGTAAGGGTGTGTGGAGGTAGGGGTGTGTATAGGTAGAGGTTAGTGGAGGTAAGATGTGTGGGAATAGTGGTTAGTGGTGAGTGCAACATTAAAATATAAATCAAAGTTCGGGCCTAAGTTCCCCAGTGAAAATAAGTTTCACGTTTTTTTATTCAAAGTATTTACAGAAAATGTACACTTGGGTATAGCTATTTAAATTTATATTGTAACAACACAATACCAGTAGGATAAGAGATAAGATTTCGCTAGGACTTTTAACCCCGGAGGGTTAGCCACCCAGCATAACCCAAAAAAGTCAGTGAGTCATCGAGGGACTGTCTGTCTTATTTCCATTAGGGTCCTCAATCTTACACTCCAGGATGCGACGCACACCAGTCGACTAACACCCAAGTACCTACTTGCTTGCTAGGTGAACGGGACGACAGGTGTAAGGAAACACGTCCAGTGTTTCCACCCTTGCCGGGAATCGATTCCAGGACGAGGGACTGATAACCTCAAACTCCTCCTCTCCTTATCCCTCTCTGCTTTGTATTGGACTGAAGAAGCCACTGTGTGGCGAAATGTTTCCTTAATAAAGATTCCCATATGTTGCATAAGTGTCTCAATCTTCAACTTGTCGGTTTTCAAACCATTTATCACAAGACAGACAGTCCTCGATGACGCACTGACTTTCTTGGGTTATCCTGGGCGGTAACCCTCCGGGTTAAAAACCTGAACAAATCTTATCTAAAATGACCCTAATAATAATAATAATATCTTTATTTACTACAAGTACATGTACAAGGTATACAGGCCTAGCTGACATCAATGACATACTGCTATATAGAAAGCCCCTTGTTCCGCTGGGAATCTTCATAGACCTACGCAAAGCATTTGATACAGTCGACCATGATTTATTGCTCACAAAACTAGCGCACTATGGTATTAGGGGCACCCCTCAACTACCTAAAGTCGTACCTTAGCAACAGAAGTCAGTACGTGAACACAAATGGAGAGAACTCTTCCACACAACAAATTACAGTCGGTGTCCCTCAAGGTAGTGTCCTGGGGCCACTCCTATTCCTCATTTACATAAATGACCTACCGAATGCATCACAACTACTCAAACCCATTTTGTTTGCAGATGACACAACATATGTCTTCTCTCACCCAAATCCAGTCGTACTAGCCAACACAGTTAATGCCGAATTACAGAAAATATCAACATGGATGATGACAAATAAGCTTACTCTCAATACGGACAAGACCTACTACATTCAGTTTGGAAACAAAGCTACAAATGTTCCACTTAACATAACGCTAAATGGTTCACCCATCACAAGGCTCACAGAGGGAAAATTCCTAGGAATCCACCTTGACAGTAGTCTTAAATTCCAAACACACATACAACAAATTTCCAAGAAAATCTCAAGGACAGTAGGCATATTATCTAAGATACGCTATTATGTGCCTCAACCAGCTCTCATTGCACTATATCATTCTCTTATCTACCCTTATCTCACCTATGGAATCTGTGCATGGGGCTCAACAACATTAAATCACCTTAGACCACTCATAACCCAGCAAAAGGCTGCAGTCAGGATGATAACAAATTCCCACTCTAGACAGCATACTCCACCTATATTCAGAACCTTAAAACTACTCACCATAAAAATATTCATACCTATTCATGTGCCTTCTACATACATAAAACTCTACATGCTAATATTAACCCTGCGCTCAGAATTCTCCTCAACAACTTTAATAGGTCCCACGAACATGACACAAGACACAGATCACTATTTGACATACCCCGAGTCCATACTAACCAATGTAAAAATTCTATGCACATAAAGGGCCCCAAAATCTGGAATTCATTACCAGTAAATATCAAGTTAACCTTGTCGGAAAATCAATTCAAGACTCTTCTCAAAAGTCACCTACTCACCCTATACTAAATACTCATACTGTAACAAACTTCCAAACCCAATATTATTTTACTTAAGAAGATCTCATTTTGATATGTTCATCCTCCTTAACACTTGTTGCAATCTCATATCATCATATTGTCATTTAAAATCTTATAGTATCATCATTTTCTTAATTCGAAATAAAATATATACCTAGATGAAACTCTAAAAACTATTTCTAGTATTGTTATTATACTAGTATAGCATCAACATACTGTAATTTGAAATAAATTCTACAACTAGATTAAACTCAACCAATTTCTCTTGTATTGTCTTTAAATAGTATGTATAACCATTTAATAATTTAAATAATATAGAACTAGAATAAACTCAATCAATTTCTTTAGCATTAAGTACTTAGTGAATAAGTCTCTAGAATAAACTGCCCCTAATGCCATGGCATGCCAGTGGCTCTCCTTGCATTACAGTTTTATATTTGTATTATATTTGTAACTACCAATAACATTGTACACTTGTAACATGCATTGAAATAAAAATTATTATTATTATTATTATTATTATTAGGTCCTTGTCCCAGGATGCGACCCACACCAGTCGACTAACACCCAGGGACCCATTTTACTGATGGGTGAACATAGACAACCGGTGTAAAGAAACACACCCAATGTTTCTACCCTCGCTGGGAATCGAACGCAGACCCTCGCCGTGTGAAGGATAAATAAATCTGGTTTAGTCTTTTGGTACATAACCTACAAAACATACAATGGTCTGACTGCGCACACATGATATGGGAACATAAATATTAGGTTAATCCAGTAAAGTCACTGCGATTTATTTCTTATTTTACTAAGAGGGTCAGAACGTCCGGCACAAAGGAAGGGCATCGGGGTTCGATTCCCAGACCACTCCTCACCTAGCAGAAACAGACAGCAGGTGTTAGTTGACTGTTAATTGTGGGTTGTATCATGGACAAAAAAAATGAGATAGATAACTGCAGGTGTGTGGGAAGTCTTCATACAAGTATTGTGTATGTGTATGCCAAGCCAATGATGATGCTCTTCAAATCGCTTGTTCTCTCTTGCTGAGTGTCCATGGTTCGAATCCCGACAAGGGTGGAAACACTGGGTGTGTTTCCTTACACCTGCTGTCCCGTTCACCTAGCAAGCAAGTAGGTACCTGGGTGTCAGTCGATTGGTGTGGGTCGCATCCTGGGGGACAAGATTGAGGACCCCATTGGAAATAAGACAAACAGTCATCGATGACGCACTGACTTTCTTGGGTTATTCTGAGTGACTAACCCTCCTGGGTTAAAAATCCGAACAAAATCTTATCTCTTAGACTGGAATATTGCTGTACACTAACGGCCCCTTTCAAGGCAGGTGAAATTGCAGACCTGGAGAATATACAGATTATTATTATATTATAATCAAATAGAAGCGCTAAACCACAGGGGAAAGAGAAATTTCACTACACGTATAAGTACAATAAAGCACCTAAATTACTGGCGATGGTTGAAGTCCCTTGTCCTGTACTCCTTAGAACGCAGGCCAAAAAAAATATATAAATATAATATAAACTTGGAAAATCTTAGAGGGACTAGTCCAAAATCTGCACACTGAAATTACTTCCTACGAAATCAAAAGACTGGGCAAGTGGTGCAACTTCACCCCCCTCCCCAATAAAAAGCAGGGGCGCCATGAGTACGTAAATAGACAACACAGTGTCAGGGGCCCAAGACTGTTCAACTGCCTCCCAGCATACATAAGGGGGATTACCGATAGACCCCGGACTGCGGGGACGTTGACCCCCCGAAACAACCTCCGGTAATGATGACAGTGAAAAACAATAGTGTAAGTGCTTACCCACAATGACAATGAAAAAAAAACAAAGTGTATTTTGTAAAGCTATAATATATGGTGTAAATAACGTTTATCTTTATGCCATATAATAAAATAATAGCAGGAAATATTTGTATATTATGATTATGAATTAATGTGTTGTAAAGTTAGATTATAAGTAAATGATAAATTAAATAATAAATCTTAATTCTTCATGAAGGTAGACAGATTTATATTGTTTTATGATGGCAATGATTTAAGTGGAAAAGCTTCTTGTTATACAATGGCTCTTCCCACTCATAGTTTGTTAATTGTAGTTCACAGTCTGTGAACTATATTTCCGCTGGACATTGCGCTTAATACTGGAAATTTTACATATAAAAAAAACACCCAGGAGATGATGATAATTATTTTTATAGTACGTGCATAAAACGTAAACAAAAAGTAGTAGTGATAGTGAGCGGGACGACCAGCCAGCCTCAGTACCACCACCTCATTATAACCATCACCATGTTGAGCAATACTGGGTGAGCTACCATATACACTTTTAATATATATTATGTGAACACTTTATACTGTCATGGATTATGTACTGTCAGGGTTGTATATGTTGTTTTACCAGGTGGAAGGACCATAGTGATGGTGGGTCCTGGCTGAGGCTGGAGAGTTAGTTTGATATCTTTATTATGCAGCCCATACCCATCCTGTGGGCGGTAGTCAAAAGATTACAGAGGTACATAATGGGTCCAGGGACTGGACCTCAAAGTTTGATAGCTGAGCAAGTTACAAAGGTAATGAACTCAGATGGTCACAATCATGACAAGTTACAAAGGTATTTGCAGATTACAGAGGTATATATAGGGTCCAGAGACTGGGCCCCAAAGTTTTGATAGCTGAACAAGGTACAATGGTAATTAATTCACTAGTTACAAGGTAATGAATCATGTAAGTAAATTTACTTACGTCTGTACATGGTTGCACTCATGAACAAATTATAAAGCAATGAGCAATCTATTAGTCTACACCCGGCCACAACTGTAATGAGTTATTGGTGCAAATTTTAATTGTTGGGTCACACACACACACATATACATATACACATACATATATACACATACACACGCATACATGTATATACATACACACATACACACATGTACACACACACACACTGGGGCCAGGAGCTAAGTCTCGACCCCTGCAACCACAATTAGGTGAGTACACACACGTGTCAATGCTTTATTTACAGGGAGCAAAGTCAGGGTATTTTTCCAGAATGGTCTGTAATATAACACTGGATAAAATACTTTATAATAATAATAATAATAATAATTTTTATTTGGACATGATACAAAGAATTACATTTGGTTATTGAGATTACATGAGGTGTACATGCCAAAAGCCCCTAGTATGCAGGGCATTTTGGGCAGACTTAAAATTAACTTAAAACTAGATTGTAAGAATTATTGTAGATAGTATACAATGAGTAAAGGTGAGTATTTAAGCTATGAAATTTGAACATAGTTTTGTACTTTTGTCTTCATTATAAAATTAATTAAATCAGATTAAACAAATTAAAGCAATAGTAATAATAAAATAATAAAAAGTTATGGTTGATAATTTATAAAATAAGTAAAGTTGCTTATCAAGTTTTAAAGTTTGAATATAAGTTGAACATATCAATTAATTGTAGCAATTTATTGCAGCAATGCAACTAATTGAGTGAGATAACAATTTAAAACAATTAATTGCATTGCAGTTAGTTTACGTGGTCATTATAATATAAGTGTTGGGAATAATTAGCTAAGTAAGTATTATTCATAACAGGTTTTACATTCATTCATTCAATCGTTCATTCATACATTACATTGACTTTAAAGTCAGGTTTTACGTTAAGTGATTATTCTACTTTGCTGGGAATGGTTGATATGGAGCAATTATTTTTGGGTGAGAAGGTGGTTTTTTAGCATCGTTTTGAATTGGGGTACAGGTAGGGTTTCTTTGGCAATGACAGGTAATGAATTCCAAATTTTCGTGCCTTTTATGTGCATTGAGTTTTTACATAGTGTTAGGTGGACATGGGGAACATCGAGGAGTGATCTGTGTCTAGTGTTATGGTCATGTGTCCTGTTAAAATTAGTAAGGAGAAGTTTGAGTGGTGGGTTAATATCTGCATAGAGTGTTCTATGTATGTAATAGGCACAGTAAAAAGTATGGATGTCTTGTATGGTGAGTAAGTTTAGGTTTTTGAATATTGGTGGAGTATGTTGCCTGGAGTGAGAATTTGTTATCATTCTAACAGCTGCCTTTTGTTGTGTTATTAGTGGTCTGAGATGAGTTATTGATGTAGAGCCCCATGCGCAGATTCCATAGGTGAGGTAGGGGTAAATGAGTGAGTGATATAGGGTAAGGAGAGCTGGTTGTGGAACATAGTACCGTATCTTGGATAGTATTCCCACGGTCTTTGAGACTTTCTTGGAGATTTGTTGTATGTGTGTCTGAAATTTGAGGCCACTGTCAAGATGTATTCCTAAGAATTTTCCCTCTGAGTTTTGCTATAGGGGACCCGTTTATCATTATGTTAAGTGGTGCGTTTGCAGCTCTGTTCCCAAACTGGATAAAATAGGTTTTATCAATATTGAGAGTAAGTTTGTTGGTCATCATCCAGGTAGATATTTTCTGCAATTCAGTATTTGCAGTGTTGGCTAGTGTGTCTGGGCTTGGGTGAGAGATAACGTATGTAGTGTCATCTGCAAAAAGTATGGGTTTGAGTAGTTGAGATGCATTTGGTAGGTCGTTAATGTAAATGAGAAAGAGTAGTGGGCCAAGAACACTTCCCTGTGGGACCCCTACGGTAATAGTTTGCGCGGTGGAGCTAGCTCCATTAGTGTACACATATTGGTTTCTGTTGCTAAGGTATGATTTTAGGTAGTTTAAGGAGTGTCCTCTTATACCATAGTGCGATAATTTTAAGTGTAACAGATCATGGTCAACTGTATCAAAAGCTTTACGTAAATCAATGAAGATTCCCACTGGGATTTCTTTTTTCTCAAGGGCGGTGTAAATTATTTCTAACATGTGTATAATGGCATCATTTGTACATATCTTGAACATTTCTAAATGAGTAGTCTCTGAATTCATTAATTTTATCGCACTCCAGTACATAATGACGCAGGGTGTGACAATAATCCAACTGGCAAAGTTTACATCTTGTTTGGTCTACATCTGGTGGTGGTGATTTAACCTGCCAAAGATACTTGTAACCCAGCCAGAGGCTGGAGAGGATGGTTTTTTTCTTCATATTGGCGCCTCGCCCTTGATGGGCTCTTGATCCGAGAAACTGGTTCTGTGCTCCAGATCCTTGTATCGAGTATGAATGCCTTCCATTCCCCCAGGTGCTATATGACCTTGCGGGTTTAGTTCTTCCCTCCATGAAAGTAATAATATCGACGACACCAGCACAAGTTTCAACTTTTACAGTGTCCTTATTTACCCCATAATGTACAGTTTAACCCCTCAAGAAGGTACCTTGATGCCGGTGAGGGGTCTTGATCCAAGGAACGGGATTTAACCTCCCCTTCTTTGGATCGAGCCTGAATACATCCCATTGCCCATGCGCTGTATGACTCCTACAGGTTTAGCGCTCCCCTTTAAAATGAAACTAGAATTTAACCAGTAATAACCTAATATACGTAGTCAAATTGTGTGGCTTATTTCCATTGAGGCTGTAATTTTAAAGATTTTTAAATAGTATTTGGTCCCCTCAAGGAAGGTTCCTTGATGTTGGTGAGGGGTTCTTGAACTAGGGAATTGAATCTGTGCTCCAGTTCCCTGAATTAAGCTTGAATACCTTCCACATCCTCCCCCCTCCACAGGCGCTGTATAATCCTACGGGTTTAGCGCTTCCCCTTGATTATAATAAAAATAATTTAAACATTTGGTTATTCTGGGCTACTAACTACTGGGTTAATAAAACGAGTAAATATCTACTTAAATAAGTTGTATATGCGTATTCGACCACTATTTTTTTCCCCTTTCAAAATACTGTGTAATGTAAGTCACTATCGTACAGTTCATAGTAGAAAGTATCTGGATTGAACCCTGTATACATATGGCAAGTCTTAACACCTGCTACTACTGTTACCTCGGAACAGCTGTATAATTCTATTGGTTTAGCACTCCCCCATAATTATAATGTTACCTAGGAACAGGTAGATTTATGAGTGGCATTACCTCTTCGGGACGACCTGCAAAATAGGTTACCAACGGAAATTGGTCACAGTGTTTGGCTTTGGTTATCCTGGGCTATCAACCCAAATAGTCTACTATGTCCCTCTGGTTAATTATTACCATCGTGCAGTACTCTGTTTAATAAGAAATGTTTTCTTTCCAGGAATACATTTGCCAGATTAAAATCAGTTTGGTTAACAATGTAAAATTTAAGATTATCTGTTTATATTCAGCATTTTTCCTTAGTGATTTGTGCTATGGAGTTTATTATTTTAGGTCACCATCATATAAAAGTACAGTGGTCCCTCGGTTTTCACCGAAAATTCGTTCCAGAATGCTGCTCAAGTGCCATTACCGAACGAATTTACTTCCTTAAGAAATAATGTCACGTAGGTTAGTCTATTTCAGACCCCCAAAAATACACTTGCAACAGCACTTACCTCCAAGGGGTACGGATACCCCATTGAGAACCTCTGGTTTAATGGAATCGGAGCATAGCCCTTCAACATTCATTAACTCTGACTTTTTGGGGGGGGGGTTATCCAAGGTAATTTACACTATCATAACTGTACTTGTGTACCTGAACCTAAATAAACTTACACCTGCTTGAAGGGAAATAAACTAATACAGTGGTCCCTCGGTTTTCGTGCATCTCCAAACTCGAACATTTATGTAAGTGTATTTTCGTAAGTGCTGTTGCAAGTGTATTTTTGGGGGTCTGAAATAGACTAATCTACGTGACATTATTTCTTAAGGAAGTAAATTCGTTCGGTAATGGCACTTGAGCAGCATTCTGGAACTTTCGGCGAAAACCGAGGGACCACTGTACAGTGGACCCCCGGTTTTCGTAATTTTTTTGTTCCAGAATGCTGTTCAAGGGCCATTACCAAACGAATTTATTCCCATAAGGAATAATGTAAAGTAGACTAGTCCTTTTAGACCCCCAAAAATACACTTCTAAAAGCATTTAAAAAAATACACTTACATAAAAGAGCGAGTTTCGAGCAGGACGAACACCGGGGGTCCACTGTTCAGTGGTACCTCGGTTTTCATGCAGCTCCCAACTCGAACAATTATGTAAGTGTATTATTATAAGTGCTTTTGTAAGTGTATTTTTGGGGGTCTGAAACAGACTAATCTAATTTACATTTGTCCTTATGGGAACAAATTCGTTCGGTAATGGCGCTCGAACAGCATTCTGGAATGAATTATCGACGAAAACTGAGGTACCACTGTACAGTGGTACCTCTACTTATGAGCTTAATTCGTTCCAGAGGGCTATAATTTTTTCCCATAAGAAATAATGAAAATTAGATTACAGTGGACCCCCGAGTTTCGTAAAAACTTCACTCCTGAAGTCTGCTCAAGTGCCATTACCGAACGAATTTACTCCCTTAAGGAAAAATGTCACGTAGGTTAGTCTATTTCAGACCCCCAAAAATACTTTTCCACAAGCACTTACAATATTATACTTACATAAATGTACGATTTCCGGGGTTTACGAAACTCGGGGGTCCACTGTAATCCATTTCAGACCCCCCAAAAATACACTTACAAAAGCACCTACAAAAATACACTTACATAATTGTTCGAGTTGGGAGCTGCTCGTAAGTAGAGGTACCACTGTATTTGTTTATGGCCACCTGAATATTTGTTCATCTCCTTCCCAAGAAAAAGTTAATTATACATATTTTTTAAATTATTTTATATTGCATTAATCTGAGCAAGATTAGGTTAGATTGCTAGGCTAATTTTTTTTTTAACACATTAGCCATTTCCTACCGATGCAGGGTGACCTGAAAAAGAAGAAACTTTAATCACTCGCTCAATTACTGTCTTGTCAGAGGCAAGACAGTTGGCCCTGGTGAATCAAGACCTATGCTGACCACATGCAATCAAATGCATGAATCACAGCCCAGCTGGTCAGGAGCTGATTTGAGGAACTTGTCAAGTTACCTCTTTAAGATAGATAGAGGTTTGTTAATAATTCCTTGTTCACAAAGAGGGCCTTTGAGAAGTCAGGGACCTCTGACACTCGCCGAGCTCTTAGTGTACTCATCGCACCCCTTATTTTTATTGGAAGCACTATGCACCATCTGCCAAGTCTCGTGTGTTCATATGGTGAGATTTGTGTGAAGATTTGGGACAAGTCAGTCTAGGACTTTTGAGGTGTAGATAATGAGGCCAGCTCTTTAACTTTTCCTATACAGTGGACCCCCGAGTTTCGTAAACCCCGGAAATCGTACAATTATGTAAGTATAATATTGTAAGTGCTTGTGGAAGTGTATTTTTGGGGGTCTGAAATAGACTAACCTACGTGACATTTTTCCTTAAAAGAGTAAATTCGTTCGGTAATGGCGCTTGAGCAGACTTCAGGAGTGAAGTTTTTACGAAACTCGGGGGTCCACTGTATATAGTACAGGATATTTACAGTAGTTCCCCCATATCTGCGGGGGATACGTTTCAAGACCTACTGTGGATCGTAGCGAACCCCATGTATGTCATTTTTCGCTTATATACATACCTATGATAAAGTTTAATTGATAAATTATGCACAGTAAGACATTACCAACTTAAATAACAATAAAATGCATTGTACATTATTATACTTCACAAATGGAAGATTCATTCTTGCCTTACATCTTAGCGACCTCAACATACAATTTTTTTTTCTTTTTGTATTGAGAATTAGCACTTCACTGATGGGAAGCACTTCATGGCTTCTCTTAGGCTTTGAAGAATTGCCATCATCACTAATTTTGTGCTTTGTGACCATTATTAAGTAAATTTAAGGGTTATTTTTGGGCCACGGTAAGCTGCGGATAACTGAAACCACAGAAACCGAATCCACGGATGTGGGGGGGTTCTCCTGTATTTTTTTTTAACACTTAGTTTGTTTCCCACCAAGGCAGGGTGACCCAAAAAAGAAACTTTCACCGTCATTCAACACTTTCACCATTATTCAACACTTTCACCATCATTCACACACAATCACTGTTTTTGCAGAGGCGCCCAGATAAAACAGTTCAGATGTCACCCCAAATTTCCAGTAGAGTATCCCAAACCCCTCCTTTAAAGTGCAGTCATTGTACTTCCCACCTTCAGGACTCGAGTCCGGCTAACCGGTTTCCCTGAATCTGTTCTCAAAATATTACCCTGCTCACACTCCAACAGCTCAAAGTCCCAAAAACCATTAGTCTCCATTCACTCCTGTATTTATATTATTGTATTTACATTATTCTTATTACTTATTATTACTATAATTTAATTTTTTTATTACAGTATTGGTTTTTAGTTTTAATACTGTACTATCATTATTATAACCAAAGCATTGGGTTTCTTAATACTGTATATGGAGGACAGAAACCTTTGAGATTTGAGTAGTATCTTATCAAAGATAAGTTTCTTAATCATGCTATCATAAAATATTAGTCGTCTTTTTCCTAGGTAACAAGGAATGTGCACCTAATTAATAGGGCATTTCTTGTTTATTAATTTAAAGTACAGTGCATACTATAAACTGTATGGACACCTGGGAATTATAACATTTTTTCATATGAAATCATCTACAATAGTATTAATGTGTTTCTACTTTAAAACATGCTATTTTAAAATAGGTGTTCCTTTTAATCCACTCTTGAGTAGATGTAGTAGATTGTTTTAATGCGGGTATTACCAGAATAATTGCATAAACATTTCCTGTCTTCACCTAGCATGTCAAATTCATAGGTTCAGTATTTAGGCCAACAGCTTTAAATGTAGGGCAAGTATGGCCACTCAAAACAATATGAAGTTCAATAAAGAGAAATTTCAACTACTCAGATATGGAAAACTTGAGGAAATTAAAACTGTATCAGAGTATACGACAAATTCTAACCATACAATATAGCGAAAAAGTAATGTGACGGACCTGGGAGTGATAATGTCAGAGTATCTCGCCTTCAAAGACCACAGCAATGTATCTACTGCATCTGATAGGAAAATTGTAGGATGGATAATGAGAACCTTCAAAACTAGGGACACCAAGCCCATGATGATTCTCTTCAAATCGCTTGTTCTCTCTAGGCTGGAATACTGCTGTACATTAACTGCTCCCTTCAAGGCAGGCACACATAAGTATGATAAGGCACCTAAATTACTGGGAATGGTTGAAGGCCCTTGATCTGTATTCCCTGGAGTGCAGACGAGAAAGATACATGATAATATACACTTGGAAAATCCTCGAGGGATTAGTACCAAACTTGCACATGAAAATTACTCCCTATGAAAGCAAAAGACTCGGCAAGAGATGCAACATTCCCCCAATGAAAAGCAGGGGCACCAAGAGTACACTGAGAGACAACACAATAAGTGTCTGGGGCCCAAGACTGTTCAACTGCCTCCCAGCATACATAAGGGGGATTAATAATTGACCCCTGGCTGTCTTCAAGAAGGCACTGGACAGGCACCTAAAGTCAGTACTTGACCAACCGGGCTGTGGTTTCGTGAGTCAGTTTGCGTGCAGCCAGCAGTAACAGCCTGGTTGATAAGACCCTGATCCACCACGAGGCCTGGTCTCAGACCGAGCCGCGGGGGCGTTGACCCCAAAAACCCTCTCCAGGTAAACTCCAGGTAAGTATGAGAAATGCTTTGTTAACCCTTTCAGGGTCCAAGGGGGGTCTCCGAAACTCGTTCTCAGGGTCCAAGAATTTTAAAAAAATAAAAAAATTATTTTTTCTTATGAAATGATAGAGAACCTTTTTCCGATCATAACGCCACAAAAAGTATGAAATTTGATCGAAAACTAACGGAATTATGCTTTCGCGAAGTTAGCGGCAGCCATGACACTTACGCATCGGCGATTTCGCCCACTTTGAGCCCTATTTTCGGCAAATTCCAATGTTTCAGACAACTAAAATTAGAGCTATTTCGCTAGAACTCCATTTCTTCTATCGATTGAATACAAGAAACCGCCTATTTACCTATTACAACTACCCAAAATAGTGGTCAGAAAATGGCAATTTGGCCAATTTCACACAAATTTCAAACGATGCCAATTTCAAAATAGGGTCCAGAATAAACAAGGCAGACATTCCTGGCACTAAAATAACGTCTTCTCTGTTCATTAGTCACGTTTCCAGGCCCCTCTTACATTACTTTTGCTTTTCATTTTGAATTTTTATTCTCGCAAACAAATAGAAGATTTACTGTTATGTATACAACTGCATCATTGTAAAAATGGTATAAATAATATTATAGCATATGTGCATGAATATTAGACTCGCCAGTTGATGTGTATTGGATGCATGGTGTGATTTGTTTTCTCTTGAACATCGTCAAAAATCAGAACATTTTCACTACTTTGAGCTCAATTTCAAGGTACTTGTCGTTGTCAAACCAATCAAAATCATCTCTATTTCTGTAATATATCTTCCCGTCTATCAAATGAGACCAAGAAAACGAGAATACATCAATAAATACCATACGAAAATAGACTGCAAAGTCGCTGTTTTTAACCAAAAACACGGTCAGAGTTTTATTTTCCTCATTATGCACTGTGTGGTGCAGGAATTTTTTTATACTGCGCACACTGACCGCACAGACCCATTCTATCACATCTAGGCCTAACAGCCTGTTTCTGCTTGATTTGAGGGCGCTAGAATTTAGGCGTACTAGTACGTCAATAACCCCAGGGCGTAAGCCGTACTAGTACGTCAATAACCCTGAAAGGGTTAATAATCTAAGTAGGGGTTTGAGTTGAGAAACTGCATGAAAGTGAGGAGTTTTTAAGGGTCAATTTACCCTTGCACAGTATACTTTTCTTTTAAATATTATCCCTCTTTACAACAAATATTGTTATTAAAAGTAAACCATTCTCTGACTTTCATAATGTGTGGTGTGAGGTGGAAAGGGTAAAGCAGGCTTGGAGGGGAGAAGAAAAGGTGCTTAAAGGTGTGAAAAAAAAAGTTTGTTGAGGTATTGAGTGGCACTACTGATTTTCCATTTGCTGTTGAACTTGACAGTTTATGGACACTTTACCAAACAATTTCTTCACACGGGTTTTAGAATTTTAAAAATATTTGTGAACCCTTATTGCATAATGCACGAGTTCTGTATAATTCATTTACGTATATGAAGAAAAACTACCTCTTACATTTATTGTTTAGCCATATAGTTTTAATCTTGTTTCATTTCTTACAGAAAGCTTGCAGGCCGTACTTTGTTCATCACAGGAGCCAGTCGAGGCATTGGTAAAGCTATTGCTCTCAGAGCTGCACGGGATGGGGCCAACATTGTAGTAGCAGCAAAAACTGTAGATCCTCATCCTAAACTACCAGGAACCATCTTTACTGCAGCAAAGGAGAGTGAGTAAATGGTCGCTTAGTGATCAACTAAACACTCATTCTTTTCTAGGATAGAATCTGCTGTGACTAATTTTAATAATAGAAAATTGTATTAAAACATAAAACATGCCTTTTAAAAATATGGCTGATGGAGAAATTTCATAAAAGTACTTGAATATAAATATTGGAGAAGATTTGAAGCATAATTTCATAGAAGTGGAGGGTCATTGTTATTGGTTGATCTCATAACAATTCAGTAGAACTGCTTGAACTTGTCCATCCATAGGTCAGAAAATTATGTGCTTGAATGATGGAGCAAGGAATATGCTATACAGTAAAATATATACTATACCCTGTGTGTGTGTGTGTGTGTATTTATATTATAAGTACAGTGGTACCTCGACTTACGTTTTTAATCCGTCAGAGAGGGCATTTCTTAAGACGAAACAAACGTAACACGAATCAATTTTCCCCATAAGAAATAATGGAAATAAATTTAATCCGTCCAAGACTTCCAAAAGTAGTTAAATAAAATATTTTTTAGAACTTTTGGACATTAAATAATAAATAATTGAATAAAGAATACATAAATACACATGCACATATTGTACAATAACATGTCACTTACATTTATTGAAGAGTTGTTGATGTGTGGAGGACGGAGGAGGGGAGAAGGTGGAGTAGTATGCTAGTGTTTGGAAGGGAATCCTTCCATTAACACTGCAGGTGGTAAGTTCTTTTCTGGGGTTACTTCCCTTTTTCTTTGAATGCCACTAGGACCAGCTTGAGAGTCACTAGACCTCTTTCTAACAACAAATTTGTCCAGGAGCTCTGTGTCTGGCGATTCTTTAACACATCCCTGAAATGACACACCACTGTGTCATTGTACAGGTTGCCAGCACGGCCTGCAACAGCATGGTTAGGGTGATATTCATCCATAAATGCTTGCACATCACTCCATTTGGCACAGATCTCCCTAATCCTTGAAGAAGGCACATTCTTCCATTTTTGTTCCACCTCCACCTCCTCCTCTGAACCATTGTCCTGACCTCTGCTCTCTTGTTCCAGTTGCTGTTGAAGCTCTTGCAGATCTTCAGTGGTTAGCTCTTCCTTGTGCTCCTCCACCAACTGTTCCACATCCTCACCACTCACCTCTAACCCCAAAGACTTGCCCAATTCCACAATTTCTTCCAAAACAGGCTCAGGCTCAGGCTCATGCTCAGGGTTCTGAGGCTCAGCCCCAAAACCTTCAAAATCCCTCTCTAGGACACAGTCTGGCCACAATTTTCTCCAGGCAGAGTTCAAAGTCCTGGTAGTCACTCCCTCCCAAGCCTTACCTATAAGGTGTACACAATGCAGCATATGGAAATGTTTTTCCAAAATTCTCTTAGGGTTATGTTCATGTCTGTGGTCACATCAAAGCACTTTTGAAACATTGCTTTGGTATAGAGTTTTTTAAAGTTGGAAATGACCTGCTGGTCCATGGGCTGGAGGAGAGGAGTGGTATTAGGCGGCAAGAACTTGATCCACACCAACAACAACCTTTCCACATTTTCCAGCACTTGTGGTCTGTGTTTTGTGATCACAGATGCACCTTTTGCAACAACAGCTTCCTTGATTTTACTTAAATATTTCTTATCCACAATGGTAGAGATGGTAGAATAGGGTTTACCATACAGCCTGGCCAGCTCACTGATACGCACTCCACTTTCATATTTTTCTATTATCTCCTTCTTCATTTCTATCGTAAATATATTTCTGTTCCTCTTTGCCACAGGCTTAGCACTAGGATCTTTCCTTGGACCCATGGTAGCTTATTTAGCAGTTGCAAGCACTAAAAACAGTGGAATAATGACAATATACTGGTATGAATGCGTGGGTGTGGGTGGGTGGTCGCTCTCGCTTGTAAACAATAGCACACTGACGCTCCCTGGAGTGCGCGCTCAGCTGGGCTCCAAGCGAACAGGTCCGGTACGAAAGGCGTAAGACGAATCAAACAACGGATGTCGCATACAAATTTCTTACGTTATAAGTAACGGATATCGAATATAACGTAAGGTGATAACAACGTAAGTCGAGGTACCACTGTATAGTGCTCTGTATTAACATCAACATCTTTCCAAATAAATTCCAGTCTTATATACTGTAATACCTTTTTAATTTGTTTAGTTCTGCCTTAAATTATATACAGAATACAGTTAAGGGCTTTTCAGAATATAAATAAGCAAATTGTAAACCAAAATTCACATCATATACTAGTTTACTGTGATTTCAGAGAATACGTAATTATGATAGTATCTTGGCGATAGTTTTAATTATTATTGTTACATTGGCTTATGTTTTAATGTTTGCTTTTGATGTGATTTAAATTGTTTTATTTGACAAAAAAATTGTCTTGTATTCATGGTAATGACCGTTCGATTAACTCACTTAGGTTTTTAAATGCTTTTAATGTAATTTGGGTCAAGGACTGTCTATTAACTTTTCTTGGATAAATTCGTTTAATGATTGAAGATCTAAGAAAATATGTCTGGTATTCACTGTATTTGCCCAATTCTCTTTACTGTACATTTTTAGTTTTTTTTTTTCAACACAGCAGGCGCTTCCCACTGAAGCACAGGGTGACCCAAAAAGAAAGAACAAACTTTCATCATCATTCAACACATTCACCATCACTCATACATAATCACTGTCTTTGCAGAGGCGCTCAGATACAACAGTTTAGACGTTCCTCCAAACTGCCAATATCCTAAACCCCTCCTTTAACCCTTAAACTGTCCAAACGTAGATCTACGTTCGATTTTACATTATGTAAAAAAAAGTAGATCTACGTTCGGAGCACTACGTGCATGAATGTAGATCTACATTTGGACAGTTTAAGGGTTAACCCTTTGAGGGTCCATCCCGTAGATCTACGGCTTTGAAGCCAGGGTCCAAACCGTAGATCTACGCCATGAGCTCAGCTCACTCAGATAACCTGTGAGCAGTAAATTTGGGCCTAGATAAGAGAGAACACATCTATGTGGTAAGTGTGCACCACATAAAACAAATCCTGCAGCATGCAGTGCATAATGAGAAAAAAAACTGCAAGTGTAATTTTGGATTAAAAGGGCAACTTTGTGGTGTTTTTTCGTATGTTTCTTACAGTTGTATTCATGATTTCTTGGTGTCATTTGATAGAATGGAAGATATATTGCAGAAATAGAGATGATTTTGATTGGTTTTAGTACTGAAAATGGCTTGAAACTGAGCTCAAATTAGCGGAAATGTTCAATTTTTGCTGATGTTCAAAAGTAAACAAATGTCATCATGAGTCTAATGTGCATCAACTGGTAGGTCTAATATACGTTCATGAATGTGCTGATATTATTTATACAATTATTACAACATTGCATAACAGTAAATCTTCTATTTTTTTGTGTGAATGAAAATTCATTATGCGAGTAAAAAATAAAAATGGAATTCATTTGTAAAGCCTGAAAACGTAACTAATGAACAGAGGAAATGTTAGTTTAGTGCCAGGAATGCCTGCATTGTTCATTCAGGACCCTATTTTGAAATTGGAATATTTTGAACTTTGTGTTAAATTTGCCCAATTACCAATTTCCGATCACTTTATTGGGTAGTTGAAACAGTTGACTGGGCCATTTCTTGTGTTCAATCGATAAAAAAAGTAATACTAGCAAAATAGCTAAGAATTTGGTTGACTGGAATAATGTAATTGGCCTAAAATGGGAGTCAAAGTCGGCAAAATCGCTGATGCATCAAAATTTGCGAGAGCATAATTTCGTCAACTTTCCATCAAATTTCGTACTTTTTGCTTTATTACTTTCAGAAAAAAGATTCTCTACCATTTCATAAGACAAAATAACAAAAAATAATTTTGAAACTTTTTGGACCCTGGCTGTCTGAGATTTGGCCTCTGGACCCTCAAAGGGTTAAAGTGCAGACATTGTACTTCCCATTTCCAGGACTCAAGTTTAGCTAACCGGTTTCCCTGAATCCCTTCACAAAATATTACCCTGCTCACACTCCAACAGCTCATCATGTCCCAAAAACCATTCGTCTCCATTCACTCCTATCTAACACACTCACGCACACTTGCTGGAAGTCAAGCCTCCCACAAAGCCCCTTTTCCTGCTCCTCCAACTGGACGACCCTCCACCTTCCTTCCCCAATGTTTATACCCTCCAAGTCATTCTACTTAGTTCCATTCTCTCTAAATGACCAAACCACCTCAACAGCCCCTCTTCAGCCTTCTGACTAATACTTTTAGTAACTCCACACCACCTCCTAATTTCCACACTACAAATTCTCTGCATAATATTTACACCACACATTGCCCTTAGACATGACATGCCTCCAGCCGCCTCCTCGCTGCAGCATTTACAACCCATGCTTCACACCCATATAAAAGTGTTGGTACCACTATACTCATGTACATTCCCTTCTTTTAAAGGTATGGGGTTAAATTAGTTTTACCCATTGCTTGGGTGTGGAACATTATCTCAGACACTGGTTGAAAGCTAAAATATTGACAGGTATGGTAATATAGACACTTAAAACAGTGCAAGCCTTTTCAGACACTTCAGCTTTGAGCAAAATGTCTAAATATAGGTTTGCTCTGCTATAGATACTACCTTTGGGTTATTATTCTACCGTAGACATTGAAATATCCAAATTAATTAGAGCTTGGGAGGGTTTATTATTTCCAGTTGTTTATGATTTGCTTTTGTAAAGGATGATATACCATTTGAATACCTAATCATGCACACATTTTGCAGATGCATGTTAACTTAAAGGGAGATAAGCTTCTAACAGTGCTTGGCCATTGTCTAAATGCCTTCAAGCTCAAATTTCCCAATTAAACCAAGCTGCATTCTATTTTGCTGCTTAAAAAAGGCAGCTCTATACTGCTGCAGGTGTCCAGTGTGGAAAAATTGATGCTTCTGCTAAGAAGATATATTATGAATGGGGTTCCCTTAGGGTTTTTTTTTTTTTAAAACCAGAATGAATTTTGACAGTACATTACCATAAAACATTAATAGTAATTAGTTTTATCCTACATTGATACTTTATATGTTGGTATTCACTTTTGAATGCCAAGCTTTTTAGATGTGTCAGATAGGTAAAAATCTAATTCATTATTTACTCAATGCAGTCGAGTCAGTAGGAGGACGTGCTCTACCTTGTGTGGTGGATGTTCGTGATGAGGGATCTGTGCAGCAAGCCGTAAATGATGCAGTTAAGCAGTTTGGTGGCATTGATGTTGTTATTAACAATGCCAGTGCCATCTCCCTCACAGGAACCCTGGAGACGCCAATGAAAAAATATGACCTCATGCATCAGATCAACACCAGAGGAACATATCTTGTGTAAGTGATAATTGATTTGCAACCTGGTGTTCAAGGTGGCATCCAGGGTGTACTGCTATTCCTACTTTAATTAAATCAGACCAACCAGACAGCACACATCTTAAAGGGCAAGAGTTAGGAATTCCTTGATTTTCATTTCCAATACATTCATTACTTATTACAGAAAACCTGAATTACTAAAAATTCATCCATTATCAAGTTACTCTAAGTACAATTTTTCTCATTATTTTTGTAATGCTGGTGAATCTTGGATTGTGTGTACATTATTATCAAGTGTGCAACCTGTTTCTTAAGATCTTTGATCTCAAACAGTAGGGGCTCAATTACAGTATACTTTTTGTTACAGGAGAAGATTGAAAGTGGAAATTCTATTAATGTGTTTAATTTTTTTCCCTATAGATCAAAGTTGTGCGTGCCACATTTGTTAAAAAGCCCAAACCCGCACATCTTGAATATATCTCCCCCTCTCAACATGAATCCTCGCTGGTTCAAGAATCATATAGCTTACACCATGGCCAAGTATGGCATGTCTCAGTGTGTGTTGGGCATGGCAGAAGAATTCAGAGATGATGGCATTGCATGTAATGCACTTTGGCCCCGCACAGGTAGGACTTGCCACAACTTTTTTTTATACATTAATTCTACTTTTTTCATGCATATGTATATACAAAATATATATTTGCAGTGACATTATATTATATAGATATGTAGTCATGAAAGTGCAAACTGTGTTAATTCTATAGCTAATATTTCGCTCATTGTTTTGGGCAAGTCTGATCATAATAAATATACAAATAAATAATTTTATTTTCATGTAGTAATGCTTTGCTAGACTAGATAATACATGTACAGTTAACCCTCTAATTAACAGACTAATAAACAGACATTATTGCCGATTTGTCCATCAATTCCTAATTGTGAAATTAATTTAACATGATTGTAACATAAAAGTTACAATCATGTCAAAGTTCTGAATTAGCTGATTTGGTCTGTTGATCCAGAAGACAACTGTACACTTAGCAATACAGGTATTGTGGCCTGTAAAACAGTACACTATAGTGCTATACAGGTACAATACTGTATTGTAAATAAAAATTAAACTGAAAGTACAGTACAGGTCGGCCATCACTAATCCGGCATCATTGGGACCTGTAGTGTGCCGGATTAGTGAGTTTCCGGATTACAGAGTTGTTAGGTTAGAATACACTTAATTAACCTATCAATAGACTCTTTCTGTTACATCTTCCTTATTTTCATCACTGCTTTCTCCGCCACTGGCTTGCTGCTGTGTATTTATAACCATCTGCATAATTTCTGAGTCAGTATAATGATGAAATTTGAGTCAGTATAATGATGATGAAATTTGAGTCAGTATAATGATGATGAAATTTGAGTCAGTATAATGATGATGAAATTTGAGTCAGTATAATGATGATGAAATTTGAGTCAGTATAATGATGATGAAATTTGAGTCAGTATAATGATGATGAAATTTGAGTCAGTATAATGATGATGAAATTTGAGTCAGTATAATGATGATGAAATTTGAGTCAGTATAATGATGATGAAATTTGAGTCAGTATAATGATGATGAAATTTGAGTCAGTATAATGATGATGAAATTTGAGTCAGTATAATGATGATGAAATTTGAGTCAGTATAATGATGATGAAATTTGAGTCAGTATAATGATGATGAAATTTGAGTCAGTATAATGATGATGAAATTTGAGTCAGTATAATGATGATGATGAAATTTGAGTCAGTATAATGATGATGATGAAATTTGAGTCAGTATAATGATGATGAAATTTGAGTCAGTATAATGATGATGAAATTTGAGTCAGTATAATGATGATGAAATTTGAGTCAGTATAATGATGAAATTTGAAATTGTGCTAGCCGAAATTAGTGCCGGATTACTGATGGAATCGGATAACTGATTGCCGGATTAGTGATGGCCGACCTGTACTGTACAATTGTACTGTGCATGTAAATTTGTTTATACAGCTCCTGATTCGCTATTACAGCATCTGCTCACCACCCCTCCACTCTGTTTACATCCTCCGTGAGCTCTGCGTCTCTTGTGTCTGGAAATTTTCCAAAGTTTCAAGTGTTTTAAAGTTATTACATACAGTGGAACCCCGAGTTTCGAACATTCTTCATTCCAGAATGCTGTTCAAGTGCTGTTAACAAACGAATTAAATAAATTAGATTAGTCCGTTTCAGACCCCCAAAAATACACTTATAAAAGCACTTACAATAATAAACTTACATAATAGGGCGAGTTGGGAATGTTCGAAACTCGGGGTTCCACTGTATATGTACTCTTTTTGTGTTACAATGAAAACTAAAGGTAGTTGTGATAAAAAGAAGAGTCGTAAGGCTCTTACTTTGAGTGCAAAGTTAGAAATGATTAAATTCAGAGATTAAGGTATGTCTATGGATGAGATTATACTGAGATACTGCTGATAAAAACAAAGTAGGGGAGTTAGTAGATGGGGAGCTGGAGGTATTGGGTAGATGGCGGGAATATTTTGAGGAACTTTTAAATGTCGATGAAAAAAGGGAGGCGGTAATTTCATGTACTGGCCAGGGAGGTACAACATCGTTTAGGAGTGAAGAAGAGCAGGATGTGAGTGTGGGGGAGGTGCGTGAGGCATTACGTAGAATGAAAGGGGGTAAAGCAGCTGGAACTGACGGGATCATGGCAGAAATGTTAAAAGCAGGGGGGGATATAGTGCTGGAGTGGTTGGTATTTTTGTTTAATAAATGTATGAAAGAGGGGAAGGTACCTAGGGATTGGCAGAGAGCATGTATAGTTCCTTTATATAAAGGGAAGGGGATAAAAGAGAGTGTAAAAATTATAGGGGAATAAGTTTACTGAGTATACCAGGTAAAGTGTATGGCAGGGTTATTATTGAAAGAATTAGAGGTAAGACAGAGAGTAGGATTGCAGATGAGCAAGGAGGCTTTAGAGTGGGTAGGGGATGTGTAGATCAAGTGTTTACAGTGAAGCATATATGTGAACAGTACTTAGATAAAGGTAGAGAAGTTTTTATTGCATTTATGGATTTAGAAAAGGCATATGATAGAGTGGATAGGGGAGCAATGTGGCAAATGTTGCAAGTGTATGGAATAGGTAGTAAGTTACTGAAGGCTGTAAAGAGTTTTTATGAGGATGGTGAGGCTCAGGTTAGGATGTGTAGGAGAGAGGGAGATTACTTCCCAGTAAAAGTAGGTCTTAGACAGGGATGTGTAATGTCACCATTGTTGTTTAATATATTTATAGATGGGGTTGTAAAAGAAGTAAATGCTAGGGTGTTGGGGAGAGGGGTGGGATTAAATTATGGAGAATTAAATGCAAAACGGGAGTTGACAGTTACTTTTTGCTGATGATACTGTGCTTATGGGAGATTCTAAAGAAAAGTTGCTAAGGTTAGTGGACGAGTTTGGGAGAGTGTGTAAAGGTAGAAAGTTAAAAGTGAACATAGATAAGAGTAAGGTGATGAGGGTATCAAACAATTTAAATAAAGAAAAATTGGATACCACATTGGAGAGAGGGATTATGGAAGAAGTAAATGTTTTCGGATATTTGGGAGTTCACGTGTCAGCGGATGGGTTTATGAAGGATGAGGTTAACCATATACGAAAGTATATGGTACCACTATACGAAAGTATAGTGGTACCAACACACTTATATGGGTGTGAAGCATGGGTTGCAAATGCTGCAGCGAGTAGGAGGCTGGAGGCAGTGGAGATGTCCTGTCTAAGGGCAATGTGTGGTGTAAATATTATGCAGAAAATTCGGAATGTGGAAATTAGGAGAAGGTGTGGAGTTACTAAAAGTATTTGTCAGAGGGCTGAAGAGGGGTTGTTGAGGTGGTTTGGTCATTTAGAGAGAATGGATCAAAGTAGAATGACTTGGAGAGCGTATAAATCTGTAGGGGAAGGAAGGCGGGGTAGGGGTCGTCCTAGAAAAGGTTGGAGGGAAGGGGTAAAGGAGGTTTTGTGGGCGAGGGGCTTGGACTTCCAGCAAGCATGTGTGAGCGTGTTAGATAGGAGTGAATGGAGACGAATGGTTTTTGGGACATGATGATCTGTTGGAGTGTGAGCAGGGTAACATTGTGTGAAGGGATTCAGGGAAACCAGTTAATTGATTTAGTTGGACTTGAGTCCTGGAAATGGGAAGTACAATGCCTGCACTTTAAAGGAGGGGTCTGAGATAGTGACAGCTGGGAGGGACTATTCTCAGCTGTCGTATCTGAGCTCCTCTGCAAAGACAGTGATTATGTATGAGTGTGGTGAAAGTGTTGAATGATGAAGAAAGTATTTTCTTTTTGGGGATTTTCTTTCTTTTTGGGTCACCCTGCCTCGGTGGGAGACGGCCGACTTGTTAAAAAAAAAAAAAAAAAAAAAAAACTGCTGATAATTGTACAGTGGACCCCCGAGTTACGAGCACCTCGGAAATCGTACAATTATGTAAGTATAATATTGTAAGTGCTTTTGTAAGTGTATTTTTGGGGGTCTGAAATGGACTAACCTACTTGACATTATTTCTTAAGAGAGAAAATTCGTTCGGTAATGGCACTTGAGCAGGCTTCTGGAATGAATTATGCTCGTTACTCGGGGGTCCACTGTACAGTGGTACCTCGAGTTACGATATTTTTTCGTTCGAGAATGCTGTTCAAGTGCCATTACCAAACGAATTTATCCCCATAAGGAATAATGTAAAATAGACTAGTCCTTTTACACCCCCAAAAATATACTTACAAAAGCATTTAAAAAAATAAACTTACATAAAAGGGCGATTTTGGGGACCATCGTAACTCGAGGTACCACTGTACTTGTGTACCTGTACCTAAATGAACTTTCAGACTGTGCTGGCATGCAGGTACATTAAAATCACTATCTGGCGTCATTACAAAGTAAGAGTAGCTACGCTACTCAAGGTCACCTCAGCAACAATTGGAAAGAGAAGGTAGAGGAGATTTTGAGTGCTAGGGTTTTGAGTGTCCAGTAGGCTTGTGTGAGTGTTAAATTAGTGGAGGCAAGTGGTTTATAAAGTTTGATGTGCTGTTGAAGTGTGAGTAACATTTATGAAGGTATTCACCGAGTAATATTTATGATGTGCTGTTGAAGTGTGAGTAACATTTATGAAGGTATTCACTGAAACTGACTAGCTGGATTTAGTTGTTTGAAGGGCAGTGCCTGCACTCTTAAGGAGTGGGGAAGTTGCAGTCAAGAGGGTTATGCTGTCAGCATACTTAACTTTAATATGATTTGTGTTTAATTTAACTGGAATTTTTAATCTCTGTGGGATCTTGTGAGAAAAGACTTTTTTTTTTTTTTAAGTTATCTTTTCTATTTGATTGTTTTACAGTTACAGTGGTACCCAGAGTTTCGGCCATAATTTGTTCCAGAAGGCTGTTCGAGTGCCTTTACCGAACAAATTTGTTCCTATAAGGAATAATGTGTATTAGATTAGTCCGTTTCAAACCCCCAAAAATACACTTAAAAAAGCACTTACAATAATACACTTACATAAGGCCCCCAATGGAAATAAGTCACTCTGCCTGACTTTTTTGGGTTATCCTAGGTTCTCTACACATATGCTGCTATGTATGATAATCTATGTAACTATTTGTGTATACCTGAATAAACTTACAGTGGTCCCTCGGTTTTCGTGCATCTCCAAACTCGAACATTTATGTAAGTGTATTTTCGTAAGTGCTGTTGCAAGTGTATTTTTGGGGGTCTGAAATAGACTAACCTACGTGACATTATTTCTTAAGGAAGTAAATTGCTCGCAATGGCACTTGAGCAGCATTCTGGAACAAATTTTCGGCGAAAACCGAGGGACCACTGTACTTACTAATTGTTCAAGTTGGGAGCTGTACAAAACTCGGGGTACCACTGTATGTAAATTTGAATAATTTTTCCTGATTGTTCTACCATTGCTGTATGTACGTTTTGTCATCTTATCCATCTCAGTTTTACCATTGCATAAATTACAAGTCATCTTTTCCGTCTAATAGTTTTATTTACTACGTTTTTTTTTTTACATTTATTATTGCTAAAGGCCCACTTTCCTCAGGTCGGCTAATTAATTTAGCACCAAAACTATGAAATACCTATGAACCTAACTTATAAAGCATTTTTGTGGTTATGATAATGAAAGAACTTACTGTGTTACAGCAATCATCACTGCAGCTATGGAGATGTTAGGTGGCCTTGGGGTTGACAAGCAGTGCAGAAAGCCAGAGATCATGGCTGATGCTGCCTATGTCATAATCTGCAAAGAATCCAAATCATTCACAGGAAACTTTGCTATAGATGATGAAATTTTGAAAGCAGAGGGAATCTCAGATTTTGACCAATATGCTGTTGATCCAAGTAAGTGATACGATCGTTTATCATTCATCTTGGTGTTCAAAGCGGGGTGCTATGTACATGCTGATTTCATTTTTCTAATAGAAATGGATATTGCTATGAATATAATCTTACATTTATGGTAAAAGTCATAAATTTTACACATTAGGGCAAGGCCTAATCCTTAACCTTTCAACAGTATCCAACGCACTAGTATGCAGCCGACGACTGTGTCCAACATACTAGTATGCTCAATTTTTTTTTACCTTCAAATCTGCCACCTGCCAATATTGTTGACCTTATCACAACTCTGGATTTTTGTCAAACTATTCATACATTTGTGAAAAGTCTAAGGTCAGAAGGGGCAACACATTGCAGCATGGTTAACTATACAGGTGATGACTGACATACTAGTACGTACATCCAGCTACCAAAAATAAACGGTGAAGCCAGCTGTTGTTCCACCACCAGCTTCCCTACCAGCAAACAGTGTGTGCAAGTGGCATAAAGACACAAAGCACACTTAAGTATATTTAACCCATAATAACCCAGTAAACTCAAACTATTTGACTTGTTTCCAAGTTTTGCAGAGTATTACACTCTGAAACAATGGTAATATGAGTACAGTGGTACCCCGGTTTACGATATTTTTTCATTCCAGAATGCTGTTGTGCCATTACAAACGAATTTATCTCCTTAAGAAATGTTGTAAAAAGACTAGTCCTTTAGACCCCAAAATTACACTTACAAAAGCATTTAAAATAAACTTACATAAAAGGGTGAGTTTGGGGACCATCGTAAACCGGGGTACCACTGTACTCTTAAACTAGTATACATAGTGTTAAACATCAAAGCAGTTTAAAAACAAAAACAATCATATTTTGGCATCAATAAATTGTTAAATGTAAATATTATTGGTGCATTTATGTCACTGTTGCTGACAAGTGATAATTTTTCCACCAACTTCAATACACCATAAAATCGTAAGTTTTTTATAAGATTCCACTCATTTTAGTTTTACTCAATTCAAAAAAATTGTTTTCATTCTATAAGAAAACTTCTTTTCAAAATCTTCCCACACAGGAATCATTATTTGGGTTATACCACAGTTTTAGGGTTAATATCCCCACTTGTCACTTCATAAATCCACAAACTCTCTCATAAAATAAGTAGTGTCCAGATTAAACTTTCATCTGGCACTCACTTAAAAGCTTTCTTGACATCTAAATGTAATCTGGCTCTCCATTTTTCTTGGATAATTTGGTGTTTATGGCTCAAGGACCTTAGAAACCCTAATATACTTGAATCCCTCTGGATACAAATCAGGAGTTCTAGGTTGCTTAGCATATATTTCTAAAGACTGGAATTGGGAAGAGTTGTGCCTCCACCAGCTTGGTGTGAGTTCAAATTATGTAAATACAGTGGTACCTCTACTTATGAGCAAAATTCATTCCAGTCGGCTATTCAAGTGCCGATACCGAAGGAATTTTTTCGCATAAGAAATAATGAAAATTAGGTTAATCCATTTCAGACCCCCAAAAATACACTTACATAATTGTTCAAGTTGGGAGCTGCTCGTAAGTAGAGGTACCACTGTAGTTGACAGTACAAACCATATTATTTTATTCAATGTTTGTGGAATTCACACACACAGTGGCATTATTCCAGTATCAAAAATTGTTTCTGCAGCTTGTTTGCATGTGGTGAGTAATAATGATATAAAATGAGAATAAGTATTAAGGCCAGGGCAGTATATTGAGGGAGGAAATGTGCCATCATGCAGCTCCAGTATGTATTTAATTTCCAAATGTTTGTGGAATTTGAGTATTAATTAAAGCTACTTATTATGGAATTTCACCGTTGTAAAATGAGAGCATATGAATGACGGAAATTTGTTTAGTGACTAAAAAGTCAAAAGTAAATACAGTGGACCCCCGAGTTTCGGTCACCTCGGAAATCGAACAATTATGTAAGTTTAATATTGTAAGTGCTTTTGTATGTGTATTTTTTGGGGTCTGAAAGGACTAATCTAATTTACATTTTTCCTTAAGGGAATAAATTCATTCGGTAATGGCACTTGAACAGCCTTCTGGAATGAATTATGACCGAAACTCGGGGGTCCACTGTATGCATAATTCTGTATATTCATGAATTCAAGATTCAAAGTTGCCTTCAATAATTCAATTGTCATGAATTTTGAGGTTCAACTGTATGTCTGTTATTGAGATTATTTTTTACACTTGCAAAAAATGACTGATAAATAAGATTACTGTCTACCATAACCTTCCTTTCTAGATAGGAATGAATGGAGACGAATGGATTTTGGGACCTGACAAACTGTTGGAGTGTGAGTTGGGTAATATTTTGTGAAGGGATTCAGGGAAACTGGTTAGCTGGACTTGAGTCCTGGAGGTCGGAAGTACAGTGCCTGCACTTTAACCCTTTGACTGTTTCGGTCGTATACATATATACGTCTTACGAGCCAGCGTTTCGGATGTATATATATATAAGTGGTACCAGTTTAGATGGTCCCCAAACTCACCTTTTATGTAAGTTTATTTTTAAATGCTTTTGTAAGTGTAATTTTGGGGGTCTAAAAGGACTAGTCTATTTTACAACATTTCTTAAGGAGATAAATTCGTTTGGTAATGGCACTTGAACAGCATTCTGGAATGAAAAATATCGTAAACCGGGGTACCACTGTATATATATATACTCAAAAATTCTAGCGGCTTCAAATCAAGCGGGAGAAAGCTGGTAGGCCCACATGTGAGAGAATGGGTCTGTGTGGTCAGTGTGCACTGTATAAAAAAAATCCTGCAGCACGCAGTGCATAATGAGAAAAAAAAACTCCGACCATGTTTATGGATTAAAACACCGACTTTGAGGTGTATTTTCGTTTTGTATTTATGGTTGTATTCTCTTTTTCTTGGTCTCATTTGATAGAATGGAAAATATGTTACAGAAATAGAGATGATTTTGATTAGTTTCATGATGAAAACGACCTTGAAATTGAGCTCAAAGTAGCAGAAATGTTCGAGTAAATAAATCACGCCACGCGTCCAGTACACGTCAACTGGTGAGTCTAATATTCTTTCACAAGTGCACTGATATTATTTATACCATTTTTACAATAATGCAGTAGTCTGCATAACAGTAAATCTTCTATTTTTTGTGTGAATAAAAAATCAAATTAGAAAGCAAGAGTAATATAAGAGGGGCCTGAAGACATGACTAATGAACAGAGAAAATCTTATTTTAGTGCCAGGAATGTCTGCATTGTTTATTCTGGACCCTATTTTGAAAATGACATCTTTTTTATTTTGCTTGAAATTGGCAAAATTGCCAATTTCTGACCACTTTATTGGGTAGTTGAAATCAGTAAATTGGCAGTTTCTTGTACTCAATCGATAGAACAAATGGAGTTCTAAAAAATAGCTTTGAGTTTGGTCAACTGGAACAATGCAATTGGCCGAAAATAGGGCTGAAAGTCAGCGAAATCGCCGCTGCGTATATATCGCCGAGATCACTAACTTCGCGAGAGCGTAATTCCGTAAGTTTTCCATCAAATTTCGTACTTTTGGTGTCATTACCATCGGGAAAATATTCTCTTATCATTTCATAAGAAAAAATAAATTTTTTTTTTTTTTAGAATACAGTGGAACCCCGGTGTTCATACTGCTCCAAACTCGAACAATTATGTAAGTGTATTTTTGAAAGTGCTTTTGTAAGTGTATTTTTGGGGGTCTAAAAGGACTAATCTAATTTACATTATTCCTTATAGGAACAAATTCGTTTGGTAATGGCACTTGAACAGCATTCTAGAACGAATTAATTACGAACACCGGGGGTCCACTGTATTTTGCGACATAAAATGACTGTTTCAGAAATGGGCTTGCGACAGTCAAAGGGTTAAAGGAGTGGGTTGGGATATTGGTTGTTTGGAGTGGCATCTAAACTGTTGTATCTGGGCGCCTCTGCAATGACAGTGATTGTGTGAACGATGGTGAAAGTGTTTCTTTTTTGGATCACCCTGCCTCTGTGGGAGACAGCTGACATGTTGGGGGAAAAAAAATCAACTTCATACTATGTATGGTATTACCAGCTATAAGTTAAGGGGTATAATTGTCTTAAAAATCAGTATTCTTATGTAGACCATCACAAATTAAAAGGTTAGTCCAAATGATGGCTTTTTAATTTAAATTTTTGCCTCATTTTATATGAAGATGGTTAGTTTTTTCTAGGTTTTGTAAAGATAACTTGAGGCTTCAGTGGGTAAACTAACACACATAATCTCATCTACTAGTTTTACCGTACTATTACTAAGGATTGGTTTAATCAATAGCAGACTTAGACTAAAAATAATTTTTTTCTTTTCAGGTTCCTCACTTATGCCAGATTTCTTTTTGGACGAATTTGACAAATATGTTGAAAATGCAAGAGAATTGGGTGCTGCTTCAAAATTTGTTGGTAGTAAACTTCAAGAAGATTCACCCAAGACTGATAGCCAAGTTGAAAACGTAAGAGTTATGTTGATTTTACATATGCACACACCTGGTGTTGTTCAAAAAAGTTTTCACATGCTCTAGCTATATTAGCTATATTTCCAGATCATATTAAGTCAATATTGGACTTTCACAGTCCAATATTGACCCACCAAATGACATCCCAGTCTTTTTTTTTTTTTTTTTTTGCATTGCAAGGGTTGCTCAAAAAATTTAATAATCACAATGTGTTGCTTGTAATGAGATTTACAAAGTCTATTGAAAAGCTCCAAAATATAAGACCCCAATATTTTTTTTTTTTTTTGGCTTATGTAGGGGATGATTTTTCCTCACTGACTTAGCTTTGCTCCAGAGGATTGTGGATGGGGGTCTTAGTTATTCCACTCATTGCAGTGTTGAGGTAGTTGCTCTACCCAAAATGGATTGGAATATCTAGTGGAACTTCTGGTGGAGCACATAGTGGCACATTAGATGGTTCATCCAGGGACTGTGGAACTTACCTGAGGTCTCTTTGACTTTCAGAATTGGTGACTGATGGTGTACAGCTTACAGTATTTCTGCCAGTATAGCTTTGCTCATTACTACCTAAATGCTGCTAGCACCTCTGGTGCTCCAATTTTAAATAGGCAGTTTTGCTAAGCTTTACTGTATTAGTTCTATGAGTCATCCTGAGGCTGTGCTCTGGGTAAGGTAAGGGTTGATCCCAAAAGACCGTTGGCACTATCGCATTGGTGTTGAGTGTGAGGATTAGTGGCAGGGCAGTAGCTTTGTATTAGTCAATTGGTAGTCTCCCATTCATTTCTCTGCACTTCTGCTCAATTTTTTCTCCTGTGTCTCTTAATTTTTGTCTGTAGAGGCACCAACAATGTCTCCTGGTTCCTCTGTCAAAGCAATTCCTGATCTCTATGGACATGGTTCATGGCAACCACTCAGAGCCAGGCTTGGGTGGGCAACCTGTTGCTATTGGTGGCTCTGGCCTTAATACCATCCCTATTTTAGAAGGCAATTTGTAGACATCCCAGTAGTGGGGTCTATTTGTGTAATGTTAATGAGAACTTTGATGTTATCCTATATCTTGAGTAGGTTGTTTCCTCTTGGCATAAACTTCTTTGGCTGCATTTTATTACCTTTGAGGACAAGGCAATTGCTGATGTGTTAGTAGAATCAGTGGCTCAGTGCCTTGGAGAACATTTGTACCTACTGTTCCCGGGCCATTGAGCATGAATTCAGAGGGGTCATGCCCATGTTACAGTCCAGCTCTGGAGGACACAATTTGGAAAGATCTTGAAACCTAATACTTGCCAGATCTCTTAAGGACCATCTGGTGATCATGGCTACTAGCCCTGGGCAGACCCATGCCCTTCTCTTGTATCATGGAGACTTGGTGGAGAATGTACTCACCACTGGTTATTTGAACCAGTGTTGTGGTATCGTTTCCCGTTGGTCACTGAAGCATTATAAGTGAGGAGGGCATTTGGCTTCTGAACTGTGAAGGGGTTACAGTTTGGAGGATTAAGAGGAAGGATAGTAGTATTCTGGTGAGCCCTTTATTTGCTAGTCCTTGCATTTAACCAACCCTGACCTTTCCCTATACATAAATGGACATGCTTCAAGTGCCAGAAGTTTGGGTTCCAGAGGAAGAAGTGTAAAGCAACCCAAACATTTGTGTTGCATGTGGTGATGACTTTTAACACTGCCCACTCCTGTATGTGTGGGTGAGGGGTTGGTTGTTGACTTTCAATAACTTGCTATAACTCAGGGATTCTTATTAGGTTAGCCTAATAAGCTAAGTTGGTTACACAAGCTGAAGTGTTTCAAAAATCTTTTTTTTTTCTCAAACTTTTATGCTATTCAAATACATATATTAGTGTGAATATATAACTTGGCACAAACTAACATAGCAAAGTGACCTTGCTAAAAATTGATGTACTGTAATATAATACTGTATTACTTAAAATCTAACCATACCTATAATAGATCAGCTTAAATTCAGTCATATTTAACATCAGTGAAATATATTAATTTTGTTATGTTTAGACTAATTTTTATGGCACTGTAGCAATTATGAATATATGCTTAAATTAATTGTTGGTCAAAATGATGCATGCAGAGTAAGCAAAGTTGACAGTCTGGATTATAAAACATGCCTTTCATAGTAGTATATGTATATAAATACTGTATATCATTTTTTTTCTTAGGTCTTTACCAAGATTGAAGCTTTCCTGAGCAGTGAATTAGTAGACAGAACCAAGGCTGTTTATTCATTTACTCTGACGGGTAATAATGCTGGCAAGTGGTATCTCGACCTGAAGAATGGCTCTGGTGCCTGTGGGCGTGGTGACCCACCATCTACTGCTGATGCCACATTTGCTATGAGTAGTGAAAACTTTTTCAAAATGTTTACAGGTTCCCTGAAGCCAACCACTGCATTTATGTCAGGGAAGATAAAGATCTCAGGAGATATGAGCAAAGCCATGAAATTAGAGACACTTATGGGTAAATTGAAATCCAAACTTTGAGAAATCATCTCATATTTGCATTTTTTCTAATTGGCTTCATGCCAAACTGTTTGGTTTCCTATGAGCAAAATAATTTTTAAGATACAGTATTTAAAAAAAATTTAGACTAATGGAAATTTAGTTTATACCTATATACAGTAGTTTAATAATGAAATTTTATTTTACTATACATTATATATATAAAATAGCTGTTAATCTCTGAAATGTGTGCATTTTCTCATAATATATGGTTTTGTTACAAAGGTTTTTAGTTTTAATGACCCAAAGATATTTTTATTTTTTTTTATTAACACATAGGCCGTTTCCCACCAAGGCAGGGTGGCCTGACAAAGAAAAACTTTCATCATCATTCACTCCATCACTGTCTTGCCAGAGGCGTGCTTACACTACAGCTACAAAACTGCAACATTAACACCCCTCCTTCAGAGTGCCGGCACTGTACTTCCCATCTCCAGGAATCAAGTCCGGCCTGCCGGTTTCCCTGAAACCCTTCATAAATGTTACCTTGTTTACACTCCAACAGCACGTCAAGTCCTAAAAACCATTTGTCTCCATTCGCTCCTAATAACAAGCTTACGCGACCCTTGCTGGAAGTCCAAGCCCCTCGCACACAAAACCTCCTTTACCCCCTCCCTCCAACCTTTTCTAGGCTGACCCCTACCCCGCCTTCCCTCTACTACAGATTTATACACTCAGTCATTCTATTTTTGTTCCATCCTCTCTATATGTCCAAACCATCTCAATAACCCCTCCTCAGCTCTCTGGATAATAGTTTTGGTAATCCCACACCTCCTAATCTCCAAACTACAGATTCTCTGCATTATATTCACACCACACATTGCCCTCAGACATGACATCTCCACTGCCTCCAGCCTTCTCCTTGTTGCAACATTCACAACCCATGTCTCACACCCATACAAGAGTGTTGGTATAACTATACTCTCATACATTCCCTCTTTGCTTTCATGGATAAAGTTCTTTGTCTCCACAAGCTCCTCAGTGCACCACTCACCTTTTTCCCCTCGTTAATTCTATGATTCACCTCGTCCTTCATATACCCATCTGCTGACACATCCAAAGATATTTGTTAATGTTAAACAAATTTCAAATCCCATTTTAGATAAATTTCACACATGCAAGTGGTTGCTGTCAACACAATTAAGGTCTTCTTGTAAACTTGTCAGTACTACTTTTAATTGCCTGTACCATAAAAAGGAATAAATGTCCTTATCCCTTTCAGGGTCCAGACCCCCCAATCTGAAATTTGTTCACAGGGTCCAAGAATTTAAAAAAAAAAAAAAATTCTTATGAAATGGTAGAGAATCTTTTTCTGAAGGTAATAAAACAAAAAGTACGAAATTTGATGGAAAATTGACAAAATTACATTATCGCGAATTTTGCTGTCAGCGATATTTACGCATTGGTGATATTGCCCACCTTGACTCCTATTTTAGGTCAATTATGTTGTTCAAGTTGACACAATTCTTAGCTATTTTGCTAGTATGCCTTCAATTTTATCGAGTGAGCACAAGAAACCGCCCAATCAACTATGTATTTCAACTACCCAATAAAGTGATCAGAAATTGGTAATTTGGCCAATTTGACACAAATTTCAAAATATTCCAGTTTCAAAATAGGGTTCAAAATAAACCATGCAGACATTCCTGGCACTTTAACGTTTCCTCTGTTTATTAGTTACGTTTCCAGGTTTTACATATGAATTCCGCTTTGATTTTTTTATTCACAAAATTTTTATTCACACAAAAAATAGAAGATTTACAGTTATGCAATATTGTAATAATTGTATAAATAACATCAGCGCATTCGTGAATGCACATTAGATCCACCAGGTGACGTGTATTGGACATGTGATGTGATTTGTTTACTCTTGAACATCGGCAAAAATCAAACATTTCTGCTACTTCGAGCTCAATTTCAAGCTATTTTGAGCCCTAAAAACCATCAAAATCATCTCTATTTTTGTAATATGTCTTCCATTCTATCAAATGAGACCAAGAAACCAAGAATACGTACAACCATAAAAACCATATGAAAATACACCGCAAAGTTCCTGTTTTAAATCAAAAACACGGTCGCAGTTATTTTGTCCTCATTATGCACTGTATGCTGCAAGATTTATATGGTGCACATTTACTGCATCGAGCCATTTTATAATATTTAGTCTCAAATTCACCGCTCACAGTTTATCTGAGTGAACTGAGCTCATCACGTAGTACTATGGCATGGACCCTAGCTTCAAAGTCGTAGTACTATGGCACGGACCCTGAAAGGTTTAAGGTTTGCTTCTAAAACTTTACTAGAAAAAATACTCATTGTTGGGATTGCTAAAACTTTGGCAAAATAGAGCATTTGTGTATCAAGAACTTTAATGCCCATTTCCAGCATAGTTTATTTTCATTTCATTGTATCTTTTGACTACAAATTAATGGTTTACAAATTCAAAACAATTTATTGAAATATTTCAACTGATTCTGAAGTGCTGAAACACTTCAACGCTATAAATACAGTGGAACCCTGGTTAACGAAAAAAATTCATTGCAGAAGCCTGCTCAAGTGCCATTACCGAACGAATTTACTTCCTTAAGAAAAAATGTCATTTAGGTTAGTCTATTTCAGACCCCAAAAAATACACTTCCACAAGCACTTACAATATTATACTTACATAATTGCACGATTTCCGGGGTGTTCGTTAACCGGGGTTCCACTGTATACAGTAATCGCCCTGTATTCCAAAACCTACCGCGGATACCCAAAGCTGCAGATAGTAGCAAACCCTATATATGTCGTTTTTAGTTTACATACCTGTGAATTAGTTTGATGAATTACACACAATAAGACATTACCAACATTAAATAATAATAAAATACATTATACATTATTATACACACGTACTTCACAAATGGAAGATCCATTCTTGCCATACAATTTTTTTTTTTTCTTTTTGTATTAAGTGGAGAATTATCACTTTTTAGGCTTTAAAGAACTTCCACCATCACTACTATTGTGTTTTGGGGCCATTATTTAGCAAAATTAAGGCTTATTTTCGGGCCAAGGTAAACTGTGGATAACTGAATCTGCGGATATGGAGGTTCTACTGTACAGTGAAGTAGTAGTTTATATATTGGTTATGACATCACTAAAGCCATTGCTCCTTCAGACTGAAAAATAAAAAGTTCAAAAGTTTAGGAGTGTCTTCTATAATATTTAAATAATTGAAGATATGAAAAAAAAAGGGAGGGGACAGTAAAACTCAAACTTGTAAAAAATAGAAGTGATGTTTTACAAAGCTATCGTAGGTCAGTTTGTGTGAATGGTTGGAGTAAAAAAAAAAAATCCCTCCAATGGGGGACAGTTGGTGTGTTAAAAAAGTTTCTCCAGTTTTTATGATGGGCTTCATAGGAAAAAAAACTGTATTGAAGCCATTAGTATGTGTGTGTCCATCAGTCTTGTTTGGGAAGCCTTGCCAAGCATATTGGATTGTCATTATTAGTCTTGCCAATCACCCCTAATTATTTTGCAGTTAATTATTTTTAGAAATATACAGTGGACCCTCGGTTAACGAAAGGTCCCGTTAACGAAAGTTTCGGAAAACGTAAGCTTTTTTCGGAATCGGTTAGCGAAAAATTCCTCGGTTACCGAAAGGTATTAGACGTGTCCGCCTGCTCCGCGCAAGCGCAGGACACCAGTGAAGCGTTGTTTACCATTGAGAGAACATTACCTAGCGCGCTCTTTCAAAGATTCACAATATATTTGGTGTCTTTTTTGGTGGTTTAGTGATTGTCACTGTGAAATAAGTCACCATGGGTCCAAAGAAGCTTCCTAGTGGCACCCCAGTGGTAGCATTCATGGAGGGAGTGTAGCATTCATGCAGGGAGTGTAGCATTCATGCAGGGAGTGTAGCATTCATGCAGAGAGTGTAGCATTCATGCAGAGAGTGTAGCATTCATGCAGGGAGTGTAGCATTCATGCAGGGAGTGTAGCATTCATGCAGGGAGTGTAGCATTCATGCAGAGAGTGTAGCATTCATGCAGGGAGTGTAGCATTCATGGATGGAGTGTAGCATTCATGGAGGGAGTGTAGCATTCATGCAGGGAGTGTAGCATTCATGCAGGGAGTGTAGCATTCATGCAGGGAGTGTAGCATTCATGCAGGGAGTGTAGCATTCATGCAGGGAGTGTAGCATTCATGCAGGGAGTGTAGCAGGCATGCAGGGAGTGTAGCATTCATGGAGGAGTGTAGCATTCATGGAGAGTGTAGCATTCATGCAGGGAGTGTAGCATTCATGCAGGGAGTGTAGCATTCATGCAGGAGTGTAGCATTCATGCAGGGAGTGTAGCATTCATGCAGGGAGTGTAGCATTCATGCAGGGAGTGTAGCAGGCATGCAGGGAGTGTAGCAGGCATGCAGGGAGTGTAGCAGGCATGCAGGGAGTGTAGCAGGCCTGCAGGGAGTGTAGCAGGCATGCAGGGAGTGTAGCATTCATGCATTAAAAGAAAAGAAGGAAGTAACCCCAGAGAGGGACTTGTTACCTGAAGTCCTTTTGGAGGATTTCCCTTCCAACCATTAACACCCTGACCCTGTCAGCAACTCTACCTTCAGATGCTTGCAACTCTTCAATAAAGGTAAGTAAATGTTATTTTTTTTTTTTTTTGAGTGATTATTTTTTTGTGGAACGAATTAATTGTATTTACATTATTTCTTATGGGAAATAAGGTTTCAGATAGCGAAAGATTCAGATTAAGTAATAGCTCCTGGACCGGATTAATTTCGTTAACCGAGGGTCCACTGTAGTTGTATTTTTATACCCATTTTCAGTGAATATATTCACTTTAGTAAAGCTGTTATGTTTCTTGCTTATTGTGAAATACCTATACCAAACATTGAAATACCTAGAGATGACATAGGGTATGTTTTCTGATGTGACTGTGAACATTTTATAATTTTAATGACCTAAATGCTGCAGGTAGCCAAAAAGAGAAAGTGACAATACGTATATTGTTACATTAATGGGGAAATACTATACCCATAGTGGTCATACAGCACATAATGAGATGGGAGGCAGCCAAGCTTGAACCAAGGCAATGAAGAATAAGTTCAAGAGCCCCTTGCTATCACCAAAGCACCTCCCTTTAAAAGAAAGGTGACAAGAAAATGCTCTAAGGTGCCGTAGATTTTGTCTAAACGTATTTATTTGGAGAGCAGGGTTAGGTAGGTAAGGTTCGTCAGGAAACAGGACAAGTGTTTCCTGACGCGGGTCTTAGTCAGATGATGACCCGCCGTTGAAGCTTTTGGTCATCTGACTGAGGCCTTCCGCTGGCTTACCGGTCCACCCCTTTAAAAATTATGGTCAGTTATAACCATTTCTAGTTTTTGGAGACAATCACATAAATTTACATCCTTTGGCAGAAATACCTGAAACTTAATTACATATGAACTCAAAAGCCTCCCACTTTTAAACATCCTCCTCAGCATTTGTTCCTTTCATGGATTTTCAAGACAACACCTGTGTATCAAAGTACATATGGTTAGCGTGAATACAGAGGCTTGTACCTCAGACACTAAGACCCAAACAGGTTTAGCACTTCTCCCATGAATATACTCAGTTTACCTAAGCATATTTGGAGGACACGGTACAGTTCATGCAATTTCGATTACTAGGAGCAGCATAAATGAGGGGCTCTTGATCCAAAGAATTGGACCAGTCCTCCCTGATTACCTCCCATTATGCCAAGTGCTGTATGACCCCTCTGAGTTTGATGCTTTCACTATGAATATAATAATGAATATTAAAAAATTAATAATCATTGTTGTTTGCATTATTTTTGTTTGTAAAACAGTTTTAAATGTGGTATTCGCATACAGTGGTACCCCGGTTTACGATATTTTTTCATTCCAGAATGCTGTTCAAGTGCCATTACCAAACGAATTTATCTCCTTAAGAAATGTTGTAAAATAGACTAGTCCTTTTAGAACCCCAAAATTACACTTACAAAAGCATTTAAAAAAATAAACTTACATAAAAGGGTGAGTTTGGGGACCATCGTAAACCGGGGTACCACTGTATATGTAAATGTTTCTAATACAGTAAGTGCAGATACACACAAAAAAAATGTAGAGAGAGACTATTAGGGTAGCTGGTTTACAAAGATGAGCAAACACTACATGTTTATGGGACACACTTAGGCCCTGGGACCAGAAGTGATCTAGATCCCAGGACCAAAATGTTTTCTAATATATCCTAGTGTTTGCTTGCATGTTTTTTTAAAGTACTTTTTAGTACGAAAGATATATATATACTTTACCAGGGTAGTTGCCAAGAAAGCTGTTTACCTCTTGAGTACCTTTATATATAAATGGTTATAACTGACCATAATTTTTAAAGGGGTGGACCGATAAGCCAGCGGAAGACCTCGGTCAGATGACCAAAAGCTCCAACGGCGGGTCATCATCTGACCTAACCTGAGTACCTTAGAGGCATTTAAGTAGAAAACTTAAACCCTTTAATTTAATTTAACATGGTTCACTTAAGCTTCATGTAAGCTTTGACCGTAACTATCCCAGCCTGCAGTTATAACTGAGATATCCTTTTGTCTCCTGTACATTGTTTAGATCCTTTCATATTTTACACTAAGCATTTCTACTGAAGCAATTCTGCATAACCAGGGGCTTTCCATGTGCAATATTAAATGTCAAACAATTTTTGTAACAACTATTATCATATAGAAGTAAAATATTGTTAATATTATTATTATTAATGTTATTATGATTAATAACAAAAAGTGTCGGTAACTATAGAGTATCTGGCACATTATTCATTCCCATTTAACTTGTGGGTGATTTTTTTCACTTTAAGATGACCCTTTTGGGTCATCTATGATTATAATAATAATTTCACTTTAAGATAAAAAAAAAAGTGAATACACTGTCATGCTGTCAAACTTGCTTGTGTCACTTTGTTCATAAATTCTGACATCTTTACCCACCTATTATCTCTTAACTAAAACCAATTTCTTTTGATAGTGGAGCAATCTTTTAATTCAAATATTCTGATAAGTAATTCACAGCAAAATTAACCGAATGCCAGATTTGAGACACTAACTCCGAATTTTTGCCAAAGTTCCTTTGTACGATACATGTGCCGTTGTGTTTACCCTGGCTCATAAGGGCACACCTATGACAAATTTAAAATGTTCTACCCTTGCAACCCAGCCTGAGGCCAGGCTTACTTGTTACCTGTAGTTGCTAGTAGTCTGTAGGCCCATGTATTCATCACAACCTGACAAATCAGACACTTGTAGAAGGCATATGTAGAGTTACAAGACAAATTCTAAACTTTAGGTGGTCAGTGTTGTAAAATGTGATCACAGTAGACAGTTCTTAATCCACTTAATATTTCCCTAGCCAAGGATGTGGCTCTGTACATGTGGTATCTTATCCACTTATTCACCGTATATCTTTATGCTTAATATGGCATGTACACATTCAAAGGCTGTCCAATTTATTTAAATGATAATATGGAAAAATTAATGTAATTGTAGCAATGAAAAATTATCTGGGTCATTTATTCTTTAAATTGGGTGTGAAAGTACTTTAGGATCTGATTTGTTGGCATGTTTTTACATTTTTCTATTTTGGTTGTTTGGTGTACAGGATGACCTTTAAGTTCTTTGACCCTGAGGTTTTGCATACTAGATTTAAAAGTGTAGTTTGTGTGCCTGAATGCCTTCCAAACCTCGCGGCCCCCCCACAGGCGCTGTATAATCCCTACAGGTTTAGTGCTCTCCCATAATCATAATGTTTGTGTGAAATTAAACATCAGAAAACCTCATCAACATCAATAAAAAAGTTTTAATCATTATTGTAATACACAGGTACAGGACTTAGGGACATGCTGTATATGTATCCTGGGATACAATTTTTGATGTTGATGAATTTATACTTGTAAAACATATCAGTTTTCTTTCAAACTGACTACAGTATTGTTGATGTATTTTGTTAAAGATTTTGAGTACTGTATTCTTATCACTCAAGGTGATATAAACAATGCAATGTATGGTGTTTTTCTACTGTACAGGACTTGCTGACATAAAGCATATTTTGAAAAGTCTATTTTAATACTGTAATCCTCTGTGAACTACCTTAGACAAAATGCAAGCACTGAAGACTGCTTTTGAAGTTCTTAAGTTCAGAACGTATATGATACGTGAAGGATGGTGGTGGTGCCCCACAGCTTAGTGTATCAAAACCTGATCAACCGGGCTTTTACTGCTGATTAGGAAATTATAAACTTTTCAGGTACCCTTTTGAAGACAGCCTGGAGTCTGTTGGAAATCCCCCTTTATGTATGATGAGAGGCTGCTGAAGTCTTGGGCCTCTTAACACTTATGGTGTTCACTTAGTGTACTTATGGCACCAGTGCTTTTCGTAGAGGTTGAAAATGTATTTTAGGGATCCTGTTTTGAATTTAGACAAGCTGGTGAAATGTGAGCAAGGGGACATTCATCAAGGAATTCAGGAAAATTGGACATCTGCAGGTGGAAAGCACAGTGTTTGCACTCTTGAAGGATGAGTGGGAATATGATTCAGATTAGAGTGTTTGCCCTTCTAGCAAGACAGCTAGTGAAAATGTGTGTATAATAAATTGGTCCACAAAAATGAAAACTTCAAATTTTATTATCTCACTCCATTATTATGGTCTACTCAGAAGCCTAGTGGGTTTAGCATTTCTTTTTTATTATAATACGTAATCCAATCAGAAAACATTCCATGCCAGGTTTCAAAATTTTTGGGGGTTTAGGGGTGCCTCAGTGACCTCAAACCTTCACCCTCCTGAGAGAGGGAGCAGAGGCACTATGTGCCTCTAGCAACAATCTTCACCCAGTCTATCAACAGGGCAACTGCCAGAGGTGTGGAAGACAGCAAATGTAGTCCCAATTTCCAAGAATGGAGACAGACAGGCAGCATTAAATTTCAAACCAGTGCCACTGACATGTATGTAAAGTTATGAAGATTACCAGAAGGGTGATGGAGCACCTAGAAAGGAGTGGGTTCATACATAACAACCAGTACGGCTTTAGGGATGGAAAGTCCTGTCACACAAGTAAGGCAGGAGAGCAAGGGATGGGTAAATTGCATTTTTCTGGACTGCAGGAAAGCTTTTGACACACCCCTCAAGGGATGTTCCTTGATGCTGGTGAGGGGCTCTTTGATCTGTGCCCCAGTTCCCTGAATGGAGCCTGAATACCTTCCATCCCCCACTACAATAGATCAAGGCATACCTGACATGAAGGTAACGAGTGATAACTGTGAAGAGGTGTTGGAATGGGTGCACGTGAGTGACGAGTGGTGTTCCACAGGGACCAATCCTAGAGCTGGTTCTTCTTTTGATTATAATAATAATAATAATTTTGATTATAAAAATAATAATAGAGCTGGTTCTGTTTCATGTATAGGTGAATGGAATGACAGAAGGGATAGTCAGAGATAGCCCTGTTCACAGATGTGAAACTGAGAATACAAGTAGACGTGAACCAGGAAAGGCTACAAATGGATCTGTACAAGCTGCAGGTCTGGTCTGATAAATGGCTCCTGAAGTTTGACCCTGACAAGTGCAAAGTTATGAAGTTTGGGGAAGAGCAAAGAAGACTGCATACAGAGTACAGGCCCAGAGGGCAAATGATGCAAACTTCACTCATGTAGAAGGGCTTTGGGGTATTATACTGAGCATATCACCTGAGGTACATATGCTGTATAACCCTTGTGGGTTTAGCACTTGGTTATGATTTTAATAGTAACCTGAGCTGTATAACCCTTGTGGTTTAGCGCTTCTTTTGATTATATAATAATAATAACCTGAGAGACACATCAACCAAATAACTGCCATAGTAAATGCGTGTTTAGCAAATCTAAGAATAGCTTTTCGACATCTAAGTAAGGAATCATTCACGACACTACACCGTGTACGTCAGGTCCATATTGGAGATATAGCACCAGTATGGAACCCACATCTGGTCAAGAAATTTGTAAAAGTGCAAAAGTTTGCAACATGACTAGTCCCGGGAAAATGTCTTAGGAGAGGACAGTATTACTTCATTCAGCCATAGCGTAGTCAGGAAGTGGTAGAAGCAGGATCCCTACATAGCTTCAAGAGGAGGTACGATTAGACTGTCAAAGACAGGAGAGAGTAAACCTTGTAGCTACCAGCGAAGAGGCAGGGCCCAGGAACTGTGAATCGACCCATAGAACCACATATAGGTGAATACACACGCACATACCGGGTAAGGAGCTGTGAATCGACCCCTCCAACCACATATAGGTGACTTACACTCTCTCTCTCTCTCTCTCTCTCTCTCTCTCTCTCTCTCTCTCGACCATTAGTATGGCGCCTGGCCGTCACATTCAGGATGTAGCTTGTTGCTACATTGTGAAGGCTGCCACTTGACTTAACATAGAGTTTTTCATTTTTCACTAATATTATTATTATTAGGAATCCCCAAAGGAGGATCTTTAAGAGAGTACCTGATTTTTTTCTTTCTTACTTCCTGCAACGTTTGGATTTTATTTTGCTCAAAACTCGAAAAAGCTTCATATAATCGGCTGTATAACCCCTGTGGTTTAGCGCTTCTATTTGATTATAATAATAATAATTCATATAATCGGCTTCAGATTTTCAACGCCTGTGACAGCGCTGTGTGACCCTTGTGGGTTTAGCGCTTAGTCTTGATTATAATAATACTCAACACCTGTTTATGGTACTGAAGACCAGATTCTTGGAACAATTAGAATGTTCACATGCCCTATGTCCGAAGTTCCTGAACCCACTCCCGGCTCAGTTGGCAACGCACTCGCCTCGCACACCATATAGGCCTGGTGGAAACATTCACCTAATTGTACTCACCTAACCTTATTATACATCTTATAATAAGGATGATAACCAACAAGTTTAGTCCGATTAAATGTAAACTTGAAATTTTACTGAAATTTAAAAAAAAAAAATTGGAATCAGATCAGTTACTGGAGAATGCCTTTTCTGATCGGTTTCAAACTTCAGCTGATTAAACTGGTGGGTTTCTATTGAAACACAGCTTATTCTCTGTGTAAATTTCAATTTGCCACTTTTATTAAACAAATAATAACTAGAGAATGTAATAACCAGAGAATGCCTCTTCTAATCGGCTTCAAACCCTAAATGGTGGTGTATCTTAATAGGAAGTATTTTTGTAGTAATTTTGGGCTGTGTGCATGCAAATGTGCTAATTTTTGACAGGTTTATTATATTGGATTTAAAAAATCAAAATCAAACGGTTTTTTTCCTTACGGGATTGTAGAATGTAAACGAAAAAATAGTAAGCTGGGAAAAAAATAATAATCCGCGTTTTTAATGGTATTTTTAAGTTCAATGAGAAACTTTCCTATTTTTCGACACATTCTCAGTATTTTCGTTTTCGCATAAATTTTCGTTTATTTATCGAGAACGTCTTATTCAATCTGCTTCAAATTTTCAACGCTTGTGTGATGTATCTTGGACAAGATTCATGGGACTATTTGCATGCGTGGGTGCAATATGAACAATGCTACACAGCCCATTCCCAAATTCTGTTAACGTGTGACAGGTGGAGAGAGTCTCCTGTGTCGGCCTTCACAGCTTCACTACTCGTGTATCCTACTTACAAGAAGGTTCGTATATTTAATGGAGTGTGTTGATGCAATTTTTCCACTTTTAATCTCGAAATATTAAGTATTATGTATTTTACCTTATTGCCTCCTTTTGCCTTAATTTTGTGAGGAACTCTTGATCCAAGGAACATTAGTTGCATTTGTGTCCTTTTACTTAACATATTGTCGGTAATTCTACCAATATTATTACTTACCTTAACCTAGCTTGGATCGAATTTGAATACCTTTCATGCCACAGGCGCTATCCTCTACGGGTTTAGCGCTTTCCTGTAATTAAGACATAACTGAACAGTATAAATCTTCAATGGCTGATGCATCGTGTAAAATGGATGGAACGTTTCATGGGTGTAGGCACAAATTTTGTTGGATTTACAATAACTGGAAAATGTATCTTCTGGTCAGCTTTAAACTTTTAATGTTGATGTCTTGTCCTCAAAGGCACGACCTACTTCCACTAGTGGTTTTGTCCACTGATGACTCCGCATGCCACTGCCCCACCTCCGCGAATATGCTGCACATAGTTATAATCATAACCATATTTTTTGAAAGGGGTTGGACTGGTAAGCCAGCGGAAGACGCTTGTTGTTCACTATTTACATAAACGACATAGATGAGGGAATAAATAGCGATATAAGGAAATTTGCTGATGACACCAAAATAGGCCGTCCAATTCATTCTAATGAGGACATTAGAGCACTCCAGGAGGATTTGAATAGACTGATGCAGTGGTCGGAGAAGTGGCAGATGCAGTTTAATATAGACAAATGCTAAGTTCTAAATGTTGGACAGGTAAATAACCATGTCACAAGTAAATAATGTAGATCTTAATATTATTGATTATGAAAAGGATTTAGGAGTTCTGGTTAGCAGTAATCTGAAACCAAGACAACAGTGCTTAAGTGTTCGTAATAAAGCTAACAGAATCCTTGTTAAGTAAAAAGACACAAATGCAACTAATGTGACATTTTATTGTGGCAACGTTTCGCTCTCCAGGAGCTTTGTCAAGCCGTTACAAACAATATATGGACACAGAGGGTATATATATAGTACTCTCAAAGTGAGGTGTAATACTAGTGGTGGTAGCTGGAGAGAAAGGGTGTTTGGAGTTGGAGAGTTGCGCAGGAGTAGATTTAGGGATCACCTTTTCGGCCAGGCAATCTTGAAGGAAGTTGTGTCTGTTGCGAAGACTGTGAGCACGAAGAAGGGTGTCCATACTACCACCAGCTACCACCACTAGTATTACACCTCACTTTGAGAGTATATATATACCCTCTGTGTCCATGTATTGTTTGTAACGGCTTGAAAAAGCTCCTGGAGAGCGAAACGTTGCCACAATAAAATGTCACATTAGTTGCATTTGTGTGTTTTTACTTAACATATTGTCGGTAATTCTACCAATATTAATAACAGAATCCTTGGCTTAATATCAAGAAGTACAAATAATAGAAGTCCTCAGGTTGTTCTTCAACTCTATATATCTTTGGTTAGGCCTCATTTTAGATTATGCTGCACAGTTCTGATCACCGTATTACAGAATGGATATAAATGCACTGGAAAACGTACAAAGGAGGATGACAAAGTTGATCTCATGTATCATAAATCTTCCCTATGAGGATAGACTGAGGGCCCTGGATCTGCACTCTCTAGAAAGGCGTAGAACTAGGGGGATATGATTGAGGTGTATAAATGGAAAACAAGAATTAATAAAAGGGATGTAAAGAGCATGCTAAAAATATCCAGCCAAGACAGGACTCGCAGCAATGGATTTAAGTTGGAAAAATTCAGATTCAGGAAGGATAAAGGAAAGCACTGGTTTGGTAATAGAGTTGTGGATGAGTGGAACAAACTCCCGAGTACCGTCACAGAAGCTAAGACGTTGTGTATTTTTAAAAATAGGTTAGATAAATACATGAGTGGGTGTGGGTTGGAGCTGCCTCACATGGGCCAGTAGGCCTGCTGCAGTGTTCTTTCTTATGTTGTTATGACCAGAAGCTCCAGTAGTGGGTCATTATATGACTAAGACCCGCGTCAGGAAACACTTGTCCTGTTTCCCGACAAACCTTACCTAACCTAACCTAATATACTGTACTTTTATCAGGATTGGTGGACTGAACACATCGACTCCGGGCTGAGGGACTGATTACCTTAAGCTCCTCCTCATCTTCTACCGTTCACTGCATGGACTGAAGAAGCCACTGGCTGGCGAAACGTTTCCAGAATAAAGATACCCAAATGATGCAGAAGTGTGTCATTTGTTTCCCCCATGAGTATAATAACTAGTTTCAAGCCTTTCGACTATACGAGGGTCATTAATGATGCTTCAGCTTTACACTGCTAGTAAAGAATACCTTAATACCTAATAATTGAGATTAAATTATTATAATCATGGGGAGCTCTAAACCCGTAGGATTATACAGCGCCTGTGGGGGGATGGATGGAAGGTATTCAGGCTTAATTCAGGGAACTGGAGCACAGATCCAATTCCCTAGATCAAGAGCCCTTCACCAGCGTCAAGGAACCTTCCTTGAGTGGATTGAGATTAAATCAAAGTCTCCGCGTATACACACCGAGAAACACATACCTCGATGTACAGTAAATACCCAGAGATGCACATTTTGGTGTAAATACACTGAGATACATACCTCTTGGTGTATATATAATTGGATGTGTGCCAGGATGTATGGTAGGTGCCACTGCTGCCTCTCTGCTTCGTGTTACTTCCCAGAGGAAATTTAAAAGCATAACACACGACTAGCTAACATAACATTAAGCTGCGCACTTAACTATATGTACTCACCTATATGTGGTTTCAAGGATTGTCTTAGCTTTTGTCCCGCCTCTCAACTCGTCGCTTGCCAGATTCACGCCTAGTCTCGTGGGCCCTATCATAGCTCCTCTTAAACCCTCCACCACATCCTCGTTGAGATCATTCTGCTTCCCGACCACTCTGAAACTAAAGAAATACTTCCTGATATCCCTGTGTCTCATCTGCGTCTAACATTCGGCTGTGTCATCAAATACCTGTTTCTTGCCTTTGTAACAGCCTATCCCTATCAGTTCCTCTGAATATAAAATTTGTATATTGTTATCATGTTCCCTCCTTGATTCTTCTGTTTTCCAATGTCGTTAGATTAAATTTCATTAGCCTCTCCTCGTAGTTCATACTACTTTGCTCAGAAACACGTCTCATTGTCTACTTCTACTTGTATACTTCTACATACCTGTGTGTGTATGTGTATATATTATAATGTGTGTGTGTGTACTCACCTAGTTGTGGTTGCAGGGGTCGATTCACAGCTCCTGGCCCCGCCTCTTCACTGGCCGCTACTAGGTCACTCTTCCCGCTCCATGAGCTTTATCATACCTCTTCTTAAAGCTATGTATGAATCCTGCCTCCACTACATCACTTCCCAGACTATTCCACTTCCTGACAACTCTGTGACTGAAGAAATACTTCCTAACATCCCTGTGATTCATCTGAGTCTTCAACTTCCAACTGTGACCCATGTTGCTGTGTCCCATCTCTGGAACATCTTGTCTCTGTCCACCTTGTTGATTCCTCTCAGTATTTTATATGTCGTTATCATATCCTCTCTATCTCTCCTGTCTTCCAGTGTCGTCAGGTCGATTTCCCTTAGCCTCTCGTAGGACATACCCCTTAGCTCCGGGACTAGCCTTGTTGCAAACCTTTTCGCTTTCTCTAGTTTCCTTACATGCTTGGCTAGGTGTGGGTTCCAAACTGGTGCTGCATACTCCAATATGGGTCTAACATACACAGTGTCCAGGGTCCTGAATGATTCCTTATTAAGATGTCGGAATGCTGTTCTTAGGTTTGCTAGGCGCCCGTATGCTGCAGCAGTTATTTGATTGACGTGCGCCTCAGATGTGCCCGGTGTTATACTCACCCCAAGATCCTTTTCCTTGAGTGAGGTTTGTAGTCTCTGGCCCTCTAGACTGTACTCCGTCTGTGGTCTTCTTTGCCCTTCCCCAATCTTCATGACTTTTCACTTGGTGGGATTGAACTCCAGGAGCCAGTTGCTGGACAAGGCTTGCAATCTGTCCAGATCCCTTTGTAGTTCTGCCTGGTCCTCGTCCGATTGAATTCTTCTCATCAACTTCACATCATCTGCAAACAGGGACAATTCGGAGTCTATTCCTTCCGTCATGTCGTTCACAAATACCAGAAACAGCACCGGTCCTAGAACTGACCCCTGTTGCACCCTGTTGCCCACTCTGACACCTCGCCACGTACCATGACTCGCTGTTGTCTTCCTGACAGGTATTCCCTGATCCATTGTAGTGCCTTCCCTGTTATCCCTGCCTGGTCCTCCAGCTTTTGCACTAATCTCTTGTGTGGAACTGTGTCAAACGCCTCCTATTAGTCCAAGAAAATGCAATCTACCCACCCCTCTCTCTCTTGTCTTACTGCCGTCACCCTGTCATAGAACTCCAGTAGGTTTGTGACACAGGATTTCCCGTCCCTGTAACCGTGTTGGCTGGCTGTGTACTCACCTGGTTGTGGCTGCAGGGGTCGAGTCACAGCTCCTGTCCCTGGTGTGTGTGTGTGCCGCTGGACGTGGAAGAAACATTGGGTGTGTTTTCTTACACCGGTTGTCTATGTTCACTTATCAGTAAAATAGGTACCTGGGTGTTAGTCGACTGGTGTGGGTCGCATCCTGGGACAAAACTTACCTAATTTGCCCGAAATGCTCTGCATAACAAGCGACTTTCTATATAGTAGTATGTCATTGATGTCAGCTAGGCCTGTATACCTTGTATATGTACTTATAGAAATAAAGATATATTATTATGAGTGATCCAGCTGGGTCCACTACTGGACCGGGAGGGCTAGTTGTGGTTATATCAATGAGTGATCCAGCTGGGTCTACCGCTGGACCGGGAAGTCTGGTTGTGGTTATATCAATGAGTGATCCAACTTGGTCCACCGCTGGACCGGTAGGTCTAGTTGTGGTAATATCAATGAGTGATCCAGCTGGGTCCACTGCTGGACCGGGAGGTCTAGTTGTGGTAATATCAATGAGTGATCCAGCTGGGTCTACCGCTGGACCGGGAAGTCTGGTTGTGGTTATATCAATGAGTGATCCAGCTGGGTCCACCGCTGGACCGGGAAGTCTGGTTGTGGTTATATCAATGAGTGATCCAGCTGGGTCCACCGCTGGACCGGGAAGTCTGGTTGTGGTTATATCAATGAGTGATCCAGCTGGGTCCACCGCTGGACCGGGAAGTCTGGTTGTGGTTATATCAATGAGTGATCCAGCTGGGTCCACCGCTGGACCGGGAAGTCTGGTTGTGGTTATATCAATGAGTGATCCAGCTGGGTCTACCGCTGGACCGGGAAGTCTGGTTGTGGTTATATCAATGAGTGATCCAGCTGGGTCCACCGCTGGACCGGGAAGTCTGGTTGTGGTTATATCAATGAGTGATCCAGCTGGGTCTACCGCTGGACCGGGAAGTCTGGTTGTGGTTATATCAATGAGTGATCCAGCTGGGTCCACCGCTGGACCGGGAGGTCTGGTTGACTGAAGCTCTCAGCGGTAGCCTCAAAGTCAGTGTGTTCCAAACATTGGTGGAGGGAGGGTGTTGTGGAGGTGCTCCTTCCAGACCGCTGGCACTCTTCTATTTCCCTCTTTCGAAGCTTAAGTTTGTGAGTGATAGTGCAGACATCCAATGGTTTCTCTTACATATATGTTAGTATCACCCCTCGAGGGCTTTTTGAAAGTTGCAAACGGGAGAAATAGTGACCCCAGCAGAGTGGAGATTATCAGCTAAGTGTTATATGCTTTTGCTCACCCACATCAAGACATGCATGGATTATTATGAACTCTTGAATGTCATACTTTTATTATACATAACAAGGCACCAGATACACCCAAATAAGTTTTCATTGTTATTATTTTTTGTCTGTGATATGAGGACTGCTGATTTTCAGCATTATCTCTCAGTTCTATGCAGCCATATATGGCATCGATGCACAATTGGTTTCATCTCTTGAATGTGTATAATATTGGAAGGCAGGAACTATAACATGCGCTGCGTATGTAGTGAATCAGTGCCACGGGGATGCGTAAGCCACTGAATGGTTAAGTTGCACAGCAAACAACCCACTTATAGTTTAATATTCCACCCCTTGCTCTGCCCTGTCAAGGGAGGTTCCTTGATGCCGGCGAGGGGGGGGGCTCTTAAACCAAGGAATTGGATCTGATATTTTCCTTGGATCGAACCTATTGCCTCCCATTACACATGCATTGTTCACCCCTGTGGGTTTTGCGCTTCTTCCTCATGCTTCTACTACTACAAAAAAATAAAAGCTGTTGCAAATCAGTCTTTAAAATTTTAAGGTGTAAATGTACTTTAATCGTACTATTCATTTATTCTCTTGTTATTGAGCCCCTCACGGAAGGTTCCTTGATGCTGGTGAGGGGCTCTTGATCTAGGGAAGTGACCCAGAATTAAGCCTGAATACCTTCCACATCCCCCCACAGGCGCTGTATAATCCTACGGGTTTAACGCTTCCCCCTTGATTATAATAATTTTGTTATTGATTGCAGTTAATGTTACATAATATGATTTAAAACTTTTCCAATTACCACGACATATATTTTACCCCTTCAAGGAATAGGGGGAGGGTGCCTTGATTCTGATGACGGGTTCTTCATCCAAGAAACTGGAGCTTCTTTCCTCCATGATTCAAACCTTATTACCTCTTGTTTCCCATTCTGGTGTTGAATAACCCCAACGGATTTAGCTCTTTCCCTTGAATATAAGAACCCGCAAGTATTTTCTGTGTGTAATCAGGATTCTTCTCCATTCCAGAGAATACATTCCAAGTGGTCTGAATTGTTCCCAGTAGTTTTAGATGTTATATTGGCACTATGCGGGCAGAAAGCACACCACTCAGTGTAGTATATACCCGCTGTGAAGTGGAAATTTAAAATGATATACTATTGCTGTAGTTCCCGTTTTCTGTTCACATTTTGCAGGGCAGTCCCACAGTTTAATAGGCATGTTGAAAATACAATACTTTGTAAGAGTGAGAGACTTAATAAGCAGAAATGCTGGTTACTTTTAGGGTAAGATTCATTAGCCCTTTCAAGGGTCATATATACATGAAGATTTAATTCAAATTTTAAGATAGATTCCATTCTAGTAATCTATATATGATTTACAGATTTTACAGCATGGTAAACGTATACATTTGTTCCAAGAAGCGCGATTATTGCTTAAATTGAGTATTGATGGTTATTTAATAATTAAAAATCTAAATTAGTATGCATTTTGCCATACTAGTTGGCTATGAGTTAAATGTAATCACTTACATCCAGAGACTACGCAAACACAAACAAGATTAAGACATTTGTCTTGGACTGACAAGATGGCCAGGAGTAAGCAAACAGTACATTTGTAGGGATCTGTTGTTTGTACTGATGATAGGCGATGTTTGTACTGATACGTAATGTTTGTAATGTATCTGGAGAGTGCCTTCAGGGTCATACATGTTGATTGACTTATATCTGTTATAAGAACATAAGCATGAACACTGCAGTAGGCTTATTGACCCATGATAGGCAAATCTAACTCGCATCCAACCACACCCACTCATACACACGTCCAACCTATATATCAAGCCATCCATAATTCTCTCCCTTCATCCTTCAGTGTAGTGTTCCATTCATCTACGATTCAGTACATGCCTATATCCTTTCTAAACCAAAATTTGTCCAAGTTGTAGCCATTGCTGCGAATCTTGTGCTGGTAATATAGTTTTAACACGTTTATATTTATATTGCTGGTTCCCGCAACCCGGTGACAGACCAGGTCACCAAACTTAGAAAATAAATAGTACAAATATAAACTATTAGGAAAGACGTATGAAAGGTAAGTGATAATAGAAGTTCGTAAGATGCTATCTTAAGACGTACGACTTTGCCAAGCTCATCGCATATCTTTAGCTGACAGATAAGATATGATATGACCGATAAGATATGATTACTTTTAAGTAACTTGTAGTGCCCGTCTCTGCCAGTACCTTAGTTCAGTGGATTGCCTTTGATACAGGTGAAAGGCTCTTCATTCAAGGAATTGAAGCTATCCACTCTTTCTCTGACTCATATCTATCATCCATTCCCAAGGCGCATTACGACCCCGAAGGGTTTAACGCTTCCCATGACTATTAATCCATGAATAATAATTCATATATTGTATATTATTATTATTAGTATTATTTGGGAAATGATAAACACAGAGGGGTCAAACAGAGCTTGGGAATGGAAAGCAATTAGGTTTGATACAAAAAAAGGGAGGATAAAACTCAGATTCCCTGGATTAAGAGCTCTTAACTGACATCAAGAAGATTATCATTTCCTCGGTGTATATTCATTTCCCTTGGTTACGTTTACTATTGAATCATGTGGGGAGACTTGCCTCAGTAGTAGAACGTTGGGCTCAAAACCGAATGAACTCTGGTTCCATTTCTTGGTTGAGGAGGGTCGGGAAGACGTTTGAGCAAGTCTCCACACTTGCTTCCTCCTCCTCAACTAGCATTAAATAGGTACCTAGGGAAGACCCCAAGTAGAAATAAGCAATACTTGGCTTGGTTGGGTTATCTTGAGTTAATAATCATGTTGAGTTAATAATCATGTTGAGTTAATAATCATGTTGAGTTAATAATCATGTTGAGTTAATAATCATGTTGAGTTAATAATCATGTTGAGTTAATAATCATGTTGAGTTAATAATCATGTTGAGTTAATAATCATGTTGAGTTAATAATCATGTTGAGTTAATAATCATGTTGAGTTAATAATCATGTTGAGTTAATAATCATGTTGAGTTAATAATCATGTTGAGTTAATAATCATGTTGAGTTAATAATCATGTTGAGTTAATAATCATGTTGAGTTAATAATCATGTTGAGTTAATAATCATGTTGAGTTAATAATCATGTTGAGTTAATAATCATGTTGAGTTAATAATCATGTTGAGTTAATAATCATGTTGAGTTAATAATCATGTTGAGTTAATAATCATGTTGAGTTAATAATCATGTTGAGTTAATAATCATGTTGAGTTAATAATCATGTTGAGTTAATAATCATGTTGAGTTAATAATCATGTTGAGTTAATAATCATGTTGAGTTAATAATCATGTTGAGTTAATAATCATGTTGAGTTAATAATCATGTTGAGTTAATAATCATGTTGAGTTAATAATCATGTTGAGTTAATAATCATGTTGAGTTAATAATCATGTTGAGTTAATAATCATGTTGAGTTAATAATCATGTTGAGTTAATAATCATGTTGAGTTAATAATCATGTTGAGTTAATAATCATGTTGAGTTAATAATCATGTTGAGTTAATAATCATGTTGAGTTAATAATCATGTTGAGTTAATAATCATGTTGAGTTAATAATCATGTTGAGTTAATAATCATGTTGAGTTAATAATCATGTTGAGTTAATAATCATGTTGAGTTAATAATCATGTTGAGTTAATAATCATGTTGAGTTAATAATCATGTTGAGTTAATAATCATGTTGAGTTAATAATCATGTTGAGTTAATAATCATGTTGAGTTAATAATCATGTTGAGTTAATAATCATGTTGAGTTAATAATCATGTTGAGTTAATAATCATGTTGAGTTAATAATCATGTTGAGTTAATAATCATGTTGAGTTAATAATCATGTTGAGTTAATAATCATGTTGAGTTAATAATCATGTTGAGTTAATAATCATGTTGAGTTAATAATCATGTTGAGTTAATAATCATGTTGAGTTAATAATCATGTTGAGTTAATAATCATGTTGAGTTAATAATCATGTTGAGTTAATAATCATGTTGAGTTAATAATCATGTTGAGTTAATAATCATGTTGAGTTAATAATCATGTTGAGTTAATAATCATGTTGAGTTAATAATCATGTTGAGTTAATAATCATGTTGAGTTAATAATCATGTTGAGTTAATAATCATGTTGAGTTAATAATCATGTTGAGTTAATAATCATGTTGAGTTAATAATCATGTTGAGTTAATAATCATGTTGAGTTAATAATCATGTTGAGTTAATAATCATGTTGAGTTAATAATCATGTTGAGTTAATAATCATGTTGAGTTAATAATCATGTTGAGTTAATAATCATGTTGAGTTAATAATCATGTTGAGTTAATAATCATGTTGAGTTAATAATCATGTTGAGTTAATAATCATGTTGAGTTAATAATCATGTTGAGTTAATAATCATGTTGAGTTAATAATCATGTTGAGTTAATAATCATGTTGAGTTAATAATCATGTTGAGTTAATAATCATGTTGAGTTAATAATCATGTTGAGTTAATAATCATGTTGAGTTAATAATCATGTTGAGTTAATAATCATGTTGAGTTAATAATCATGTTGAGTTAATAATCATGTTGAGTTAATAATCATGTTGAGTTAATAATCATGTTGAGTTAATAATCATGTTGAGTTAATAATCATGTTGAGTTAATAATCATGTTGAGTTAATAATCATGTTGAGTTAATAATCATGTTGAGTTAATAATCATGTTGAGTTAATAATCATGTTGAGTTAATAATCATGTTGAGTTAATAATCATGTTGAGTTAATAATCATGTTGAGTTAATAATCATGTTGAGTTAATAATCATGTTGAGTTAATAATCATGTTGAGTTAATAATCATGTTGAGTTAATAATCATGTTGAGTTAATAATCATGTTGAGTTAATAATCATGTTGAGTTAATAATCATGTTGAGTTAATAATCATGTTGAGTTAATAATCATGTTGAGTTAATAATCATGTTGAGTTAATAATCATGTTGAGTTAATAATCATGTTGAGTTAATAATCATGTTGAGTTAATAATCATGTTGAGTTAATAATCATGTTGAGTTAATAATCATGTTGAGTTAATAATCATGTTGAGTTAATAATCATGTTGAGTTAATAATCATGTTGAGTTAATAATCATGTTGGGTTAATAACCATGTTGGTTTTATAACCATCTTGGGTTTATAACCCTGCTAGGCTAATAACCCTCCTGCCTCCTGGGCTAATCATAAGCTTTGAATTAAATCTTACTTGTTTCCGAGATGGATGTTTAATACGGTCCTGTGTTTTGTTTTGTGTATCAAGAATAAATAACAAAATACCTTAACTGGAACAAGCAAGACCACACAATGAATATACAAACTTGATGACGGTTCAGGACTGACAGAAACGTCCTCAACTTTTCACTTTACATTTGTTTGTTTGCTATGGTTTTTGGTTCATATTGTATTGGTCAGACGTCGGTTCAATAACCAGCCAGATAGCCTATTGGTCTGGCGCCGGGCCAATATCCTTTGGTTTTTTTTCTTGTTCGTCTTTGCAACGTTTCTCTAGTACCTTGCAGATCATGATTCGTGTAAGTCTCCTTTTACGAATTCGTTTATATTGCAGAGGTTTAAACGTCGTTTTGTACGTTTTGTTTGCTTTTATTTTTCCCATGCTCTCAGTGCTTTTTACTTTTCTGGTGGAGATTTTGAATTGCACCTTTATTTTTTAGCTCATTATATCTTAAATATAGATAGTTTCCCATTTTATAACACATTGTCTACCCCTCTGTAATTAGTGTCCGACATGCTTCACGCCAAGTGTGTGTGTGTGTGTGTGTGTGTGTGTGTGTGTGTGTGTGTGTGTGTGTGTACTCACCTAGTTGTGGTTGCTGGGGTCGATTCATAGCTCCTGGCCCTGCCTCTTCACTGGCCGCTACTGGGTCACTCTCCCTGCGCCATGAGCTTTATCATACCTCTTCTTAAAGCTATGAATGGAACCTGACTCCACTACATCGCTTCCCAAACTATTCCACTTCCCGACCACTCTGTGACTGAAGAAATACTTCCTAACATCCCTGTGATTCATCTGAGTCTTCAACTTCCAACTGTGTCCCCTTGTTGCTGTGTCCCATCTCTGGAACATTCTGTCTCTGTCCACCTTGTCAATTCCTCTTAAGTATTTTGTATGTCGTTATCATGTCCCCCCTATCTCTCCTGTTCTCCAGTGTCGTCAGGTCGATTTCTCTTAACCTCTCCTCGTAGGACATACCCCGTAGCTCCGGGACTAGTCTTGTTGCAAACATTTGCACTTTCTCTAGCTTTTTTACGTGCTTGGCTAGGTGTGGGTTCCAAACTGGTGCTGCATACTCCAATATGGGCCTAACGTACACAGTGTGGGTCCTGAACAATTCTTTATTAAGATGTCGGAATGCTGTTCTTAGGTTTGCTAGGCGCCCATATGCTGCAGCAGTTATTTGGTTGATGTGCGCCTCAGGATGTGTGTGTGTGTTCACGCATGTGCGCGCGCAAGTGAGCGTACGCACGCATCTATATCTGACTCATTCCTTTTCTCTCTCACACACACACACACACACACACACACACACACACACACACACACACACACACACACACACACACACACACACACACACACACGGAAGGGTTAGGGGAGACATGATAACGACATATAAAATACTGCGAGGAATAGATAAGGTGGACAGAGACAAGATGTTCCAGAGAGGGGACACAGAAACAAGGGGTCACAGTTGGAAGTTGAAGACTCCTATGAGTCAAAGGGATGTTAGGAAGTATTTCTTCAGTCATAGAGTTGTCAGGAAGTGGAATAGCCTAGAAAGTGACGTTGTGGAGGCAGGAACCATACATAGTTTTAAGACGAGGTTTGATAAAGCTCATGGAGCAGGGAGAGAGAGGACCTAGTAGCAATCAGTGAAGAGGCGGGGCCAGGAGCTGTGAATCGACCCCTGCAACCACAAATAGGTGAGTACAAATAGGTGAGTACACGTACGTTGTGCAAGGGTAAACTCAAGAGTCCTCACGTGATCAGGATATTATATATATATATATATATATATATATATATATATATATATATGTGTGTGTGTAAATTTACGGTATGACAAACAACCATACATTGTGGAATGTGTTGGCTGAGTTGACCTGAGTGTGTGTGGGAGTGGTGCATGTTGGGGGTTAGAGAAGTGAAGTTGGTGGAGAAGTGAAGGTGGTGGGAAAGTGAAGATGGTTGGAAATTAGGGAAAGTGAAGATGGTGAGGGTGTGGGGGCTGGGTGCATGTTAGGGGCGTGAGGAAGCGATGATTTGAAGGCAAGTGGTAATATGGGCGAAAATCCCAGGAGAAGCTAGCCAGTGGCGCCGCTAAGGGAGGGCGAGTTAGCAAGCACCAGATAATGACGCTTTTATCAAATAAGTTTTTTGTCATTTTCTTTCCCGGCGTCGGTGAGGAATGTTGTGTGGTACGAAGACTGTGTACAGCATACTTATATAGACGATGTTTCGCTCTAAACACAGCTAGATAAACTTGTCTCGAGCGAAACAGCCCATAAATATAGGTTTACTACCTATTCTTGTGGAGTGTTTGTCTCACATGAGGACTGTAATGGTGGCGAGGCGGGCGACTCTTACGTCATTTGTTGTAAGTGGTTTATACATTTACTCACGCGTTTTACTATAGTAAATTACGTTACTTGAAAGATTTTTTTGTACGATTGGTGGTGCGATTATTATAATAACGGGAGAGCGCTAAACCCGTAGGATTATACAGCGCATGTTGGGGGGGGGATGGAAGGTATTCAGGCTTAATTCGGGGAACCGGAGCACAGATCCAGTTCCCTAGATCAAGAGCCCCTCACCAGCATCAAGGAACCTCCCTTGAGGGGATTGGTGGTGCGAGTGTGAGACGATTCATTAGTGGTTTATGCCCATGTCATGTTGGACCGAGGAGTTGAATTTTAAAATTTAAATCATAATTAAACATTAAATTATCAAGCATATGTCTATAAATATTATGAATAAACAGAAAAGTGGATGGGGTCAAACGGAGGTTCCGTAAAGTCGCTTCATTGTCAGGACCTCGATTCTATGCTTTTCAATTTTTGTTTATTCATTGACAGGCCCCTCAAGGGAGGTTCCTTGACGCTGGTGAGGGGCTCTTGATCTAGGGATTTGGATCTGTGCTCCAGTTCCCCGATTGAGCCTGAATGCCTTCCATCCCCCCCCCCACAGGCGCTGTATAATCCTACGGGTTTAGCGTTCCCCTATGCTAATTATTCATTGACAGTAGATATGTCATGTTCGCTGTTATTGCTATTATTAGCTCAGTGTTGACGGTAATAGTGCGTTCTGAATATTTAACCACATTTCTTAGTAAATTAGGTAGTGTATGCGTTGAGTGTTAAGTCATGTCTGGTTGCGTTGTGTGACGCCACATGCCCGGTTATGGGACAGCTGTGTGGGCGTTGTTTCCACCAGTGTACTGGCAGCAAACCTTCCTTAGTCCCACGCACCATGTTGTAAGTTGCACCATTCGTTGGCTACCAGTTTATGCTTTGTTTTGTAAATGCATTATAAATTGGTTTAAGTGTTAACTAGCTAAATGTTTGCCTGCAAACATAATAGTTTTTCACTTTTTTTTAATATTCTGTTTATAATAATAATAATAATAATAATAATAATTATAATACCAAAATCTCCGTAGAGCATCTCATCATATGACTTAGATCCGTGTCAAGAGAAATGTACCCACGTATGTCATGAGAAAATATCGCCACATTCATGCATAAAATAACAAGATGGTGGCTAAATATATGGTAGGTATCCCTGTATCCCATAGGCCTAGCTTCATCTGCTTCAGTGAACGAGAAAGATATCCCCGTATTCCATAAGCCTAGCTCTATCTACTTCAGTGATCCGAGAAGGTATCCTCGCTTTCCACTAGCCCAGCTCTCTCTACCTAAGTGCACTCAAAGGAATATTGCAAAGTGTGGCATACGTCTCTAATGCGTTTAAATATCTGTATTGAGGAAGTAGAATCATTCCCTAATTGTTGCACGGGATAAGAAGAAGCATTCTCTAGTTGCACGGGATAAGAAGCATTCTCTAGTTGTTGCATGGGAACTAATTTGATTTATAAAACTTCCCAATTAAAATTTACACAAAAATTCAAGACAAAGCTTTCTTTGAAGGGAAAAACACCAGCGCTAAAAGTTTGAAGCTACCCAGAAGACGCATTCCCTAGGTATTGCACAACATCCAACTATTCTATGTTTAATCAATATTTTAGTAAATCGGAATAGTTGCACCTGTGCAGCGTAAACCCAAAAGGTGTCATCAGTTTCATAAAATGAATCGACCAATAAAGGTTGAAGCCGTTCAGAAGAGAAAAACTTGGGTTATCTCAGTGACTAATACCGGTCGGTACCTCCCCATTTTTTTTTAATTTGGAACTTACCCATTTCAGTAACATTTCCAACTTTCTCCTCAGTGGGATACATTAGTGTTGAAAGTTTTGAAGCCGACCAGATGAGTTTTTGTAAGTTATTGCACAGAAAGCAAAATCGGGAATGATCTATATAAAAGTGAACTGAAGGTAACCTTACCCTAGCTATAGTTCACCAGTGTTGAAAAACAAAATTGAAGCCAATCTGATGAGGCGTTCTCAAGGCTTAAACGAAAATCTCTGGAGAAACTAACACTACATGACAATATTATGACCGGCCGTGTATTGAAGCCGTACGAAAATATATTTAGAAAGGTCATGAAAATGCGTGTTTTCAATATTTCTGTTTTCTCTTCCCGATTATATTCCATTTCAAATTTTCTACAATCATTTAAGAAAGAAAATATTTTTAAAGATAATGAAATTTGTTTACTTCCCTTGACAGCTGAGAGGTTGAAGTAATTTTGCATAATGACATCTACATGGTCCAATAACAACTGAAAACTTGTAAGCAAGATACATCAACATTGTTTGAAGCTGATCGGACGAGGTGTTCACAAATTATCTCACGAAAACCAGTATTTTAAGGTTCACAATTTATTTAATAAAATTGGTACATAAAGAGCCCAATATAAATTTAAAAATGCAGTTACTGCATGGAAGCCAGTATGTTTGAAACTGGCGAAGCCTTCCACTCCTCATAGCTGAAGCCGGTCAGAAGTATTTTCCAATTATTGACCAGAATCGAACAAGTCCATGTTTATTAACCTAGTCAGGAAACTGGATGAATTGCATCTACAGAACTTAAGCTTATTGGATACCATAATGTCCATGAGAGGCATTAACCATTAAAAACTGAAGCCGTTCAAAAGGCATAATCAAGCGATTTCACGAAAATAATACCACAGCGATTTAAAGATAAACAGAAGTAGGATACACTAGTGTTTAAAAGTTTGAAGCCGATCAGAAGAAACTGTCAAGTTATTGCACGGAACCCAAATCCAGGAATGATTGTCGATAAAAAAAATTGACCAGAGGGCACACACACGTCAATAGTTTTGTGAACATTTCCCATTGTTGCTGTCAATTTGGAGGAAGCAAAATTAGGCAACCACTTTAAGGTACCACTTCGGGTATACATAATCTAATCAATAATAGGAACTAGTGATAGCTGCAGTAGTTGACCAACCAGAGTGTTGGAGTTTTTTTTATAATATGTGATTGAAGAACAGCTGAGTCATGTAATCATATTCCGGTTTCAAAATCTGTCCAGTCGTGGCCTAACTAGTAAACTAACGGCAGAGCGAATTCGCAGGTATGTATGTATGTATGTATGTATGATATTTTTTATATATATATATATATATATATATATATATATATATATATATATATATATATATATGTTGGATTCCAGAGGCAGGACAATGTGTCGTGGGGTCGAATCCTGGCCTGCAGCAGTTTGGTAAATGTTTCAGTACCACTTGTTTCGTGGTTTCATTGCTATATAGACTGCTTGTTGCATAATGACATCTACATGGTCCAATAACAACTGAAAACTTGTAAGAAAGATACATCAGCATTGTTTGAAGCTGATCGGACGAGGTGTTCACAAATTATCTCACGAATACCAGTATTTTAAGGTAAAACAGGAGGAGGCTGAAACTAATCCTTGAACATCCACTGCCACGAGTGTCCTCGCAACATGAACCAAGACTAGTTCGCTAGTCTCATGTTGTTTGAAGGATCGATGGCGTAGTGGATAGGGTGACATTTACGTTGTGTTGTCTCTTGAGGCAGGACAATGTGTCGTGGGGTCGAATCCTGGCTTGCCGCAGTTTGGTAAATATATATATATACACACACACACACACACACACACACACACACACACACACACACACACACACACACACACACACATGACAGGAACGTAGCACTAAACTACAGACCAGTGTCACTGACATGTATAGTATGCAAGGTCATGGAGAAGATTATCAGGAGAAGAGTGGTGGAGCACCTAGAAAGGAATGAGCTTATCAACGACGGCCAACACGGTTTTAGGGACGGGAAATCCTGTGTCACAAACCTACTGGAGTTCTACGACAGGGTGACAGCAATAAGACAAGAGAGAGAGGGGTGGGTAGATTGCATATTCTTGGACTGTAAGAAGGCGTTTGACACAGTTCCACACAAGAGATTAGTGCAAAAGTTGGAGGACCAGGCAGGGGTAACATGGAAGGCACTACAATGGATCAGGGAATACCTGTCAGGAAGACAGCAGCGAGTCATGGTACGTGGTGAAGTGTCAGAGTGGGCGCCGGTGACGAGCGGGGTTCCACAGGGGTCAGTCCTGGGACCAGTGCTGTTTCTGGTATTTGTGAACGACATGACGGAAGGAATAGACTCCGAAGTGTCCCTGTTTGCAGATGATGTGAAGTTGATGAGAAGAATTCAGTCGGACAAGGACCAGGCAGAACTACAAAGGGATCTGGACAGGCTGCAAGCCTGGTCCAGCAATTGGCTCCTGGAGTTCAACCCCACCAAGTGCAAAGTCATGAAGATTGGGGAAGGGCAAAGAAGACCGCAGACGGAGTACAGCCTAGGGGGCCAGAGACTGCAAACCTCAATCAAGGAAAAAGACCTTGGGGTGAGTATAACACCAGGTACATCTCCTGAGGCGCACATCAACCAAATAACTGCTGCAGCATATGAGCGCTTAGCAAACCTAAGAACAGCATTCCGACATCTTAATAAAGAATCGTTCAGGACCCTGTACACTGTGTACGTTAGGCCCATACTGGAGTATGCAGCACCAGTTTGGAACCCACACCTTGCCAAGCTCGTGAAGAAGCTCGAGGAAGTGCAAAGGTTTGCAACAAGACTAGTCCCGGAGCTAAGGGGTATGTCCTACGAGGAGAGGTTAAGGGAAATCGATCTGACGACACTGGAGGACAGGAGAGATAGGGGGGACATGATAACAACATATAAGATACTGAGAGGAATTGACAAAGTGGACAGAGACAGAATGTTCCAGAGATGGGACACAGCAACAAGGGGACACAGTTGGAAGTTGAAGACTCAGATGAATCACAGGGATGTTAGGAAGTATTTCTTCAGTCACAGAGTGGTCGGGAAGTGGAATAGTTTAGGAAGTGATGTAGTGGAGGCAGGCTCCATACATAACTTTAAGAAGAGGTATGATAAAGCTCATGGCGCAGGGAGAGTGACCCAGTAGCGGCCAGTGAAGAGGCGGGGTCAGGAGCTGTGACTCGACCCCTGGAACCACAACTAGGTGAGTACACACACACACACACACACACACACACACACACACATATATATATATATATATATATATATATATATATATATATATATGTCGTGCCGATTAGGTAAAACTTACGATTTTTGCTTAAATAGCAACGCTCACCTTGCCATATAAGACAAGTGAAAATTTGTGTATGCAATAATTTCGCCAAAATCATTCTGAACATAACGAAAAAATATATATTTCATTGTGTTTGTTTATTATTAAATTAATGTTAACGTATCTAAAATATATTTAGTTGGGTTAGGCTAAATTAAATTGCGCTTGTTGTAATAAGGTTAGGTAGGTTTTCAAAGTTTCTCTTGGTTCAAAATTATAAATTCTTACATTAACATAAATGAAAAAATATATCTTTAAACGTATAAGAGAAAATTTTAGAAAGGACTTAATTTTAGATGAGTTCTTGCTAATTGACCAGTTTTACCTAATCGGCACATACTATATATATATATATATATATATATATATATATATATATATATATATATATATATATATATATATATATATATATATATATATTATAATGCGTGCGTGTGCGCGTGCTTGTAAAAACAAGTGAGAAATACAAAAAATCTTAATTTCCTTGCTAGGAACTCTGCAAAAATTGCTTTGGTGAGACTAAAATGAGAAGTGGAAGCTGTTTGAGAAGTGTATTAATGAGGTTAAAGATTAAAGAAGTGAAGGGAGAGGAGGTTGTGTGGAGGGAGGGGCAGTGAGAGCTCATTGTGGGGGACGCCGCCTCGCATCATGCTGCTCTCACAGTTTTGAGAGAACGGTCGGAGACAGACAGACAGCATGCATGGAGAGATTTGTAAGCAGAAACGTCCTTAGATTTTTATTATTCTTGCAAAGTGGTTGTGTGTGTACTTGCCTATATGTGGTTGCAGGGGTCGTGTCACAGTTCCTAGCTCTTACCCACTTGGCCACACAAATGCCGCATAAGCTGGGCAGCCTGGTTCACAAGCTATGTTTCTTTCCCAGCCTGGGCACGTCAGTGAGCCTCAAGCATGGATTCAAGCTATTTCAATCTCCTGTATGTTCTGACCTCTCAAGCGACAGAAGCGCAGAAACAAACGAGTGTTCTTATCCATACCTGCTAAGAGGATAAGAAACAGTAGAGGCATTAAAACCGTGCCTTGGGGTACTGAGCTTTTTACCTTGCTGATGCTGGATTTTGCTGTGTTGCCTATCTTCACCGTTATGCTTATAGCCCTCATTTTGTGTGCAATCACCCCATGAGTGCATTTGTCAAATGCCTTTGCAAAATCCATGTATACCACATTGAGTTTTGTTTTTTCTTCCAACGCCTCCGTAATTCATAGTGATTCATCAGCTGTAATAAGCATTAATCTCCCAGCTTTAAAATCATCCTGGTTTGAGTTGTGCAGATTGTGCTATTCTAGAAAATTGGTAATGTAAGGGCTACCGGTCTGATTTTTGGCTAGTGCTCTTCTGGAGCTATGTCTGTACGCTTAAGGCCTCTGGTATTTCTCCTATATCTAAACTCTTTCTCCTAAGGATACCGAGTGTTCGTGCTGGTGGTACTTTGTACTTTTTTTTATAAGGAAGGAATTCCACGAATTGGTCCAGGCGCAGAATGAACGGGCATGTTTTCTATTTCTTTTTCAAATTTTGTGGGACTAGTGCTAATGTCAGTTGTCTGGCCTGTATTCTCACCCTGCTTTCGTTTAGTGGGTTGCTGAACATCGACTCATATTAGTCTTAGAATTTCGCCCATATCCTGTTCATCGTCCGTGTATGAAGGGTGGAAGTGATCATTTAAACATGGCTGACTGACATTCAATCACCAGCTACTGCCAGAGGTACAACTACGAAGCGACATTCTAATTATACTGACAGTACCTGACCATCATATCAACTGCAGCAGTGTTAATGGGAGGGAAACACAGGAGAAACCGATAAATCTACAAAACAAACTCCAATAAACTGTCAGGCTATACCGGCGGTTCTCTCTCAGTGCTAAATGTGGGAAAGAAGTGAATAGTTAACCAACCAAGGATATTTTTAATAGCTGACTTCCATATTAATGACCAGTGTACATTAGGAGGGAAACATAGGAGAAAACGCCAAATCTATTGACAAAACTCCAAGGAATCTGTCAGGGGCAGTGGCCGTTTTTTTCCCTCACTGCTTTTAAAAATGGCTGACACATCAACTCTACGAGGAATAGCAACAACGACGAGCCCCGCTATATGGGACTGATGGGGCTGTGTACGGACATCGCCTTTGAAAAACTTCTTTTTACACTGCCAGGATGGAAATGAGTTAGAAGTGTGATAGGGGAAGCCGGACTATGAAGTGAGGAGTGATGGGAGTTTACGAAGTAAGGGGACAAGTGAGGGGTAATCCGGGTATGTGATAACAGAAAATCTACTAGTAACCAGTGGTGTTTCTAGAGTAGCTACTTGGCATTGCTAGGTGTCTGATAGGATCAGTGGTTTCTTTTTAATAAAAAGTAAAGAAAAGAAAACAAATTTTTGTTGTGAAGTGATAAAGAGTGAAGAGTAACTATGGCTGGCATCAGAGGGGTTCAGGCTGCCATAATGATATTTATCATTATTGTGCATTTCTCTGAAGAAGGAAATCAGTCATGGGGTCTGGAAAAGGTGAATGAGGTGATAGCTCCCTGGAAAGTGAAAGCCCAACAGTGGCCATCATACCAGAAACGTAAGTGCCACTATCGCCCCAAGGTTTGGCAACCCCACATCTTCAAAACAAAACAGTGGCGCACAGCTTTTATAGTGGCGCTATTAAGTGGCGATATTCATACTAATCCAGGACCTCAATCTATGGTACAAGTGCAAAACAGACAGATAAATCATGGTGATAATGACGGTCTAGTTGCTAGTAATGATAACCTTACCGCTATAGGTAATGCACAGACAATAGAAACATTATCATCTCAGACACCAGACATATGTATACACTGTAATAAGGTACGAAAGAAGAACAGTAAACTTACCGGTTGTAAATTGTGTAAAGGTTGGGTGCATAATGGATGTGTGTTCATGGTAATGGTGCCAGATTTCATTTTGTTTGTAACAAATGCACTTTGGCACAGTTACCCTTTAGCAATGATGACATTCATTTTCCTATTTTTAATGCTAATGACCCCTTGCCACTTATTGATGATTATGATTGTCTTAGGAAAACAGGCCTTCACTTTATTCATGTCAACGCAAGATCACTTCTTCCAAAATTGGCAGAGATTAGGATTCTAGCTAACAGAACTAGAGCGGCAGTTATATCCATCTCGGAATCCTGGTTGGATGATACGGTGACTGACGACGAGGTCAAAATAGAAGGTTGCAATATAAAACGCTTAGATAGGAATAGAAAAGGTGGTGGGGTATGTGCCTACATAAAGAACGACTTAGCCTATAATCCAAGACCTGATTTAAATGACAATAAACTGGAGATTCTATGGTTTGAAGTGTTGCTACCCAAGACCAAACCCATCTTAGTAGGAACTAGTTATCGCCCTCCCACCCATGACCAGTTCTTAGAGGACTTTTCGAGAGTCTTGTCAGGACTTGATAACAATGACGAGATAGTAATACTAGGAGACTTCAACATCTGTTTTCAACAGCAAAATAACGGGCTATGTAAAATATATAAGCAAATTCTGGATTTAAATAGTTACACCAACTAATTAATACACCAACCCGGATCACACAGTTCTCAGCCACCCTAATTGACCACATACTTTGTAACCGCCCTGAGAACATTAGTCAGTCAGGGTCATTACCACAGGTCTTAGTGATCATTTCATCATTTACTGTACCAGGAAAATTACTAGGGAACGGATAGGCCTACACAAGACAATAAAAGTTAGGTCAACTAGAAACTACAGTAAAGAAACACTGGTAAATATGCTACACAATTGTGACTGGTCAGTGATAACAAGTTGCACGGACGTAAATGATGCCTGGGAAAAATTCAAAACAATGTTCACTGACATCCTTGATAATATTGCACCAGTTAAAGAGGTTAGGATTAAACGAAGAACTGAACCCTGGATGACTACTGAGATATTAGATAATATGAAATTCAGAGACCAGTTGATAAAAAGATTTAAGGCAAACAGACAGGATATTGCAGCACTAAATGAATTCCAAAGGGTGAGGAACAGAGTGCAGAGGCTTATAAAAGGCGCAAAGGCAAGGCACTATTGCTCAAAGATCGAAGAGTACAAGAATAACCCTAGAAAGCTCTGGCAACAACTCAAACAGTTGGGGTATAGCCATAAACCCGTAGATAGATCTAACATAGTTCTAAATGTTGATAACGAGGTATGCCACGAAACAACTAAAGTGGCAAATTGTTTTAATTCATACTACACAACTGTCGCATCAACACTAGTAAGTAAGCTACCAGCTGCATCAAATACCTTTAACACAGACTCTGATAAATTTAAAACATACTATACTAATAAAGGAGTAACTCCAAACAGTTGTGCAAAAAGAACTAAGCAGGTTAAACCCAATTAAGAGCACCGGCCCAGATAACATCCCGTCTAAATTCCTAAAAGATGGTGCATCTGAACTGGCAATCCCCATTGCTCACATAATAAATTTGTCCATCACCACTAATACAGTGCCAGAGGGGTTCAAGGAGGCCAGAGTTACTCTTATCTTCAAGAAAAATAGTAGGTCTGATGTCAGCAACTATAGGCCTGTTAGTATACTCAGTGTAATATCCAAAATTCTAGAGAGGGCGGTATACTGTCAAGTAGTTAAATATCTTAGTGACAACAACATTCTTCATAGTTACCAATCAGGCTTTAGGAGCTCTTACTCAACCGACACCTCCCTAATTAATCTGATGGATTACATGAGAACTGAAATGTCTATAGGGAACCTCATAGGAATGGTAACTTTAGACTTGCAAAAGGCCTTTGATACTGTCAACCACAATATATTATGTAAGAAACTTCAAGCTATCAGCATAGGTTCCACAGACTGGTTTAAGTCCTATCTTAGCAACAGGAAACAAATTGTCAAAATCAACAAAACGGAATCAGAACCACTGCCGATAGCATGTGGAGTTCCCCAAGGTAGTATTCTGGGTCCTTTATTATTCCTGTGTTATGTAAATGATATGCCCATCAGTGTCAAGTGCAAACTCCTACTGTATGCGGATGACAGTGCTCTGTTAGTGTCAGGTAAAGACCCACAAGATATAGCTAATGTATTAACAGTGGAACTGGAGTCCTGCAGCAAATGGTTAGTAGACAACAAACTATCGTTACATCTAGGGAAAACAGAAGCCATACTCTTTGGCACGAAATATAAACTGAGCAGAGTAAATAATTTTAATATCCGGTGTAATGGGGAATCCATCACTTTAGTTTCCTCAGTAAAATATCTGGGAATCCCCTTTGACCCATGCATGTCAGGAGAATTGATAGGTAACAGTGTAGTAAAGAAAGCGAATGCCAGACTGAAGTTCCTCTACAGACAAGCACAGTGTCTACCTACTGAGGCTCGCAGGACCCTATGTCTAGCCCTTATACAATGTCATATTGACTACGCTTGCTCTTCATGGTACTCTGCCTTGACAAAAAAACTGAAAGATAAGCTGCAAATCACCCAGAACAAAATGGTAAGATTCATCCTGGACCTGGGTCCAAGAGAGCATGTAGGCCAGGATGAATTACAACAATTGGATATGCTGAATATTGAAGACAGAGTAAAACAACTTAAATTAAATCAAGTTTATAAAATTGCTCACAAACAGTGTCCAGAATATCTTGCTGCCAATTTTGTCAAGGCTGGGAACCAAAGCAGTCATAGTACTAGGGGGAGAGAACACAACTTTGTAGTTCCCACAGTCAGTGGCCAGGCTTCAAACACCTTTTATTGTACAGCAATAAAGGAATGGAACAGACTGCCTGCACATGTCAAAGCCAGTCATAGCATGAGCCAGTTCAAGAAGAGAACCAAAAGGTACCTAATGAATGTGCGACAGAAAGGGAGGAGAATGATTTTTATTTTTTAGTTAACACACATGTATATGTAAATAACTCTTTTTACCTTATTCCTAGTATACATATATCCTTTATAATATAATGACATATATATCCTACAATGTAAAAATTAAGTATAAAAAGGACCCCAATGGAAATAAGTCACTCTGTCTGACTTTTTTGGGCTATCCTAGGTTCTCTACACATATGCTGCTATGTATGATAATGTATGTAAATGTATTTGTGTATACCTGAATAAACTTACTTACTTACTTACTTATGAACCTCCTGTGGTTAATGGTCCAATTCTACAGGTAGTTCTTAGCTTGGATTTTGCATATGCATTGAAATATTTGGGGTTCCTTGCAATATCCTTGATAGTTGTTTATTCACGTTGTGCTTCTGTCTAATACGACAGCTTAAGTTTTTGTTCCATCTGTGATCTCTCGCCTAAGATTATTTTTCTTCCGTTATGACGTTCACGTTGTTAAGCAATTCGGTAACCCTTTTTTCTTCTGTACATTCTTCTACACTCACTCTATTTGATCTTCTAGGTTTCTCAAAGGTATATTTTTAATGCAGACCTTGTAGGCTTCTGTGTTCAGATTTTCAGTTTCAAGGTGGGTAGAAAGAGGTAGCTTCTCCCAGGTGCCCTCGACTGATTTGACGCTAGCAAGGTAGTTTAACTTCACTCACGAGACTTCGTTAATCTCGATACAGTACCGACAAGTTGAAGCCATGTGCAACACCTAGATATCAAAAGCAGTACATCAGGATTTTTCGTGGAGATTATTTTCAATTTACCAGATAAGCATGATGATGGAAACATACCGGAGCCAGAGGAGAGGTGCAGCCGTTGAAGATATCGTCATAGGTTGAACAAATCCTGGTGTACAAACGAAATATTTCGTTAATTAATTATCCAAGTGTTGCACTTTTATTCATAAACTTGTCTATATTGTGTACCATTAATGTTATAATACTTGTCTGACACAGCAGCACCATGGAATCTTGGTGCAGAGGAGGATTTCTGCAGTTCTATTACTAAATACTGACCCAACTTAGTGGACATGACACACTTTTACTAGTGGGTCCTGCCCACCTGTAACGCTGTCTTCAACTCCTGCACCTCTCCTTATGGCTCCAGTATATAAGAGTCCATCCTCATACCTCTGTTTTAGATATGTCAAAGCTAAGGAAGTAAGCACCTTAAAATTAGCTTTCCACTTCCTCTGTCTCTAATATAATAGATGCCTTTGTATTAGATTAAAAAAGCCTCCTGCACAGGCGAAACGTCTCGACAGTAAATATAGCCAGGTGTTTCACATGTGTCTATTCTCCTTTGGCATATATCAAGTCATTCTCGTACCATGAATCATTTTATAATGAATCATAATCGTACATATTTGAAGGTTTCCTGGAGGCACGCGGGCACCTCATTTTTACTTAGCCTGGCCATTTTTTTGTAATCTGCTTAGTTATATGTGGCTCAATATAAACTTTTTTATATAGACTCTTGTAACCTAATACAACGTCACATCATGTAATTTAAATTAAAATATAGAAAATAGCTTTTGTGAGTTTAATTAGTTGCAGATGTTCACCTCTTAAAAAATAATGTAAATGAGGATAAGTAGCACAATATATTATGATGTGGGTTGACTAGGTTGTGGGAATACAAAATGATACATGCTTTTACAGACGTCTACTAGATATATACCAAATACTATATATGCTCGATATGTTGATTCAGGCTTGAAGTTCATTAAGATTGTGCAAGATGTAATAATAAGAGTGATCTTGTTACTGATGTTGATCATGGTAGTGGGTAGACGGATTTAAAACTACATTTACACTAACTTCCCCTACAAGGCAGCTCCAGTCACTTTGTCTTTTAGCATATTTGTTTTTTTACTTGGTGTGATGGTTTTTATTTGTTTTAGTCATGCTTGTAGTTTTGTTTATGGTTTTTATTTGTTTTATTCATGCTAGTAGTTTGTGGTTTATATTTTGTTATTCATGTTAGTGGTTTTTGTATTGCCAATAACTGTGAGAGATCTACCAGGTTGAAGCGCTATTACTCGCCAAAACTTACTACTGCCTTCCATTCAAGAGGACGAGGATGCCTTAAATGTTGGTGAAGGGCTCTTGGTCCTGAGAATTGGAGCTACCCCTCTCTCCCTGGGATCAAACCTGAAAAGTAATTCCTGGTCCCCAGGCTCTGCTATGACCCAGACTTAGCGTGTGTTTTTCTGAGCACCGAACTGTTGGGGACTTATGATGCCCCATGCACCAAATATTGTTGCGGTATTATTATTATTATTAATCCGTACAGGTCATAGAGCTCCTGAGGAATAAGAGGTAATAAGCTATGATCTAAGGTTGTTCCAGTTCCATGGATCAACAGCCCTTCGACGGCATCAAATAATGTTAGTAAAACAAGGCCGGGGAAAGTGGAGTCAGTGTCTTGGATCAAGAGCCCTTCATCAAGCATCAACTAGACGAGGAGTTGGAATCACTGCCTTGAAGCCTCTTCACTCAGCTGGACGATATCTGCGAGGCTTTAATCAAATTCTTTTGATGACACCAGCTTAACAGGCTCCTCTGTCTATGTCTCACACCCTTGCAGTGTGTGTGAGAGATAATGCACTAGTTTTTGTACTCGTGCACCAGCTCTTGCACGAGTTGTAGAAGTACAGGATACTTTTCCACCAGCTCTTGCACGAGTTCTTGGACTCTTGGGCATTCTCCCACATGAGTCATTGTACTCTTGCACCATATCCCACACGAGTCATTTTACTCTTGCACAATCTCCCACACGAGTTATTGCACTCTTGCATGAGCTTCACAAAAACAGGCATATTAATACCGGCAGATTATGGGATTAGGACACACAAGCACACCGAAGACATTGATTGCATATATACGTCTCATTCTCTTCCAAGAGTTATTGTACTCTTGCAAGATGGAGATTTACCTTTAAATAAATAACTGAGAGTATGTGGTGAGGAGGCGAGCAGACTTGCCTCATCACGTGACGAGTTATCAGCCGGATGTGACGTTACGTGGTGGTGTAACACTGGAACCCCTCTCCTTTAGGTGTGACTGTGTACTCACCTGTGTTAGCGTGTGGCACTGTCAGCCTCTCCTTATTTGACTACGTCAGTTTCCTGGCCTGGTTATCTACGCCAGTTTCTGGACGCTTCATGTGTATTGTCAGAAGCTGTTGCTTTTAGTTATGGTTTGGTTAGACTTGGATCTTGATCTCTTCCTCATTGTGTAAGGAAAAGAATAGTGTGAGAGTATGTGGTCATGTCTCCCTTACAGTGAGAGATCTTGTCATAATGTCTCCCTCACAGCGAGAGATCGTGCTGTCATGTCTCCCTCACAGTGAGAGATCTTTCTATCATATCTCCCTCACAGCGAGAGATCTTTCTATCATGTCTCCCTCACAGCGAGAGATCTTGCTATCATGTCTCCCTCACAGTGAGAGATCTTGTTATCATGTCTCCCTCACAGTGAGAGATCTTGTTATCATGTCTCCCTCACAGCGAGAGATCTTGTTATCATGTCTCCCTCACAGCGAGAGATCTTGCTATCATGTCTCCCTCACAGCGAGAGATCTTGCTATCATGTCTCCCTCACAATGAGAGATCTTGCTATCATGTCTCCCTCACAGCGAGAGATCTTGTTATCATGTCTCCCTCACAGCGAGAGATCTTGCTATCATGTCTCCCTCACAGCGAGAGATCTTGCTATCATGTCTCCCTCACAATGAGAGATCTTGCTATCATGTCTCCCTCACAGTGAGAGATCTTGTCATGTCTGTTATTCTTCCTTCTTCATATGTAAACATTAACTCTGCGTCACAGGTCATCACTATTTCTGGGACTCACCAGAGATCTTTGTGTTTGCAAGAGTCGCCTTTCAGCTCAGCTCCTGGCGTCCCATAATAATTATAAAATAAACTAATGAAAAAAATACTGAAATAAAGTAACTATTGTACATAAAATACATATAGCCTAGCAGGAGCTGCAGCACATTACTACGAGGCTCCCTCGTGTTGTGGAAAACATGTTCAGTGTTGAGATTGCAATGATAAAACTCATCCTGATAAAAAAAAATATTTGATGTGGTATCAAAATCTTATCATACGATACAGCTCTCATTTTTTTCTGGGAAGGGGAGGCAATGGGGTAAATTGGACATGTACCTCCGCCAAGTGCCAGATCAGCCAGGCAGTGATGGACATGTGGGTCAGCTGGCCGTCAGCAGTAACGCTGGAAAGGTTTGGTGATACCGACAGTATGTATATGACACGTATACACAATTCAAGACATTGAGGAAACGTTTCACCAAAAGTGGCGAATGAAGAAGCCACTTAGGGTGAAAATAAATGTCTTGAACTACGTATATGTTTCTTTATCTACAACAGTCTGGTTGATCAGGCAAGCACCAGAGAAGCCTGTCCTAGGGTAGGACTGCGAGAGTAGGGAAAACTATCGAACCCCATCATAGATATAAAACTTAGCTAGGGTAAGTCAGCAGATGCTTGACTAGTGAATGGATCATAAGAATGGAGAAACACTAGAGCAGGCCTACTGGCCCCTACTTAGCTTGTCCTTAAGTCCAACCCCTATTTCTTAAACACTTGTCTTTATTTTGTAGATGTTTCTCCAACCAGTTGCTTCATCAGTACTATACAGGGACATAAACAGAGAACTGTAGAAGAGATAATCAGTCCCTCAGCCTAGAAGCAGGTGTTGAGCACCTGCACTGGCACTGGCAGGAAGATGTCAGGAAACATGACAAGTGTTTCCTTACGCGGGTCTTGGTCATATGATGACCTAGGAGTCAGATACCTTCATCTGCTGCACCTCACCTAACAACAGTATATAAGCGCACATCTTTCTGCCTGTGCTTTATATTCATCAAGACTACGGTGCTCAACCTCTCAACCTGAGGAACTCATTACCTCATCATCTACAGTTCCCCGTTTCTGTCCCTGTATCGTACTGATAAAGCCACACTGGATTTCGGCACATCTATAAAATATAGATAACCCATAAGTTGCACATGTGTTTATCAGGTACCTGGGTGTTAGTTGACTATTGTGGGTGGCATCCTGGGGGATAGAACTCAGTGGAAATAAGCCATTCTAAGGACATGGTTATACTGGGTTACCTCCGGGTTAATAATCCGAGCCAGGTCTTTTTCAGGCTTGCTAATGTGAGCAAGCATGTAGTTTAGTGGCCTTGGCAGTGACACCGCTGGCATACCAGATCAGCGGCATCGATTTGCCAGGCACTCTGGCCAGTCACCAGCCTGAAGCTCACTCTCTTTAATGAGCTTTTCTTGGCTTACATTTGTGCTTTAGCATGAGTCAACATGGGATCCGTTTTATAGTTGCGTCGGGCGTACACGTCTTGCAAAGCTCGTTCGAAATAGATACCGACAAGTTATTTTAGAAAAACACGTACGCAAACCTTAATCACATCTGACATACAGAGGTTAAACAGACCGAAGTCCTTTGTGTATGATACGTACGAGTTTGGAGCTTCCTCTGTTTATTAAAGTTCGTTATATTCACGTCTGTACGAATTTGGTTGAGAGTTTTGGTGTTGCTGGATCTGAATGACCTTCTGCGGGCAATAATGAAAGAGGGAATACTGCAGACCAACACTTGGTACAGCTCTGAAAGCTTCTGTTGCTGCTGCAGCGTTTGTCAGTTCTTCACTTGGCATTGTTCTTGTTGGCAGACAACGTTTCTTCACCTTCCACTGTAGGTGTAAACAAACGTAAATATGTACAGGTCAAGTTCATGTTTTAGACGACGTTTTGCCCATCAGATTCAGTAAAGTTTGATCACTTGCGAAACATTGTCTAAATTAAAGGCTTGACCTATATTACGTGTTCATAGCAACTTGTCTGCCTGTTGCCCCAGTCACCAGCGTCCACTGAACAGATTCAACAAACAGGTTTGTGTAATGTTTCTGAATGATGTCTTCCTCAACGCGGGGTCAGCTAGTTCCTGGTGTTAACAACAAACTCTTTACAACGTCGTTTTTGACGTGCTGTTCAGTGTCAATTTCTAACGTTGTGTTCAACGTCAATTTCTTTACGTTTTAAGTTTTTCCTCAAATGGTATTTGCTTTAATTGTAAATTAGAATAAGTTAATGTAGGTTGGGGTGGGGTTAGGTTATACAAACCTACTAAAACGTGTATTTAACCACTAATCAGTAAACAGGGAGCTTTAAATTCTGAACGTGTTTCTCTCTTGATTTGAGAGTGGGATGTGAGACGTCACCCAAGACTTGAGTGAGCATCATGAGCAAGAGTTGAAGTGAGGTCAATATAAGTCATGAAAGTGTCCAGTGACCTTTAGCGGATGCAATCAAGTCAGAACGATCCTGACACGACTGTGGGAGTCCACCAATATTCTGAGTTAATAATAATGGAGTACGATATCATGGCGAGTGTTGGAAAATAACTTCCTACCGTTGTTTTCTGTATTTCATTTTGTAATTAATGCCTCGTGGCTGTTTGTTCAGAACTGTGTTTGTGTGTAGGGGGGAGAAAGAGAGAGTGCGCTGAGCATACAGGCGTCATCACATGGATGTCATGCTTAGGTCATCCACAGCTTCAGGCTTGACTCCCTGCTCCTCCTTCCTGCTATTCCTGTCTACCTATCTGCCGCACCTATCTGCCTGCCTGGTACAACTGTCTACCTGCCTGCTATTTCTATCTACTTGTCTTTATCTGCCTGTCATTCCTGCCTGCCTGTACAAGCCTAATTATGATTGCGGAGATTGATTCTGGACTCTGGGCCCCATTTTTTTTTAATGTGAATGGTTACATTATTCGTGGCCTCACGGGCTTAATTATACCTTCTCCTAAAACTGTGTACGAACTCTGCTACCACCCCCTTTTCACCCTGATCGTTCCACTTTCTAACCATCTTCAGGCTGAAGAAATAATTCCGTACCTGACTCACGAAATCGTAATGACACGATTGCAAACAAACCACATACCACGGGTGGGGTTCGAACCGCGGTCAGAGTGTCTCAGAACTCCAGACCGTCGCGTAGCACTGGCAGCTAGCTTCAAAGATTCATCCAACTAGGTATATTTCTACACCATAGGAAGATTAGCATAGGCACCACTGTGTCCACAAATGCAAGTTTTACAGACGAATCTCAGCTAGCATGGCCGTGACGAACTCTAGCTCAAGTCTTTGAAGGGACTTGAGCTAGAGTTCGTCACGGCCATGCTAGCTGGAGATTCGTCTAAAACTTGCATTTGTGGACACAGTGTGCCTATGCTATCTTCCTATGGTGTAAATATACCTAGTTGGATGAATCTATTGAAGCTAGCTGGCCAGTTTACGCGACGGTCTGGAGTTCTGAACACTCTGACCCGGGTCGAACCACCGTGATGTGGTTAATTCCGTACCTCCTTGTGACTCGCTTGAGCTTTTAACTACTATGGTTCCTTGTCTTGAGTACCTTGCATATCTTAATCAAGTCTCCTCTGGTTCTCCTCTCTTCTATTGTTACTTCAGGCTTTATACTTTGATCATTCATCTATTTTCCGGGGAGGCTTCGTGATGGTACCATCACATACCTTTTCCAGTACTAACCGTGGTCCCAGTACAGATCTTTGTGGGACACCATTTATCACGTTCGTCCACCCTAACACCTATTGCCAGACCATTCTCTCTCTTTCTTTCTCTCTCTCTCTCAGATATTCCTCTGTCAAGGCAACTATTTATCTTGTAATTAATGGATTAGTCTCTTTTTGGGGAACAGTATTAAATGCTTTCTTGCAGTTCAGAAATATGCAGCCCATGTGCTAGTTTGATGGGCACGACATCCACGAGTAATTGGACATCGTTTCGCTTTTTCCAGGGGAAATCTCCTGTGTATCTGTCTTCGTCCAGGTGCACTTCACACATCCTTCTCTCTGGTCTTTTTCTGTCTACCTAATACCTGTCACACCTGTCTGCCAGGAGTATTTTATCGTTTTTCCAGTGTGTTTACTGCTGCCCTCTATCATGGTTGGTTCATTGTCTACATGATAGTCCTTGATCTAGGTAGAAGTAGATGGTAGTAGTTCTCAGCAGATAGTCACGGTGTGGATTTGCAAGTGATCTGCTATTTGTCTTTCCCAAGTACTGGTTTATTAGTCGTTGCTCTTTAGGGGGGTTCTCTCTCTCTCTCTCTCCCATGTTCCATGTTGTACGCCACTGGTCTTTACATGTCTGTCACTGCAGAGAATTGTGCTTTCCGTCAATGCTGAGATATGCTGTTAGTGCTGAGAGTCATGTTGTTAGTGTCGAGTGTTAAGCTATCTGCGCTGGCATGTGTGTTGTCTGCTACACTGTATGTCAGTGTCGTGAGTTATGTCGTCTGCTAATATTTTGGTCAGGGCTGCCTGTGAGTGAATGAATAAATTAGTCAGCGAGTGGGTGAACGAATAAGGGAGCGAGGTAACTAGCAAGTGAGGAAGAGAAAGCAGGTGTGGAGGTTGAAGGAGATGTTGGTAGGCAGGTGGAGGGCGGAGTTGCTATTGCATGCACCCCGCCTATTAAATTCCCTCTCCAGTTTGTTTCTACTCGTGTACCTTAATAAAAACCACAATCCACTCGGCAAACTATATAATATTACCATTCGTTCGCATGTATACATTCCAGTAAGCTGACTATCTAGCAAGGTTTAACGTGAAAACATGCTAGTGTTGAGAGCTCTAATGCCCGCGCGCACGCGCACGGGTTGTTTTGATAGAGATTTGTATCTGTTGTGGAGATATATATCACAGGGTTTGTGTGTTGGTCGGAGCAGCTGGGGCATGCAGGGGGGTGTACAGGTGTCAGGGGATAGCTTGGGGTCTAGTATGCTACACCTGGGATGTACAGGTGTTGGGTGTACCTGGGTTCTATCGTCCCACCCCAGGCTACACCGCCAACACCTGCTTATTTGTGTCTATATAATATATAACCTTTCATTCTTTCTCGCTCGCTCTCGCTCTCTCTGGCTCTCTCTAGCTTTCTCTCTAGTTCTCTCTCTAGTTTCTCACTCTCTAGTTTCTCTCTCTAGTTTCTCTCTCTAGTTTCTCTCTCTCTTTCTCTCTCTCTTTCTCTCTCTCTCTCTCTCTCTCTCTCTCTCTCTCTCTCTCTCTCTCTCTCTCTCTCTCTCTCTCTCTCTCTCTCTCTCTCTCTCTCTCTCTCCTCCCCCTCCCTCCCTCCCTCCCTCCCCCTCCGGAGCTAAGATACAGTAACTCATGGTAGACTAAACTTCAGCTCAGCTTGATGGAAACCTTCAGAGCTTTCCCAGCTTTCTGGTGTTGGGGCTAGTGCTCGTGATGACACATGTGTACGCTCACACACCTCTTGATGCTGCTGAAGGGCTTTTGATCCCAGGAACCAGAGTTAATCTTGCTCGGGGTCGAGCATAATTACATCATAATTTTCCAGGTCCCTGTATGACTCTCACCGATTGACAAGCGAGTACAGTTGAGGTGCTGCGGCTGCCTTGCTCTTCGTACACGGAGTATGGAGACTTCAATCATTAATAACCTACACGGGTTCAGCGCTACACGTTAATGGTGATAATCCATGGATATAATACTGGAGCTTCCACCCTCCTGCAGTGGGATGACCTTTTTCCAGTGGTTACCTGTTCTGCTTTACCACCGTAGGGAGACCTGAACGTAAGCCCCTAGTCGTGATTTCAAAGCCGTTTTTAGTAGGGAAAAAATGTGTATTATACTGCGTTTCGCCCAGAGTGAGGCTTTCTATCAGGTCAAATAGGGGTGAAACGTCTAAAATCATTTATTTATAGAAGTGTTCTTGAAATTAGCACCATAGCTTTTGTGGGATGGCTGACAGCCTCGTCTCCTTTTGTAACAATGTTGGTGGAATTACCGACAGTAAAAGGACATGTGCAACTAATGCGACATTTTATTATGGCAGCGTCTCGCTCTCCAAGAGCTTTGTCAAGCTGTTACAAGCAACACAGAGGGTGTGTGTGTGTGTGTACTCACCTATATGTACTCACCTATATGAGGTCGAGTCATAGCTCCTGGCCCCGCCTCTGCACTGGTCGATACTAATTCACTCTCCCTGCTACATAAGCTTTATCATACCTCTTCTTAAAGCTATGTATGGAACTTGTTTCCACTACTTCACTCTCCAGATTATTCCACTTCCTGACAACTCTAAGGCTAAAGAAATACTTCCTAACATCCCTGTGACTCATCTGAGTCTTCAACTTCCAATTGTGACCCCTTGTTGATGTGTCCCATCTCTGGAACTTCCTGTCTTTGTTCACTTTGCCAATTCCTCCGCAGTATTTTATATGTCTTTATCATGTCCCCCCTATCCCTCCTGTCCTCCAATGTCGTCAGGTGGATTTCCCTTAACCTTTCTTCGTACGTCCCTTAGCTCCAGGACTAGTTTTGTTGCAAACCTTTGCACTTCCTCCAATTTTTTGACGTGCTTGACCAGGTGTGGGTTCCAAATTGGTGCTGCATACTTCAGTATGTTCCTGACGTACACGGTGTACAGTCTTGAACGGTTCCTTACTGAGGTATCGGAACGCTATTCTTTGGTTTGCGAGGCGCCCATATGCTGCAGCAGTTATCTGGCTGATGTGCACCACAGATGTGCTCTGTATTATACTCATCCCAAGATCCTTTTCCTTGAGTGAAGTTTGCAGTCTTTGGCCCCCCTAGCCTGTACTCTGTCTGTGGTCTTCTTTGCCCTTCCCCGATCTTCATGACTTTGCATTTAGTGGGGTTAAATTCCAGAAGTCAGTTGCTGGACCAGGCTTGCAGCCTGTCCAGGTCCCTTTGTAGTCCTCTCTGATCCTCATCCGATTTAATTATCCTCATTAATTTCACATCATCTGCAAACAGGGACACTTCTGAGTCTATTCCTTCCGGCATGTCATTCATATATACCAGAAACAGCACCGGTCCTAGTACTGACCCCTGTGGAACCCCGCTCGTCACAGGCGCCCACCCTGACACCTCGACTCATTGTTGCCTCCCTGTCTGCTATTCTCTGAACCATAGCAGTGCCTTTTCTGTTATGCGTGCTTGATCCTCTAGATTCTGCACTAATCTCTTGCGTGGAACTGTGTCGAAAGGCTTCTTGCAGTCCAAGAAAATGTAATATATATATATATATATATATATATATATATATATATATATATATATATATATATATATATATATATGTCGTGCCGAATAGGTAAAGCTGGTCAATTATCAAGAACTCATTTAAAATTAAGTCCTTTCTAAAAATTTCTATTATACATTTAAAGATATATTTTTTTTCATTTATGTTAATGTAAAAATTAATAATTTTGTACCAAAAAAAAACTTAGAAAACTTACCTAACCTTATTATAACAAACGTAATTTAATTTAGCCTAATCCACCTAAATATATTTTAGATAAGTTTACAATAATTTAATCAAATATATATCTTTCGTTAGGTTCAGAATGATTTTTGCGAAACTATTGCATATGCAAATTTTCGCTTGCCTTATTCGACAAGAAGAGCGTTGCTATTTAAGCCAAAATCGCAAGCTTTACCTATTCGGCACGACATATTTACTGAAATTGATTTACTACAGAAATTATGACTTGATGCCGCGCTCAGAGTGGTCAGATACTGACTTATGAAACGTGCTGAAAGTATTTAACCAAGACAGGACTTGCGGCAGTGGCTTCACGTTGGACAATGTTACATTTAGAAACGATATACGATATAAACTCCCAGATAGCATCATTGAGGCGAGAACTTTAGGTAGCTTTAAATTTAAGTTCGACGGGTATATGAGTGGGTGTGGGCGGGTGTGAGTTGGACCAGTCAAGCATGGGCCAGTAGGCGCTGCAGTGTTCATTTATTTTTACGTTTTTATGGTCCCAGCCGCTATTAATGGGTGCATGTATAACAGACGTATATTGTAGCGTCCATCAGCGCTCATAGTTGTTTACCCTTGATTTCAGCACTACTACACCGTGCTGAGGTGAAGGACACCTTAATCTCCTCACCACAGCACCGTGCTGAGGTGAAGGACACCTTAATCTCCTCACCACAGCACCGCGCTGAGGTGAAGGACACCTTAATCTCCTCACCACAGCACCGCGCTGAGGTGAAGGACACCTTAATCTCCTCACCACAGCACCGCGCTGAGGTGAAGGACACCTTAATCTCCTCACCACAGCACCGCGCTGAGGTGAAGGACACCTTAATCTCCTCACCACAGCACCGTGCTGAGGTGAAGGACACCTTAATCTCCTCACCACAGCACCGTGCTGAGGTGAAGGACACCTTAATCTCCTCACCACAGCACCGCGCTGAGGTGAAGGACACAGGTTAATTAATTTACAAGAATGTAATAATCTAGCACTGCTGACACATTTGCCTCCACCAGTCATTACATGAAAAGTTGCAGCTGTCCAAGAAAACTTTAAAAAATAATAGGATTTCTCTATTTAATTAGAACTGCGACTTTTTATTTGTGCGATACCTTGTGAACAGTTAGTTTTATTAACCAGTAAGTTTTATTAACCAGTTAGTTTTATTAACCAGTGAGAGTCAGTTTTATTAACCAGTAAGATACTTTGGTACACTGGTCAACCAAAGAACTTGGTTAAGTGACAAATCGAGTATTTTCGAGGTTTCGAACGTTTTCCAATTTCAAGCGGCCATGTAAAAAGAATATTGAAGATGAGAGGAGGAAAAATATTGGATAAAGCATCGTATTGCCGAGAATAATGAAATGACACAGGCTTTTATTAAAGAATAAATTGACAATACTGTGGCTGGAACAACCCTCACTTAAGAGAGTAACCTTATGACGAAACAACAATTACTACTATTACTTCTACTATTACTATTACCACTATTACTATTACCACTACAACTATTACCACTACAACTATTACCACTACAACTATTACTGCTACAACTATTACTGCTACAACTATTACTACTACAACTATTACTACTACAACTATTACTGCTACAACTATTACTGCTACAACTATTACTGCTACAACTATTACTGCTACAACTATTACTGCTACAACTATTACTACTACAACTATTACTGCTACAACTATTACTGCTACAATTATTACTGCTACAATTATTACTACTACAACTATTACTGCTACAACTATTACTGCTACAACTATTACTGCTACAACTATTACTGCTACAATTATTACTACTACAACTATTACTACTACAACTATTACTGCTACAACTATTACTGCTACAACTATTACTGCTACAACTATTACTGCTACAACTATTACTGCTACAACTATTACTGCTACAACTATTACTGCTACAACTATTACTGCTACAACTATTACTGCTACAACTATTACTGCTACAACTATTACTGCTACAACTATTACTGCTACAACTATTACTGCTACAACTATTACTGCTACAACTATTACTGCTACAATTATTACTGCTACATCTATTACTATTACAACTATTACTACTACAACTATTACTACTACTATTACTGCTACATCTATTACTATTACAACTATTACTACTACAACTATTACTACTACTATTATTGCTACTGCTATTACCACCACCACTACTATGTGTGTGTGTGTGTTATGCCCTCTTAGGCTTATTCATTTCACTGGCAATATTATAATAATATGGGTAAGCTCCGAACTCGTGGGGTCGTATGTTATTCAGGGGGTGATCGCCCCCGCTGTCCAGTCTGACCAGACCCTGGATGATTTCTGTCTACCAATCTCCTACTTCACTTTAACTTAGCTAAAATATTTTCATATGATTGATTTTCATATAATACAAGCCAAATTTGAACGATAAATAATGATTATCTTCCTTGGAGAGCTGTTTTAATAATAACTGTAAGGGTATCAGTATCTTACCTTAGGAATACCTGTTAGGTTACCTGCAGTAAGTAGCGATACTTTGTTTCTTTAATTAAATGGGAGTGTAAAGCCTAGCTGGGGTAAACTTTTTTGAATGGGAGTGTAAAGCCTATCTGGGGTAGACTTTTTTGAATGGGAGTGTAAAGCCTAGCGGTGGGTAGACTAGCGGATGCTGAACCAGTGAATGAGTCTTATCATTAAAATACATGTTAAATGTCACTTTTATGAGACACTGTCATGAGACATGTCAGGTGACACTTGTTTCCTGACTAATATACCACCACCATCACCTCCAGAGAATGTTACAAGGACAGAGTATAGGCTAGGAAGGTGTGTTTATAGTGTAGTGAGGGAGCCGCCTGTCTTGTCTCCTGTATACTGAGGATTTACAGCACGTAGGCTCCTCATGGTGTGGTGGAACGTGTTTTGCTTGTGATGTGAGGGAAGTATGGTGTACCGTGGTGGTGTGAGTGATGGTATATTGTGTGGTGGGAGGCGTTGTTTGGTGGTCGATGTTGTGGTACTGGTAGTGGTGGTTACCTAGAAATGATTTCAGGGATCACCGCCCCCGCGGCCTGTTCCCGGACCAATCTTCCTTGCTGATGGCCTGAAAAATCAAGGTATTGGTTCTGGCAGCACGCATTCCAGTGTCGCCACCACAGTCACAGACCGGGCCGCGGGGGCGTTGACCCCTGGAATTCTCTCCAGGTAGACTCCAGGTAGACAGTCTCTCTAATCAGGAACTTTTAAAGTTTTCTCGTGAAGATAGACCGGTATCTGTAGACAATTGTCCTTGTATATAAAAGGAGGGTGTTGACAAGTTTTGGAACCTTTACACTTTTTGAGTTAGGTCTTAAATTACCTGAGTATTTTGCGGCGTCTTGTTCTTGTAGGTAGTAGTTTCTACATGTAGACTAAATGGTTATAACCATGACCATAATTTTTAAAGGGGTGGACCGGTAAGCCAGCGGAAGGCCTCGGTCACATGACCAAAAGCTCCAACGGCGGGTCATCATCTGACTAAGACCCGCGTCAGGAAACACTTGTCCCGTTTCCTAACGAACCTTACCTAACCTAACCTACATGTAGATTTGAGACCAGTTCCTCCAGAATTTTCTAGGTTCAAACTACGATGCACTATTATCGCTTTCGTTCCAGGGACTGCAATTTAAGGACTGCAGGCATTCTCAATAATTGAGTTCTCAAAGATGTTTGTACATTCTTCAGTTCTGCTGGTTTTTTTATTTTTCAAAATTTGATACATCAGTGTGCTGCTACTCTATTCTGTATGATGGTTACACAATGGGAAGAAAAGCTAGTTGTTTCCCTGTCATATTCCATCACAGTATGGGTTTCTTAAATAGCAGTGAAATATGCCAGCCTGAGTTGGGATACTTCTGTAGGCAATCATATTCTTAAGTGTTGTTGTTGGTTGTAGGAGTGGACGGTGAGTGTGGGATTGGATGATGGTTGTGGGGGTGGATGTTAGTTATGGTGGGTGGATGTTAGTTATGGAGGGAGGGCGGCGGATGCGGTACTGACGGCAGCAGTAAAAGCAGCATCTGCAGCAGTGTGCGAGGAGAATGATCCATGAGTCAACATACTCCTCCGACAAATTGTTTTAATGTGTTTTTCACATGGGTGAAGTCAGCGCTCTGATGGAGTCTGTCACCTTAATTATATATGTATTGTTCTCTGTAAAATAATGACCAGCTTCTGTCGTGTGTGTGTGTGTGTGTGTGTGTGTGTCTGTCTCTGTCTGTCTGTCTGTCTGTCTGTGTCTATCTGTGTGTGTGTGTGTGAAGATGAGGGTATGCCCACATTTGTAGTTTATTAATAATAAAAGTACAGTTGTTTATTAAATAATTGCAACTCATTTATCATGTGGGTCAGAGGGCCTCCAACAGTATGTATGTATGTATATATATATATATATATATATATATATATATATATATATATATATATATATATATATATATATATATATATATATATATATATATATATATATTTGTGGACTCTAAGTTGTAATATACAACTCTAAATGAATAAACAAATGGGAAAACTGTAATTGGTATTTATTTTTATATGAAGCAGTTGCAGATATTCTCTCTCTCTCCCATCTCCCTCTCTTCCCTTCTCCCTCCCTCCCTCTCTCCCCTTCTCCCTCCCTCTCTTCCCTTCTCCCTCCCTCTCTCCCCTTCTCCCTCCCTCTCTTTCCCTCTCCCTCCCTTACTCCCTTTCCCTTCATCACTTGCCCTCTCTCGTAATCCCTCTCTCTCTCTCCTTTCCTCTCCTCTCCCCTCCCTTTCCTCTCCCTCCCTTCCCTTTCCCCTCCCCTCCATCACTCTCTCTTGCCCTCTCTCATAATCCCCTCCCTCTCCTCTACCCCCCCACCCAGGAAACAAGAATGGGGCATTATACAAATTGTGTGGAAAAATTCACTTTTTATCATGTAATAACGGAATGGAATGTGAGGAGAGCAGCTGACCCAGCCACCACAGCTGTCTGTCATCCAATGTTCCTACTGTGTGAGGAGAGCAGCTGACAGCCACCACAGCTGTCACCCAATGTTTCCTACTGTGTGAGGAGAGCAGCTGACAGCCACCACAGCTGTCACCCAATGTTCCTACTGTGTGAGGAGAGCAGCTGACAGCCACCACAGCTGTCACCAAATGTTCCTACTGTGTGAGGAGAGCCGCTGACAGCCACCACAGCTGTCTGTCATCTACTGTTCCTACTGTGTGAGGAGAGCAGCTGACAGCCACCACAGCTGTCATCCACTGTTCCTACTGTGTGAGGAGAGCAGCTGACACAGCCACCACAGCTGTCATCCACTGTTCCTACTGTGTGAGGAGAGCAGCTGACACAGCCACCACAGCTGTCATCCACTGTTCCTACTGTGTGAGGAGAGCAGCTGACACAGCCACCACAGCTGTCATCCACTGTTCCTACTGTGTGAGGAGAGCAGCTGACACAGCCACCACAGCTGTCATCCACTGTTCCTACTGTGTGAGGAGAGCAGCTGACAGCCACCACAGCTGTCTGTCATGCACTATTCTTACTGTGTGAGACCAGCTGACAACCACAATAGGTGTCTCATCACAGTTCTGTGTGAGACCAGCTGACAGCCACCACAGCTGTCTGTCAGCAACTGTTCTTGTGTGAAGAGAGCAGCTGAGAGCCACCACAGCTGTCATCCGCTGTTCTTACTGTGAGGAGAGCAGCAGACAGCCACCACAGCTGTCTGTCATCCACTGTTCTTACAGTGTGAGGAGAGCAGCTGACAGCCACCACAGCTGTCTGCCATCACAATGTTCTTACTGTGTAAGGAGAGCAGCTGTCTGCCATCACGCTGTTCTTTTACTTCCCTCGAGGGAGGTTCCTTGATGCTCGTGAGGGTCTCTTGATCCCAGTAATGAGATCAGTGCTCCCGCTCCTTGAATCAAGCCCGAATACCTTCCATCCTCCCCCCCCAGGTGCATTATGACCCCTACGGATTTAGCGCTTGCCCGTAAAAGTAGTAATCTTCCTCTTCATCATTCTTTCTTTCTTTTCCTATTGCTCTTCCTTAATCATCCACTCATTCTCCTCTTCTGACTTCATCCTCTCCCTCCTCATTTTCTTCTTCCCTCCTCCACCTCCTTTTCCTCCTCTTCCTTCTGCTCTTCCTCCCCCTCCTCCTCATTTTCCTGCTCTTCCTCCCCCTCCTCCTCATTTTCCTCCTCTTCCTTCCCTCTTCTTCTCCTCCTCCTCCTCCTCCTCGGATCAGAGACACAAGGATAGTTTTATCAACATCTCTATTATTTTTGACGATAATTACAAAACTCTAACTTAGGGTAGACATTAATAATCCCGTAGTTGTAGAGATGTAAGATGGTGTACTAGTGTGGTGCCAGGGTGTCTGATGGTGTACTAGTGTGGTGCCAGGGTGTAAGATGGTGTACAAGTGTGGTGCCAGGGTGTAAGATGGTGTACAAGTGTGGTGCCAGGGTGTATGATGGTGTACTAGTGTGGTGCCAGGGTGTAAGATGGTGTACAAGTGTGGTGCCAGGGTGTAAGATGGTGTACAAGTGTGGTGCCAGGGTGTAAGATGGTGTACAAGTGTGGTGCCAGGGTGTAAGATGTACTAGTGTGGTGCCAGGGTGTAAGATTGTATGTTAATGTGGTGCCAGGGTATAAGAGGCAGTGTTAGTGTGGTGCCAGGGAGTTAAAGGCAGTTTGTCTAGTCAGCTTAGCCAGGTATTGATGCTAAACCTTAAATTGATTAATAGACTGAAAGAGGGACGGCATACCAGTTCTCTCTATCTGTCTATCTCTGTCTCCATCTTTCCCCTTCCTATCTCCTCTTTCCCCTTTATATTTCTCTTCCTCTTTTCCATGTTTCTCGTCGTCGTCTGTGTCCTGTTGGTCTGCACAGTCATAAGGTGGTGGGGTGAGAGATGTGGAAGGTGTTGAATAACCCCTTGAAGAGCAGGGATCTGCGTGGGCACCATGAAACACTGAGCTCATGACAATGAGCTTAACTTCTTGATCATTACTGATTCTGTGTCATCACTGGAGGCACTTGACTCGTCTCTTGACTCTTGACAACGTGCTCATTGACGCAGGCAGTTGCAGGTAATACAAGAGCAGAGATTGGAAGGAATTACTGTGTAAGTCTTCTAGATTCCATCGCACAATGAAATGCTCCTACATGACGAAGCTGGATGAGTCAGACACATGTGCAACAATTGGGTGTATCTTTACTGTCAACAGTAAAGATACCCACCTGGAGCACATCTGTTTTACTCCTCTGCTTGTCGGTCTTACATACTATTTACATAATTATAGGAGAAAGTTAATACATTAGGCAAAGAAACTACATTAAAAGAAAAAAAAAGTTGAATGTAACTTTGGTATGTTTTTGTCAATTGTTAGAAATATTTGGTGAGAAGTAAATAATGAATCTGAACGTCGTAGGAATAGTTAGAAGTCAGACTAGGTGTGTAAGGTAACAGCTGAGTTAAACACATGGGTAACACTTAAGTGTCTATATTGCCGAAATGTATCGTCTGTGCAGAAGGCGCTTTTAGTCGTATATAATACTGGAAACAGAAGAAGTAATTTCGAGATTGTCAGTCCCTCAGCCTGCAGAAGCAGCATGCGGTCAGACTTTATATGCCAGAGCAGAAATGAGGTGTAGCAGTTTGAAGGAACGTCAGAAGTGAGCGTGGCCCACTAGTGGCAGTATATCACGCTGAACACTTAATTAACAACTGGTATCATGGTAAGGGGAAGTCTTCAGTAACACGGACCTGACCGCGGGGGCGTTGACCCCCAGAAGACCCTGCAGGTATACTCCAGGTAACACCATAGTTAAACAAGTGTTTAATACGTACTGACGCTAGTGGGCCATGCTCACCTGTGACGTCCTCTCCAGCTGCTACACCACCTTCTCCAGTATATAAGGTCTGGCCGCATGATGTACTGCACTAGCATAACACCACACTGTTGATGTATCTAAGTTCACAACATTGTCATTTTGAAGGAAGTAATTGATGTCATTTGTCCTCTTGTTGAATCCAACGGATTGGTGACTTTCCAATGAGTGTTCATCATTGACTGGTGCAGCCAGGTATTGGTGACAGCGGCTCTCAGGTCTACAATAATACAGTGCCTGGAGTGGCACTTGGTGCAGGTAGCGGTGTTAGTTTCCTCTTGAAAACTTCTGTGGTCTCGCAGTGCTCTTCACACACACCTTGACTCTTGTTATTTCTCTATTATCCTCTCTTATGTTCCATACCGCAGCTTTTGTGTACAAGAGCTAGTGACCCAGCATCCTCTCTCGCTCACTCACCCAGCTGGGCTTCAGTGTTTCAGGTGACGCATGTGGAGATACCTCTTGTATGATTATTGATATTGTTATTCCTTGTTTCCTCTTCCCTCCCTCCCCCTCTCCGGCCCTCTCTCTGTTCTCTGGTTATCCTTCAGTCATTCTCTTCCGTCCTACACATCATCTCTCCTCCTCCATCTCTCCCTCACCACCTCTGCAGTTCCAGTACAATACGTTTGAGTTAATTCCTAAATTTAATCTGCAGCGGAGAGCGTAAAGAGGTGTGTGTGTACTCACCTATTTGTGATTGCAGGGGGTTGCGTCACAGCTCCTGTCCCCGCCTCTTCGCTGGTCGCTGCTAGGTTCACTCTCCCTGCTCCATGAGCTTTTATCATATTTCTTAAAGCTATGTATTGATCCTGCCTCCACTACATCACTCTCCAGATTGTTCTACTTCTTGACAACTCTATGACTGAAGAAATGCTTCCTAACATTCCTGTAACTCATCTGAGTCTTCAGCTTCTAGTTGTGACCCCTTGTTGCTGTGTCCTCATCTCAGAAACATTCTGTCACTGTCCACCTTGCCAATTCCTCTCAGTATTTTATGTTGTTATAACCTAACCTCTCCTCGAAGGACAAACCCCTCAGCTTCTGTACTGGTCTTGTTGCAAACCTTTGCACTTTCTCTAATTTCTTGACGTGCTTGACCAGGTGTGGGTTCCATACTGGTGCTGCATGCTCCAATATGGGCCTGGCGTACACGGTGTTCAGTGTCTTGAATGTCGCCTTACTCAGGTATCGAAACACTGTTCTTAGGTTTGCCAGGCGTCATTATGCTGCAGCAGTTATTTGGTTGATGTGCGCCTCGGGAAATATGCTCGGTATGATCTATCCTTTTCCTTGAGTGTGGTTTGTAGCCGTTGGCCCCCTAGCCTGTACTCCGTCTGCGGTCTTCTTTGACCTTCCCCAGTCTTTATGACTTTGCACATGGTGGTGTTAACTCCAGGAGCCAGTTGTTGGACCAGGCTTGCAGCCTGTCCAGATCCCATTGTAGTCTTACCTGATCCTCATCCGTTTGAATTCTTCTCATTAGCTTCACATCGTCTGCAATCAGGGACATCTCTGAATCTATCCCCTTTCGTCATATCATTCACACATACCAGAAATAGCACCGGCCCTAGAACTGACCCTTGTGGAACCCCCGCTCGTCACAGGCGTCCACTTTGACACCTCGTCACGTACTATCACTCGTTTCCTTCCTGTCTGCTATTCTCTGATCCATTGCAGTGCCTTTCCTGTTATTCCTGCCTGCTCCTCTAGCTTTTGCACTAATGTCTTATGTGGAACTGTGTCGAAATCCTTCTTACAGTCCGAGAAAGCGCGCGTGAGTGCGTGCGTGCTGGGGGGGGGGGAGGAAGATGTCGAGACTTGACTAATAGCCCAGCCACCTAGCGGTGCCTGCGTCAGCACCTGGTGGACGGTGGTGTAAGCTGCAGTCAGCACCTGGTGGACGGTGGTGTATGCTGCAGTCAGCACCTGGTGGACGGTGGTGTAAGCTGCAGTCAGCACCTGGTGGACGGTGGTTTAAGCTGCAGTCAGCACCTGGTGGACGGTGGTGTAAGCTGCAGTCAGCACCTGGTGGACGGTGGTGTAAGCTGCAGTCAGCACCTGGTGGACGGTGTTGTAAGCTGCAGTCAGCACCTGGTGGACGGTAGTGTCCATCATGATAGTTACAGGGATGCAGTGTGCTTTGCTCTGGTCTGACTGAGCCAGCAGTAAGGTGATGACCTCGTGTCTCTCGCTCCACTCCAGTGATAAAACAGCAGTGGCTTGGCTACCCTAAGCTATTCTAGGTTCGGTTAGGTTAGGCTAGATTAAGCAGTATTGACTTTGTAAGGTGGGTGCTGGGCCCGGCTAAGCTAGGCAAGGTAGTGTTGACTTAGCAAAGCTGGGAGCTGGGACAAGCTAGGTGCAGCATAGTATCCAAGATCGCAACCTTAATGGCTAATGGCTGGTTAATTAAGTTTAGGGAGTTAGGTCCTTTGTGTGTGTGTGTGTGTATGTGTGAGTGCGTGCTCACCTAATTGTGGTTGCAGGGGTCGAGTCATAATTCTTGCCCCCCCCCCTCTTCACTGTGTGTAGTGGGTAAGTTGAATGACTGGTGATATTCTCCTCTGGAAATAGAGCGTAATACGAAGGAAGTGAAACTTTGTAAGCTGATGGAGCGTCTCCAGCGAGGCAGGAGACATGAGTGAGTGAGTTGAAGCAGTATGCAAGATAGTGTGTGTGTGTGTGTGTGTTAGTTACCATTTTGTCCTAGGCACATGTCTATTAGACACTAGGCCTGTTGTATGTATGCGTGTGTGTGTAACGAAACACTTCGAAATGTTTCGGCCCCGCCGGGAATTGAACCCGGGCCCTCTGTGCTTGATGCAAGAGCGCTAGCCACCGTGCCATCGGGGCGTGTGTGTGTGTGTGTGTGTGTGTGTGTGTGTATGCGTGTGTGTGTGCGTGTGTGTGTGTGTAAGAGAGAGCTTGGTCAATCACACAGACAGTCTCATTGTTACACACTCCTGCTCTATTGTCAGGCTTTATTCGCTCTACCTTCGCCCCTCCCTATTCCTCCTCTCCATCTAATACATCTCTTCTCATCTTCCTCAGTCTTTTTTTCCCGATCATTGTCTCTGTCTCTGCTGCTTCTTATTCTCCTCTGTCTCTTTCCACTCATTCATCTCTCCTCCCGTACTCTCTGTGCTTCGTCTTACACTTCTTTGTCTCCCGTTCTTTTCTCCGTGCATCTCAGCACCTCTCCTTCCTACATCTCTTATCAGCACCTTCCTACATCTCTCCTCTCAGCACCTCTCCTTCCTACATCTCTTATCAGCACCTTCCTACATCTCTCCTCTCAGCACCTCTCCTTCCTACATCTCTCAGCACCTCTCCTTCCTAAATCTCCTCTCAGCACCTCTCCTTCCTACATCTCCTCTTAGCTCCTCTCCTTCCTACATCTCCTCTCAGCTCCTCTCCTTCCTACATCTCCTCTCCTTCCTACATCTCTCAGCACCTCTCCTTCCTACATCTCTTATCAGCACCTTCCTACATCTCTCCTCTCAGCACCTCTCCTTCCTACATCTCTCAGCACCTCTCCTTCCTACATCTCCTCTCCTTCCTACATCTCCTCTCCTTCCTACATCTCCTCTCCTTCCTACATCTCCTCTCAGCTCCTCTCCTTCCTACATCTCCTCTCCTTCCTACATCTCCTCCCAGCACCTCTCCTTCTTACATCTCCTCTCCTTCCTACATCTCCTCCCAGCACCTCTCCTTCTTACATCTCCTCTCCTTCCTACATCTCCTCTCCTTCCTACATATCTCCTCTCGGTACCTCTCCTTCCTATATCTCCTCTTAGCACCTCTCCTTCCTACATCTAATCTCAGCACCTCTCCTTCCTACATCTCTCCTCTCAGCACCTCTCCTTCCTACATCTCTCCTCTCGGTACCTCTCCTTCCTACATATCTCCTCTCGGTACCTCTCCCTCTTACAACTCCTCTCAGCATCTCTCCTTCCTACATCTCTCCTCTCGGTACCTCTTCTTCCTGCATCTCTCCTCCTTGCACCTCTCCTCCCTGCACTTCACTGTCTCCTGCCACCCAGACATAAGAGACGCCACTCTGGCACTTCCCGTGTCTGCCCATGTGTGAGGTTCATGGTTCCTGTTGTGTGTTTGTCAGTGTTTTCTTGTGCATGCACTGTCATTGTTTGTGCCTTCCACCATTGTCGTTGTTTTCACAGTGTCATTGTGCTTGCTTGTTTACTGTTTTTGTGCATGCTTCCTTGTGGGATTATTTGGTGACCGTAGCTCGATTGCTAGAGCACTCGGCTCACACATTGAGGTCCGTGGTTCGATCCCCGGTACGGCTGGAAACATTAGGACGTGTTTCCTTGAGACACCTGCTGTCCCTATTCACCTAGCAGTAAAATAGGTACCTGGGTGTTAGTCGACTGGTATGGGTGGCATCCTGGGGACAAAATTTGCCCGAAATGCTCTGCATAACAAGCGGCTTTCAACTAGGCCTATATACCTTGTACATGTTCTTGTAGAAATGAAAGATTATTATTATTTATTTGTGAAGAAAAGCCACGGGTAATAATAAAAATAATACTTGTAATAAATGCTTGAATAATTTCAACAGATCTGGAGTTTTAAAGGTTTAAATTCCGGTAGGTCTGGAATTTTCTTATGTTATCCCGAGTATAACTTGCCTATACTAGTATCCTGGCCTGGGGATCGAACTCAGGACATTCTGGTTGTGAACCAAGCGATCTCACCGAGTTGTAGTGAATGATTGTTCATGAATTGTTGCCCGTGATGGATCTTTGACCGTGGTAAAGGGTTCTTGATCCTTGGAGCTAGAGTTCTTCCCTTCCTTGGATCAAACCTGGCTGTGACGAGTGTGCGCGCGTGGCGTGTTCTCGTGTGTAAAAGTAGTTAAGTAATTAGTTTTATTTAGGAGACATTCATGAATGTTTTATAATTATTAATTATCCTGTTAGTTAAATTATTATTAATTATCCTGTTGGTTATAATTAGATTATTCTCGTTGTGTTGTGTCCACCATGATCTGTGTTCTTCCCTCGTGTTCAGAATGTGCAACATGATCTGTGTTCATCCCTCGTGTTCAGAATGTGCAGCATGATCTGTGTTCATCCCTCGTGTTCAGTGTGTCCAGCATGATATGTGTTCATCCATCGTGTTCAGAATGTTCAGCATGATCTGTGTTCATCCCTCGTGTTCAGTGTGTCCAGCATGATGTGTGTTCATCCATCGTGTTCAGAATGTTCAGCATGATCTGTGTTCATCCCTCGTGTTCAGAATGTGCAGCATGATCTGTGTTCATCCCTCGTGTTCAGTGTGTCCAGCATGATATGTGTTCATCCCTCGTGTTCAGAATGTTCAGCATGATCTGTGTTCATCCCTCGTGTTCAGTGTGTCCAGCATGATATATGTTCATCCCTCGTGTTCAGAATGTTCAGCATGATCTGTGTTCATCCCTCGTGTTCAGTGTGTCCAGCATGATATGTGTTCATCCCTCGTGTTCAGTATGTCCAGCATTATCTGTATTCATCCCTCGTGTTCAGAATGTCCAGCATGATCTGTGTTCATCCCTCGTGTTCAGTATGTCCAGCATGATCTGTGTTCATCCCTGTGTTCAGAATGTCCAGCATGATGTGTGCAGCCCTGGTGTTTCACCCACTTATTGGGCGAAATGTTATCAGTAAATGATTCCATATAACTATGTAGGTCTCTACCATTGTTTTAACATCGGCCTTCTCCCACCAAGGTAGGCTCACTTGTAGAGGGAAACACACTCACCATCATTCATCCAGTAGCTGGTTTCCCAGAGGTGTATAGACATCACAGTGCAAATGACCCTGGGAATTGCATCACCCCCCCCCGGCCGCCCCTCCTTTAGAATTGCAACGTCACCACCCCTCCTTCAGAGTGCTGGCACTGTATTTCCCACCTCTAGGACTGCAACATCCCCACCCCTCTTTCAGAGTGCTGGCACTGTACTTCCCACCTCCAGGACTGCAACATCCCCACCCCTCCTTCAGAATGCTGGCACTGTACTTCCCACCTCCAGGACTGCAACATTGCCACCCCTCCTTCAAAGTGCTGGCACTGTACTTCTCACTTCCAGGACTGCAACATCCCCACCCCTCCTTCAGAGTGCTGGCACTGTACTTCCCACCTCCAGGACTGCAACATCCCCACCCCTCCTTCAGAGTGCTGGCACTGTACTTCCCACCTCCAGGATTGCAACATTGCCACCCCTCCTTCAAAGTGCTGGCACTGTACTTCTCACCTCCAGGACTGCAACATTTCCACCCCTCCGTCAGAGTGCTGGCACTGTACTTCCCACCTCCGAGACTCGATTTATAACACACTCACACTTTCTCTCTCTTTCTCTCTCTCTCTCTCTCTCTCTCTCTCTCAGGATACAAAGCGCTGATGGTAAAATAGATTTATGAATTCTAACTAGTAAAACCAGGCAGGAAGGGATTTATACAGACAAGCTGGTTGAAGTGTACGTAGTGACCAGGTGGACGAGGAAGGGTTAATAACAGCGACAGTAATAGTATTGGCAAAATAGCAATTCAAAATAGTCTCAACAGTGTACAAATAAATGTATTGATAAAAATTACGTAAACGCGAGAGGAACACGTTGATTACTGGCAGTGGAAAGATATTTCAAGCAGGGAGAAGCTTTATTTGACGATGTTTTGCCCACAGTGATGCTTTATCATGTGCTATGTAAAGCTTCACTGTGGGTAAAACGTGGCAGAATGTTTATCTACTTAATGTGTCTTTGTATTAGTTGTGGGCTGGTGCCACGTTTCTCACTATATTTATCTGATGAATTACACACGTGCAACACATTTGGTGTCTTTATTTTGAGAACGTTTCGCTGGTTTGCGAAAAGCCTTCAGAATAAAGTTACACAGGTGTTGGCACTTGTATCTTAGTTAATCAGCTTGTGGGTTTGTCGGTACCGGCTGATCTGTCAATCCTCTCTGATCTACCAGGTCAGTACCGGTTGATCTGTCAATCCTCTCTGATCTACCAGGTCAGTACCGGTTGATCTATCAATCCTCTCTGATCTAACAGGTCAGTACCGGTCGATCTATCAATCCTCTCTGATCTATCAGGTCAGTACCGGTTGATCTGTCAATCCTCTGATCTACCAGGTCAGTACCGGTCGATCTGTCAATCCTCTCTGATCTACCAGGTCAGTACCGGTTGATCTGTCAATCCTCTCTGATCTACCAGGTCAGTACCGGTTGATCTTCAATCCTCTCTGATCTACCAGGTCAGTACCGGTTGATCTGTCAATCCTCTGATCTACCAGGTCAGTACTCGTCAGATCTGATCAATCCTCTCTGATCTACCAGGTCAGTACCGGTCGATCTATCAATCCTCTCTGATCTACCAGGTCAGTACCGGTTGATCTGTCAATCCTCTCTGATCTACCAGGTCAGTACCGGTTGATCTGTCAATCCTCTCTGATCTACCAGGTCAGTACCGGTCGATCTATCAATCCTCTCTGATCTACCAGGTCATAACTCTGCTAATTCATCCAACGGCTTTCCTAAGCTACCAGGTAAAAATCTCTTCAAATCTCAGGACTACCTTCCTAGGCCTCTCTGACAAAGGTAGTTTGTGTAACCACTAAAGCAGGTGGTAGACAGTTAGGTTAGGTCAGGTCAGGTAAGGTTTGTCAGGAAACAGGACAAATGTTTCCTAACGCGGGTCTTAGTCGTATGATGACCCGCAGTTGGAGCTTTTGGTCATCTGACCGAGACCTTCTGCTGGCTTACCGGTCCACTCTCTTTAAAAATTACAATTAGGACTCGTTGTTCCAGTAATATTGATGACCGTGTAGTAGTTGCCGAGGATGATGTTCCAGTAATATTGATGACCGTGTAGTAGTAGCCGAGGATGGTGTTCCAGTAATATTGATGACCGTGTAGTAGTAGCCGAGGATGGTGTTCCAGTAATATTGATGACCGTGTAGTAGTTGCCGAGGATGGTGTTCCAGTAATATTGATGAACGTGTAGTAGTAGCCGAGGATGGTGTTCCAGTAATATTGATGACCGTGTAGTAGTAGCCGAGGATGGTGTTCCAGTAATATTGATGACCGTGTAGTAGTTGCCGAGGATGGTGTTCCAGTAATATTGATGACCATGTAGTAGTAGCCGAGGATGGTGTTCCAGTAATATTGATGACCGTGTAGTAGTTGCCGAGGATGGTGTTCGAGTAATATTGATGACCGTGTAGTAGTAGCCGAGGATGGTGTTCCAGTAATATTGATGACCGTGTAGTAGTAGCCGAGGATGGTGTTCCAGTAATATTGATGACCATGTAGTAGTAGCCGAGGATGGTGTTCCAGTAATATTGATGACCGTGTAGTAGTAGCCGAGGATGGTGTTCCAGTAATATTGATGAACGTGTAGTAGTAGCCGAGGATGGTGTTCCAGTAATATTGATGACCGTGTAGTAGTAGCCGAGGATGGTGTTCCAGTAATATTGATGACCATGTAGTAGTAGCCGAGGATGGTGTTCCAGTAATATTGATGACCGTGTAGTAGTTGCCGAGGATGGTGTTCCAGTAATATTGATGACCATGTAGTAGTAGCCGAGGATGGTGTTCCAGTAATATTGATGACCGTGTAGTAGTAGCCGAGGATGGTGTTCCAGTAATATTGATGACCGTGTAGTAGTAGCCGAGGATGGTGTTCCAGTAATATTGATGACCATGTAGTAGTAGCCGAGGATGGTGTTCCAGTAATATTGATGACCGTGTAGTAGTTGCCGAGGATGGTGTTCCAGTAATATTGATGACCATGTAGTAGTAGCCGAGGATGGTGTTCTAGTAATATTGATGACCGTGTAGTAGTAGCCGAGGATGGTGTTCCAGTAATATTGATGACCATGTAGTAGTAGCCGAGGATGGTGTTCCAGTAATATTGATGACCGTGTAGTAGTTGCCGAGGATGGTGTTCCAGTAATATTGATGAACGTGTAGTAGTAGCCGAGGATGGTGTTCCAGTAATATTGATGACCGTGTAGTAGTTGCCGAGGATGGTGTTCCAGTAATATTGATGACCGTGTAGTAGTAGCCGAGGATGGTGTTCCAGTAATATTGATGACCGTGTAGTAGTTGCCGAGGATGGTGTTCCAGTAATATTGATGACCATGTAGTAGTAGCCGAGGATGGTGTTCCAGTAATATTGATGACCGTGTAGTAGTAGCCGAGGATGGTGTTCCAGTAATATTGATGACCGTGTAGTAGTTGCCGAGGATGGTGTTCCAGTAATATTGATGACAGTGTAGTAGTTGCCGAGGATGGATACTATTCCAGGCTAAAAAAATTGAGTGATTTTATATCACATTCGTGGCTAAGCAGCAATAAGCTGGGGAAACGAGAGGTAATGAGGTTTGATTAAGAAAGGGAAGACTATCTTTTAATTCTTTTATTCCACAGCCTTTAATATCAAGGTTCTTCTCTCTTTGAAGAGCCTAATTATAACACAGTTCATCATGTGGGCGCTAGTGAACACCTCACAAAGGAATGTAGTGAAGAATGCTGAGAATATAGTGAAGAATACTGAGAATATAGTGATTACTGAGAATATAGTGAAGAATACTGAGAATATAGTGATTACTGAGAATATAGTGAAGAATACTGAGAATATAGCGAAGAATACTGAGAATATAGTGATTACTGATAATATAGTGAAGAATACTGAGAATATAGCGAAGAATACTGAGAATATAGTGATTACTGAGAATATAGTGAAGAATGCTGAGAATATAGCGAAGAATACTGAGAATATAGTGATTACTGAGAATATAGTGAAGAATGCTGAGAATATAGCGAAGAATACTGAGAATATAGTGATTACTGAGAATATAGTGAAGAATACTGAGAATATAGCGAAGAATACTGAGAATATAGTGATTACTGAGAATATAGTGAAGAATACTGGATGGAGAGAATATAGTGAAGAATATGTGAGAATATAGTGAAGATGATAGATATGCTGAGAATATAGTGAAGAATACTGAGAAATAGTGAGAATGCTGAGAATATAGTGAAGAATGCTGAGAATATAGTGAAGAATGCTGAGAATATAGTGAAGAATGCTGAGAATATAGTGAAGAATGCTGAGAATATAGTGAAGAATGCTGAGAATATAGTGAAGAATGCTGAGAATATAGTGAAGAATGCTGAGAATATAGTGAAGAATGCTGAGAATATAGTGAAGAATGCTGAGAATATAGTGAAGAATGCTGAGAATATAGTGAAGAATGCTGAGATATAGTGAAGAATGCTGAGAATATAGTGAAGAATGCTGAGAATATAGTGAAGAATGCTGAGAATATAGTGAAGAATGCTGAGAATATAGTGAAGAATGCTGAGAATATAGTGAAGAATGCTGAGAATATAGTGAAGAATGCTGAGAATATAGTGAAGAATGCTGAGAATATAGTGAAGAATGCTGAGAATGTAGTGAAGAATGCTGAGAATGTAGTGAAGAATGCTGAGAATGTAGTGAAGAATGCTGAGAATGTAGTGAAGAATGCTGAGAATATAGTGAAGAATGCTGAGAATATAGTGAAGAATCTGAGAATATAGTGAAGAATCTGAGAATATAGTGAAGAATGCTGAGAATATAGTGAAGAATGCTGAGAATATAGTGAAGAATGCTGAGAATATAGTGAAGAATGCTGAGAATGTAGTGAAGAATGCTGAGATTGTAGTGAAGAATGCTGAGAATGTAGTGAAGAATGCTGAGAATATAGTGAAGAATGCTGAGAATATAGTGAAGAATACTGAGAATATAGTGAATACTGAGAATATAGTCAATACTGAGAATATAGTGAAGAATACTGAGAAGATAGTGAGGAATACTGAGAAGACTGTGAATTTTTAAGTCACAATATCGGGGCTGTAACGCCACAAGTAACGCACACTTAGGAAACTTTAAACGACGTTTCTGTCGGTCCTGGACCATTATTAAGTCACGTGATAATGGTCCAGGCGGTTCCGAAACGTCGTCTAAATCTGTGTTGCTTGTAAAGAATATTAAGTGTAGATTTACCTGTTAAATGCCCTTAGAGGAGAGGAGGGAGGGGAGACTTTTAATCTGAAGAGATCTTGAATCAAAGAATTAGAGCTCTCACCTTGGATCGAACCTAATAGCCTCTCATTCCCAGGAGCTGTATGGCCCCTATGGGTTTAATGCATCTCCATGAAGTAGTTGTAAGGGAAGGAGGGGTTGTGAGTGTCATCTCAGACAGACGTCTTAATTAAGAAGGCTGAGACGGGAGGGTTCTTGACCCGGGGTCAAGGAGGGCACACAGGATCACCCGTCAATCAAGTGTCTGGTCGAACCCCCGTCTTGAAGTTACATCGTTTCTTTCCTGACGTGTTTTACTTATTTGCTAATTTTATCGTTTGTGTGTGTGTGTACTCACCTAGTTGTGGTTGCAGGGGTCGAGTCATAGCTCCTGGCCCCGCCTCTTCACTGGCCGCTACTGGGTCACGCTCCCTGCTCCATGAGTTTTATCATACCTCTCCTTAAAGCTATGTATGGAACCTGCCTCCACTACATCACTTCCCAAGCTATTCCACTTCCCGACCACTCTATGACTGAAGAAATACTTCCTAACATCCCTGTGATTCATCTGAGTCTTCAACTTCCAACTGTGTCCCCTTGTTGCTGTGTCCCATCTCTGGAACATTCTGTCTCTGTCCACCTTGTCAATTCCTCTCAGTATCTTATATGTCGTTATCATGTCCCCCCTATCTCTCCTGTCCTCCAGTGTCGTCAGGTCGATTTCCCTTAACCTCTCCTCGTAGGACATCCCCTTAGCTCCGGGACTAGTCTTGTTGCAAACCTTTGCAATTTCTCTAGCTTCTTTACATGCTTGGCCAGGTGTGGGTTCCAAACTGTGTTTGTGTGTGTGTGTGTGTGTGTGTGTGTGTGTGTGTGTGTGTGTGTGTGTGTGTGTTTGTGTGTTTCATGAATAAGTGACCTATCAAAATGCAACATACTGATACTACACTACTACTACCACTACACTACTCTACTACTACTACTACTACTACTACTACTACTTACTACTCACTAGCTGCTCTACTACTGGCTGCTACTATGCTACTCACTACACTGCTATCTCTCACTACTACTACTACTACACTGCTCTCACTACCTCTATCTACTACTGCTACTCTCACTACTACTCTACTCTCTAGCATATACTACTACACTCTCTCTCACTACTGCTACTATACTGCTGCACTCTACTACTGCACTACTACTGCTATCTGCTGCACTACTACTACTACATACTACTACTATCTACTACTGCTACTACTACTGCACTACTACTACTGCATGCTACTGCATGCTACTCATCTACTCTACACTACTACTACTACTACTACTGCTACTCTCTATACTCTACACTCTACTACTACTACTACTACTACTATACTACTACACTACTACTACTACTATACTACTACTACTACTACTACTATACTACTACACTACTACTACTACTATACTACTACATTACTACTACTATACTACTATACTACTACACTACTACTACTACACCACTATACTGATACTATTCTACAACTACTGCTACTACTAATACTAGTAGTAGTAGCAGTATAGTATACTTGGAGGTGTCAGCATATGAGGAGGTTTCGGGGGTCAACGCCCCCACGGCTCGGTCTGTGACCAGGCCTCGTGGTGGATCAGGAACTGATTAAACAGGCTGTTACTGCTGGCCGCACGTAAACTGGCGTACGAGCCACCCAGCTGGTCAGGTACTGACTATAGGCCGGGCTGTGGTTCATACGTCAGTTTGCGTGCAGCCAGCAGCAACAGCCTGGCTGATCAGGCCCTGATCCACCACGAGGCCTGGTCACATACTGGGCGGCGGGTGCGTTGACTCTCGAAACCCCCTCCAGGTATATTATACTGTTACTGCTACTATACTGATACTATGCTGCAATATTTACTACTACCATTACTATACTACTAATACTATTACTACTACTATTGTCGTGTGGGGTTCTTGACGATGGATTTGGTAATAAACACAACGCAGCTTGGTTGGTAACTTATATTAGTGGAAATATATGGGGAGCACTCAGAGCCTGTGTTGCCTTACCTGTTTCCTCTCTACTCTCTTGACTTGAACTGACGCTAGTGGGCTAGGACGCTCATGGCATTCAAAGGATGACCCTTGACACGGTTTGGTCAGCAGAAAGTCTAGTAACGGACAGTGATCACGTGAAAGGCTTGTGACTCAACTAACGGTTGGTAAGTTACAATTACTACTACTGAACATAAGTACTACTACTGAACATAAGTACTACTACTGACACTATTACTACTAACACGTTTACGTGCATCAGTTTCTGGACGATTTAAGCAACAAATAAAATTAAATATTGGGTTATATTAATTCGACATAAATTTTTATATTGTATATATTTAACCGTTAATGATCAGATTACATAAACAGGAAGATAATGTTCTCCCTAATCTGCGTACCAGCACAACTTGCAGTGACAGATACGAGTATAGTCTATATACTAGCATAACTTGTAGTGAGAGATACAAGTACGGTCAATATATTAATATAACGTGCAGTGAGAGATACAGGTAGTCTATATATACATGTCCTAGCATAACAACTTGTAGTGAGAGATGGGGAGGAAGTGTATAATAAACACAGTTAAGATATGCTATTCAACACCCACAAACATCTTATGTAGCTATTTCTACTGTCTCTAGTGTTATATTTGTTTGTATTCAACTGCAGAAGCCTCCAGCGCAGGCGAGATGTTTCTGAAACAGAGATACCCCAAATGTTTGCACGTGTTGCATAACTGTGTAAATTAAACACACGTGTAGTACCAGGAGATTGATTGAGGAGACTTACTGCTCGCTCGCAGGAGCTACCTGGAGCGATGAGAGTAACGTAGTAAACTACCATTCTCTCTAACAAACTACCGCAGACAGCAGACATGCAGCAGACAAGCCTGGCCCCAGGCCGGGCTGCAAGGTTTAAAAACTCGAGATATCGCTCACAGGTGTACATTAGGTATATATCAGACAAATTACAGGTATATCACAAGTATATCACAGACATATCACAGGTATATCACATTATACTTTGTAATTCCTATTTACGTAACAGGAGGAAGGACCCTTGCTAGGACTTACCCCTAGCATAAGCTCTGATCGAGACATTTCGCTCATTGTAGAATCTTATATCACATCCACATGAAGTTCGACACAGAGCGAAACGTTGACCCAATAGAAGATCTTTTTTCGGCGTATCTTCAGTAATGCAGTTAGTACGACGCTGGCATCCTGGCCACTTACCAGCAAATTATCGTAATAAAGGACACAATTCGAAGTCATCATGATGAATGGAGTTTTAATAAATGTGTGAACACTTTCACAAAGTGCGAGCCTTACCTAAACAAAATGCGCCGGAGCAGGGTAGAGAGTATGTGGTTGTTTTTCTGGACCTCAGTGGAGTCTTTGATATGGCTCCCACAGGTGAGAGAGAGAGAGAGGGGGGGGGGAAAGGCTCGTGCGTCTGAGTATTGAGGTTATTGTAAGAGTTCTCTGAAATAAAGCATGGCTGACTGAAGATTTCTGAGTGAGGTATGGCTAACTGAGCCATGACTGAAGCATGTGTGAATGAGGCATGATTGACCCCTCACGCAACACAGTCTGAAGGCTGCACAAATCAGTATGTTCGTCGGGTAAGTCAGTGGTTGCTGCTGCTGCCGTTCCAGACTATAAGCTGATGCACAAATAACTTACACATAGGAGAGAGAGGAGCTTATGACGACGTTTCGGTCCGACTCGGACTATTGACCTTGCATCAATCTCGTACATTCAGAGTTGAACGTTTTCCATTTTCACTTGACTACATCGTTGCCAGACGTATCTCGGGGTATTTTCTCCTAATTTTTGTGCTTAAGAATACTTTTATTTTTAGGCGTAAGAGATTAATTTGAAAGTTTATGGTGATTACTTTTTCATCTGGTGATAGTATGTTACCTTTCATATTTTATCATATAATAGTTATGAGGCGGGGCCAGGCGCTATGTCTCATCCCTGTAAAGGCAGCTAGGCGAGAGTGCATCTTTATTTTGGGCTGTTTTCTCTTTTCATACTTTTTGTGTGCGCGCGTTTTGCGTGTTTGTGTACCCGTGTGTGTACATGCATGTGTTTGTGTACCCGTGTGTGTACATGCATGTGTTTGTGTACCCGTGTGTGTACATGCATGTGTTTGTGTACCCGTGTGTGTACATGCATGTGTTTGTGTACCCGTGTGTGTACATGCATGTGTTTGTGTACCCGTGTGTGTACATGCATGTGTTTGTGTACCCGTGTGTGTACATGCATGTGTTGCGTATCCGTGTGTACATGCATGTGTTTGTGTACCCGTGTGTGTACATGCATGTGTTGCGTATCCGTGTGTACATGCATGTGTTTGTGTACCCGTGTGTGTACATGCATGTGTTTGTGTATCCGTGTGTGTACATGCATGTGTTGCGTATCCGTGTGTACATGCATGTGTTTGTGTACCCGTGTGTGTACATGCATGTGTTTGTGTATCCGTGTGTGTACATGCATGTGTTGCGTATCCGTGTGTACATGCATATGTTTGTGTACCCGTGTGTGTTCAGGGATATATTTATTTACAATGTGCATTAAGGGTTTGAGTCGTAGCTCCTGATCCCCCCTCATAAATATTATACACAATCCTTGTTGATTTTTGGCTTCCAGGGCCTACTCATACCGTCTCTTGAGACTGCGTAGTATCTGCCTCTACCACATCTTCGTCAAGACTCAAGACACTTACCGTTCTAAGACCGAAAAAGGCCTTCCTAATTTCCTTCTATCTTATCTATTCTGTTTAAATCTCTTGAGTATTTTGTAAGTCATTATCATGTTTCACCTGGTTATTTATTCAAGGCTGTAATCCATTTATACATTAACATTAGAATATTTGAATTCTTAAAATGGGGAGCAAATATGTTTAGGTTATGATTAATGGGTTATTCCATTTTTTTTAGTGTTTCTGAGTTTTTTCTTCCCCATAATATGGTACTCAGTCTTCGTTCTCCTCCTGTCATATTTGCAGCTTCATAACTTTGTTTGTGCTCGAGTTAAACTCCAGAAACCATATATTCAACCATCTTGACGTCCTCCCAGGTCTTCCTACAACCCTCCTCTCTTTCGTTTGTTTTTCATTTTCTTACAAACATATTTAATTTATTCATATTATCTGGTGGTTAAATAAGCTAGGAACAGTAAAGGACCCAACACTGATTATTGTGGGGCTCCTATAGTTACACTCCCATCTTGATGCTTAACCCCCTCATGACACCTTGTAAGAATGTCATAGTAATAAGTTACCCTATCAGACGGTTTCTTACAGTGGAGGAATACTGGTATGCAGTGCACCTTTCTCTCTCTCTCTCTCTCTCTCTCTCTCTCTCTCTCTCTCTCTCTCTCTCTCTCTCTCTCTCTCTCTCTCTCTCTCTCTCTCTCTCCTCTCCTCCTCTCTCTCTCTCTCTCTCTCTCTCCTCTCTCTCTCTCCTCTCCTCTCTCCTCTCTCTCTCCTCTCTCTCTCTCTCTCTCTCTCTCTCTCTCTCTCTCTCTCTCTCTCTCTCTCTCTCTCTCTCTCTCTCTCTCTCTCTCTCCCTCCCTCCCACTGTCTGACCCCACTTAACATCTCTCCATAAGGTTTATAAGGCACGGTCGCTCATGCTTTAATCTTTGTTGGACTTTTGTAAATAATTTTGTGCTTTCTAGATGCTCATTAAGTTTGTTATAATCTTTTCTCTTAATTATTAGGTTACACTTGTAAGCGATGTTGATAACTGTAGTCAGGGCTTCTCACCAGTGTTTTTTAATACTGGCATGACGTTTGCAGACTAGTCGACTACCACTTCAGGCCTTGTGTGTGCTCACCTATCTTCGCATATTCGCTGCTAGGTCCACTCTTCCGGCTCCAAAAGCTTTATCCTACCTCTTCTTAAAGCTATGTATGGAGCCTGCCTCTACTACTACACTCTCCAGATTGTTCCACTTCCTGATAACTCTAAGGCTGAAAAAATACTTCCTAACATCCCTGTGACTCATCTGAGTTTTCGATTTCCATCCTCTTGATCCTGTATTCCATCTCTGAAACATTCTGGCCTTGTTCACCTTCTCAATTCGTCTTCAGTATTTTATACGTAGTTATCGTGTGTGTGTGTGTGTGCAAATGTATTAATGAATGAAAATGTATTTAATCCATTCACGCATTTATTATTTCCGTAGAAAAAAAATATCTAAATTAAGAAGGTTATGTCCAATACTCTTTCGAGTATAATCAATTAACAGATAGTCCTATAATTGCCAAGGGAAAGGAAATTGTCAAGGAAGAGTAATTTCCATTCATGTTATAGCCCTGAGAGCATCATGCAATTAAGTGTTGCTCACCAAAGGTCAGTGTTAAGTTGCGTTAGTTTTATCAGTTTCCTCTGTCTTGACTAATAAAGTATACTGCAACGTATATTAGTCATCAATACAGTGTTTTTTATTGCAAAGGATCATTAGTTGTGTTTATAGTTTTATTTTGAGTGGGGAAAGTGGTATTGAAAATATAGAATGCGAGAAGTTGACACTAGGATGCGCGGGTGGGTGGCCTCTCTTGCCGTCTGGGAGAGTCGCAAAATATAAGAATAATCTGTAGTAATCCCAGAGATATTGGACGGAGGACCCCCAACGTGATCTGCATCGTCAACACTGAATGAAAGAGAAGCACCACGATCACCACTAAGGTAGCTCATACAGTAGCCGGCCAACGAGGAAGTCAGCTATAATGACTTGTGGCAGCCGGGGCCATCAGGAATATTAGAGAGCGCTGCAGGACCCACCACCACTGCTGCTGCTGCTGCCTCCCACATCACAGCTTGTTTTTATTACTTCTCTACTGCTTGTTGCTGCTGCTCACTGCGAGTCTGGCCTTACCTACGCTTATCAGTTTCAATCGTCTAAATTACATTCACCACACTGTGTGAGCCTCCCTGATAAATGGCACTTTGAAAAAGGTTAGAGCCAGAGCTGTTACCATTTTGTCCAGTGTATGCTTCTGCAACTTGGATAAATTGTAAATAAATTTTATTGCGCAGAATTTACTATTGGTAGTACATCGTTTGTCAGGTGAACTAGGAAAATTATTTGTTTTTTATTAGTCGTCTATAAACTGGGAAGATATGTAAAGGAAGAATATTTATTTGCTTTACTAAAGATTTTGTTACGATATTTTACATTTGTAGGAGGATTTTCTTACAATATTTCGTATTTGTTGGAGGAGGAAAGGCTTATCCTCGGAGGCAAGTAATGTTAATGGATTGGGTGGGAATAACGACACCGGGGTACGGGCTAGGGGTCCACATTGGGGTAGAATGGCTCTGCCTTTTTTGTGTTGTGTGGGTGTAGTGGTGGTGTGGGAGTGCTGTGCGCCCACTACACCGGGATTAACCTACATTTTTAACAGCGACCAGCGTTTGATGTCTCGAGTGTCTACTGGGCAGGTACACGCCACTTCTGCTGCTGTTTTTCCTGGTCACTGCGGAATGATAAAGAAGTGCTGTTACACACACACACACACACACATACACACACACACACACGCCAGTTTGGAACCCACACCTGGCCAAGCACGTAAAGAAGCTAGAGAAAGTGCAAAGGTTTGCAACAAGACTAGTCCCGGAGCTAAGGGGTATGTCCTACGAGGAGAGGTTAAGGGAAATTGACCTGACGACACTGGAGGACAGGAGAGATAGAGGGGACATGATAACGACATATAATATACTGAGAGGAATTGACAAGGTGGACAAAGACAGAATGTTCCAGAGATGGGACACAACAACAAGGGGACACAGTTGGAAGTTGAAGACTCAGATGAATCACAGGGATGTTAGGAAGTATTTCTTCAGTCACAGAGTGGTCGGGAAGTGGAATAGTTTGGGAAGCGATGTAGTGGAGGCAGGCTCCATACATAGCTTTAAGAAGAGGTATGATAAAGCTCATGGCGCAGGGAGAGTGACCCAGTAGTGGCCAGTGAAGAGGCTGGGCCAGGAGCTATGACTCGACCCCTGCAACCACAACTAGGTGAGTACAACTAGGTGAGTAAACATACCTGGTCAAGCACGTCAAGAAATTAGAGAAAGTGCAAAGGTTTGCGACAAGGTTAGTTCCAGAGCTAAGGGGAATGTCCTACGAAGAAAGGTTAAGGGAAATCGGCCTGACAACAATGGAGGACAGGAGGGTTAGGGGAGTCATGATAACGACATACAAAATACTGCATGGAATAGACAAGGTGGATAGAGATCGGATGTTCCAGAGAGGGGACACAGAAACAAGGGGTCACAATTGGAAGTTGAAGACTCAGATGAGTCAAAGGGATGTTAGGAAGTATTTCTTCAGCCATAGAGTAGTCAGTAAGTGGAATAGTTTAGGAAGTGATGTAGTGGAGGCGGGAACCATACATAGCTTTAAGACGAGGTATGATAAAGCTCATGGAGCAGGGGGAGAGGGGACCCAGTAGCGATCAGTGAAGAGGCGGGGCCAGGAGCTGAGTATCGACCCCTGTAACCACAATTAGGTGAGTACACACACATACACACACACCGAGAGGAATTGAGAAGGTGGATAGGGACAGGATGTTTCAGAGATGAGACACAGTAACAAGGGGACACAACTGGAAGTTGAAAACTAAGATGAGTCACAGGGATATTAGAAAGTATTTATTTGGTCATACAGTTGTCAGAAAGCGAAACAATCTGGAGAGTGATGTAGTGGAGGCAGGATCCATACATAGCGTTAGGAAAAGGTACGATAAAGCTCTTGGAGCAAGGATTGAGGGTACCTAGTAACGACCAGCGAAGAGGTAGGGCCAGGGGCTATCACTCGACTCCTGCAACCACAATTAGGTGAGTACACACTCTGTCTCTTTCTCTCTGCATATGGAGAGTTGTGTTCCACAAGGGTCAGTACTAGGACCGGTACTGTTTCTTGTATATGTGAACATGACGGAAGAAATAGACGTATCCCTGTTCACATATGATAAGACTACAAACAGGTGACGACCAGGAAAGGCTACAAATTGAACTGGACAGGCTGCAGGTCTGGTCTGACAAGTGGCTACTGGAATTTAACCCCAGCAAGTGCAAGGTTATAAATGTTGGAGAAGAGCAAAGAAGACCGCAGATGTAGTACAGGCTTGGGGGGGGGAGGGGTTAAGGTTATAAACCTCAGGGAGAAGGACCTAGGGGTGAGTACTGTACCGAGCATATCACTCAACCACCAAAGCACATTCAATCGTCTCGACAAAGTGACCGACATAATCACGTTCTGTCCCAACAAACTAGGGAATCTCTTCCAAGAAACAAACGTTCAGCAACTCAAGACACACCAGGAGTTTACCAGATACCATGTAAAGTCTGCAACCAAGTATATATAGGGCAGACAGGACGAACGTTGTGCACAGGATAATTCAGCCATTTTTCAACATGTCAACATCAACAATCACAATATTCATTGGAAAGCTGTCACCATCAAAACACAAAATCACCCAATTTCAACATCACACAGGGACAGTAGAAACAAGACATCATTTCAAAATTCGCCCTCAAGAAGTACATACCAACGCCCAGTGTAACACAAAACGCCAGCACATTGTCAGGAATTACATAGCACAGGAAATTCTTACCCAAATTTTTAGTTTCACTTCAGGACCTGTCTTCTCACTAACCCACTGCTTAACACGTCCTGCCACTCACGTGTACGAGGTGAGGTGTAACCTTCCCTATATATTGTTTTCATTTCGTTTATGTATCTGCTGAAGAGGATCCCAGACGAGGACCGAAATATACAGACCAATTAATCTTCCATGTTTTCATGCGGATTATTATTGTACAGTGACAAGTGTTTATTAGTGTTCATTACGCTTTAGTTATCTGCCTTGCTAAGACTTAGCAAGGCGTCCCTCGGAACGAATTTGCCAAGATTACTTACTCATTTCTGCAACTTTGCAAGCTATTGATGTGTTCATTGCAACACGAAAGGCATAGAGCTGTCATTCAATTCCCCTGTGGTTGTTTGGTAATATATATATATATATATATATATATATATATATATATATATATATATATATATATATATATATATATATATATATTATATTACACAGCGTATAAAGGCGTAAATGAACCCAGTATGGAGACGAAATAAGAGATAGATTAAGTGTGAGTCCATGTGGGTTTTAACCTACATATGGTTGTAATGTATGCACATTTGTTTCATGGAGCGCCTTACAGTGTGTCCTTAACTGTTTTTGTGGTCGTACACAGTTGGTGTGGCCCTAGACGAGGCAGCGAGCGTCACCCTGGTGATACTAGAGCAAGACAACACACCCGTTAGTTATGTCTGAGCTTTCCCCAGGGAATGTGTATACATAATGTTTTGATTCACGGCTCTTGTTTGAGGCTTATGTTTGCTTGCCCCCACCAGGGTGCGCGCTTACCGCTGCCTGGGATCCAGCACGTTGTACAACCTGACTTTACTCTTAGTTATCATTATACGAGGGTCAGTAAAGATATAATTAACTTGTACATTAGCATCAAGAATGATTTAATCCTTAAAATAATAATTAAACAGTTACTATAGTTACAGAGATATATGCCTATTAATGTATATATCCTGACTAAAGAAAGTTGTTAGTAATGTTTCATTCCACCAGGGAATATATCTGATGCAGGTCATACGCTGACCCACACAGAGGTAAACAGTCACTGGGGTATCTGTGCTGGGAAACCACCCAAGCTGCAAAATCAACAGATAAATAACATTGTGTCCTACTACCATATTCTTCTTAGTGAACTAGCTTTAGTTGTTTTTGATGCAGTTATTACGTTTGTGCTGCTCCAGACCTGAATAACATAGCCATGAATGTACGTGATCTAATGTTTTGAGCTGGTATGTTTCAGGATACAGAGAGTGCGTGGTGTTAGTACACGTCGTTGACTTATTGTTGTTTTGCGTTGTAATGCTTCACTTCTGCAAGTTTGTAAATAATGATGCACTGAATGCTGAGCTTTCGCCATAAAGTTGCACTGCTTCCTGGTTCATGTTCAGGATGTTACGTCTACAGCAGTGTTTCTTTAAATGTCTACACTTACAATTGTTTTAGTGTCATCGGAATATTTCGCTCCTTCCCTAGAGAATAGAGCTAACTAATGCCATGCAGTTTCTTGAATAGTTTTGTTAACTATTTTATAATACGTAAATTTTAGCAAAGTGAGGTAGTTTGCAAAACAAATTTTGGTGCAAAATTGAACATTGGTTTACAAAACAGTCTTAACGTAGGTTAACTATTTTACTTGAAGGGGAACGGGGATTAGAGGTGTTCAGGGTGAACTTATATTTTGTGTTAATGTTCACCCTCAGGAATTTGTGCCTGCAGGTTACTTCTCTTTTAAACATCTTTGACATCTTTGCTTCTCACTGTGTTAAGTCTGGGCACTATTGTCGTAAGGAATACCAGCTTAGGATATCTTACCTGTTGACTGTGTTGCACTGGACATGTTGGGGTCCCGGAACATGGAGTTGTGTGGGTGCCCTGAACATGTTGGGGTGCCGGTAATGAACGAGCGGATGTTGAGGTGAAGGTTGCTTTTTCAATCACGTTCTGCAGCCGACGTCAGCCACAGTGACTTCATGCGTCATATACATAGTTATATACTGGGAAGTGACACCATTGCATATGGTGCAATTGTAGCTATCATATAGGGTAGCAGCACATTGCTGATGTACAAGGTTGTATTAATGAGGAGTGTGTGTGTTGTGCAAAGTACTGTGAGCGAGGTGGTCCCAAGGGTGGTCTTACTGAGTCGCTCCCCGCCATGCGTTTGTTCCGCTGGGTTTGTTTACAATTTGAGATGGACGTCACTGGAAAATTGGAAATCCGGATTTTCTCATCTCCTCCATGAAAATTTCCATGCCAACCTTGTTTGTTCTGTGAGGCGAGTTACGGCTTTATGCAGTGTTTGTTGTAGTAGTTTTTTTTTTTTTACATTGGGGGTACATAAGAGTATTGGAAACTGGAAAGTGTACGTAAGAAGTAATGATATATAAGAACAGAGGAGCTGAGGGACCAGGTGAGCTACGTGAAGGTGATGTGTGGAGTGATGAGATGCTTGACTTCCTTCCTGGGTGATAAGTCATCCCCACTTCTGCTCCTACTCTTCTCTACCTCCTCTTCCTGAGACTACATCTCCTTTCTCTCACACGCTTATAGAAGGAAATTAAAGGTGAATGTAGGAAAGAGTAAGGTGATGAGGATAAAAAAAATTGAGTAACGGAAGATTGGATATCAGATTGGAGGGAGAGAGTATGGAGGAGGTGAATGTATACAGATATCTGGGAGTGGACATGTTAGCAGATGGGTCTATGAAAGATGAGGTGAATCATAGAATTGACGAGGGGAAAAAGGTGAGTGGTGCACTGAGGAGTCTGGTTAGACAAAGAACATTATCCATGAAAGAAAAGAGGGGAATGTATGAGAGTATAGTTATACCAACGCTCTTATATGGGTATGAAGCATGGGTGATGAATGTTGCAACAAGGAGAAGGCTGGAGGTAGTGGAGATGTCGTGTCTGAGGGCAATGTGTGGTGTGAATATAATGCAAAGAATCTGTAGTTTGGAGATTAGGAGGAGGTGTGGGATTACCAAAACTATTATCCAGAGGGCGGAGGAGAGGTTACTGAGAGGGTTCGAACATGTATAGAGGATGAAACAAAATAGAATGACTTCAAGAGTGTATAAATCTGTAGTGGAGGGAAGGCGGGGTAAGGGTCGGCCTAGGAAAGGTTGGTGGGAGAGGGTAAAAGAGGTTTTGTGTGTGAGGGGCTTGGACTTCCAGCAAGCATGCATGAGCGTGTTAGGCGCGAATGGAGACAAATGGTTTTTAGGACTTGACGTGCTGTTGGAGTGTGAGCAAGGTAACATTTATGAAGGGATTCAGGGAAACTGGCAGGCCGAACTTGATTCCTGGAGATGGGAAGTACAGTGTCGGCACTCTGAAGGAGGGGTGTTAATGTTGCAGTTTTATAACTGTAGTGTAAGCGTTCCTCTGGTAAGACAGTGATGGAGTGAATGATGAAAGTTTTTCTTTTTCGAGCCACCCTTCTTTGGTGGGAAACGACCGATGTGTTAATAATAATAATAATATGTATATATATATATATATAAGACAATTTGGTGATCCTGACTAAAAAGCCAAACTGGTTTACCGGTGTTGCATTCTGTAGTGTGTGTACACTCTCCTAATTGTGCTCACCTAATTGTAGTTGCAGGGGTCGAGTCATAGTTCCTGGCCTCGCTTCTTCACGCTGTGTAGGTTTTGTGTGTGTGTGTGTGTGTGTGTCACTGTGGTGGACCACGGCAACAGTGACCACTGGCTTACCAGTGCTGGACTCAGTGGTCTGAGTGCCGTTGTCGAATGCATTGCAGTTCGTTGATTCTTGCCCAATCTAAGCTCCTGCAAAATTAATATTTCTCTCTCTCTCTCTCTCTCCCTCTCTCTCCCCTCTCTCTCTCCCCCTCTCTCTCCCCTCTCTCTCCCCCCTCTCTCTCCCCCCCTCTCTCACTCTCATACGGCAACTTCATCACCGACATAGATATAAATCATAGCACTGTATCATCATTTGCTGATAATACTAGAATGTATATGACCGTAGCATCCACTGAGGGCAGAGCAAATCTCCACAGAAAACAAACCGATGTTCAATGAAGACAAATTTCACTTACTCCGGTATGGAAAAAATGAGGCAATAAAAGTAGAAGAGAGTATAAAACAAACTCAAACCATTAAATATAGCGGAATTTAAATCTCTCTATCTCTCGACTGACCACGGAACGGGTGGAATTTGACCCCATGGCGATCGAGTCCTAAAACTTTAGGCCAATGCGTAAGCCACTTGGCCGGCTGGCTACAGTAAGATTCATCCAACTAAGTATATTTCTGTACGCCATTGGGATGTTAGCATGGGTTCAAACGCCACCCATTCAGTGGTTTGTTTGCAATCTTATGATTTCGTGAGAGACTCGACTGTTTTTAATGCTGTACACTTAACATCCTCGTTTAAGGTGCGCAAAATTACAAAACTGGAGAAAAGAGAATCTTCAGTTTATGTCAGATCAACCAGGCTGTAATGGGTATATCGTCGTTAAAATGGGTCTGTGCATTCGGGGATCAGTGACAAGTCTTCGGAGTCTTGTTGCTTTATTTGGGTTCTTCTACACAGGCAATGTGTTACGGCGGCCCAGGCCCGGAGGACCATGCCCATGAGAGAGTGACGGAGTAAACACTTGTTTTCTGAAAGACCTCGGCGTGGTGCGAGCTGAGCTTGGTAGGCCTATAGATGGCAGCACCATCTATAGTCCTACCATGATCCCAACTGGGCATACATCGCTCGGCCATCTACCCATGGTCATTCTCGACCATAATTGACTGAAAAAAACTCAGTCTCTCGGGAAAAGGGCACAGAACACAGAATAAACACACACACACACACACACACACACACACACACACACACACAATACATGCAACCGAGGAAGAAGTGAAGAGGCTGCTGAGCGAGCTAGATACCTCAAAGGTGATGGGGCCGGACAACATGTCTCCATGGGTCCTGACAGAGGGAGCAAAGGCGCTATGTGTACCCCTAACAATAATATTCAGCACATCTATCGAAACAGGAAGATTACCTAAGGTATGGAAGACAGCAAATGTAGTCCCAATTTTTAAAAAAGGAGACAGACATGAAGCACTAAACTACAGACCAGTGTCACTGACATGTATAGTATGCAAAGTCATGGAGAAGATTATCAGGAGAAGAGTGGTGGAACACCTAGAAAGGAATGAGCTTATCAACGACGGCCAACACGGTTTCAGGGACGGGAAATCCTGTGTCACAAACCTACTTGAGTTCTATGACAGGGTGACAGCAGTAAGACAAGAGAGAGAGAGGGGTGGGTAGATTTCATTTTCTTGGACTGTAAGAAGGCGTTTGACACAGTTCCACACAAGAGATTAGTGCAAAAGCTGGAGGACCAGGCGAGGATAACAGGGAAGGCACTACAATGGATCAGGGAATACCTGTCAGGAAGACAGCAGCGAGTCATGGTACGTGGAGAGGTGTCAGAGTGGGCGCCTGTGACGAGTGGGGCTCCACAGGGGTCAGTCCTAGGACCGGTGCTGTTTCTGGTATTTGTGAACGACATGACGGAAGGAATAGACTGCGAAGTGTCCCTGTTTGTATATGATGTGAAGTTCATGAGAAGAATTCAATCGGATGAGGACCAGGTAGAACTACAAAGGGATCTGGACAGGCTGCAAGCCTGGTCCAGCAATTGGCTCCTGGAGTTCAACCCCACCAAGTGCAAAGTCATGAAGATTGGGGAAGGGCAAAGAAGACCGCAGATGGAGTACAGTCTAGGGGGCCAGAGACTACAAACCTCACTCAAGGAAAAATATCTTGGGGCGAGTATAACACCAGGCACATCTGAGGCGCACATCAACCAAATAACTCCTGCAGCATACGGGCGCCTAGCAAACCTAAGAACAGCATTCCGACATCTTAATAAGGAATCGTTCAGGACCCTGTACACTGTGTACGTTAGGCCCATATTGGAGTATGCAGCATCAGTTTGGAACCCACACCTAGCCAAGCACGTAAGGAAACTAGAGAAAATGCAAAGGTTTGCAACAAAACTAGTCTCGGAGCTAAGGGGTATGTCCTACGAGGAGAGGTTAAGGGAAATCGACCTGACGAAACTGGAGGACAGGAGAGATAGGGGGGACATGATAACGACATTTAAAATAATGAGAGGAATTGACAAGGTGGACAGAGACAGAATGTTCCAGAGATGGAACACAGCAACAAGGGAACACAGTTGGAAGTTGAAGACCCAGATGAATCACAGGGATATTAGGAAGTATTTCTTCAGTCACAGAGTGATCAAGAAGTGGAATAGTTTGGGAAGCAATGTAGTGGAGGCAGGATCCATTCATAGCTTTAAGAAGAGGTATGATAAAGCTCATGGCGCAGGGAGAGTGACCTAGTAGCGGGCAGTAAAGAGGCGGGGCCTGGAGCTATTACTCGACCCCTACAACCTTAAATAAGTGAGTACCTAGGTGAGTACACACATAAAGGGCAACATGGCTCCTGGACCACTATGTCAAGGTCCTGGATGCTGTTGAGGATAAACACAATACAGGTGTAGTATACACAGACTTTGCAAAAGCTTTCCACAAGTGTGACCATGGTGTAATAGCGCACAAAATGCGTGATAAAGGAATAACAGGAAAAGTTGGTAGATGGATCTATAACTTCCTGACAAACAGAACACAAAGAGAAATAATAAACAGAGTAAAGTCCCAGGCAGCCACGGTGAAAAGCTGTTCCACAAGGCACAGTACTCGCTCCCATTCTATTCCTCATCCTCATTTCTGACATAGAGATGTAAGCCATAGCTCCGTGTCTTTCTTTGTGGATGACACCCGGATTGTCATGGCAGTGACCTCCATCGAAGACACAGCAAGACTCCAAGCAGACATCAACCAAATCTTCAAATGGGCCACTCAAAACAATATGAAGTTCAACGAGGAGAAATTTCAACTACTCAGATATGGAAAACGTGAGGAAATAAAAAATGTATCAGGGTATACGACAAATTCTAACCATACAATAGAGCGAAAAAGAAATGTGAAGGACCTGGGAGTGATGTCAGAGGATCTCACCTTCAAAGACCACAACAATGTATCTACCTCATCAGCTAGGAAAATGATAGGATGGATAATGAGAACCTTCAAAACAAGGGACGCCAAGCCCATGGTGACACTCCTCAAATCGCTTGTTCTCTCTAGGCTGGAATACTGCTTGCTGTGCACTAACGGCCCCTTCAAGGCTGGCGACACTGCAGACCTGGAGAGCGTACAGAGAACTTTCACAGCACACATAAATACGATAAAGCACCTAAATTACTGGGAACGGTTGAAGGTCCTTAATATGTATTCCCTGGAACGCAGGCGAGAGATATACATGATAATATACGCTTGGAAGGTCCTGGACACGAAAATCTCCCTATGAAAGCAAAAGACTCGGCAGGAGATGAAACATTCCCCCAATGAAAAGCAGGGGCGCCACGAGTACATTGAGAGACAACACAATAAGTGTCCGGGGCCCAAGACTGTTCAACTGCCTCCCAGCATACATAAGGGGGATTACCAATAGACCCTGGTTGTCTTCAATAAGGCATTGGACAGGCACCTAAAGTCAGTACCTGACCATCCGGGTTGTGGTTCGTACGTCAATTTGCGTGCGGCCGGCAGTAACAGCCTGGTTGATCAGACCCTGATCCACCATGAGGCCTGGTCTCAGACCGAGCCGCGGGGGCGTTGACCCCCCGAAACCCTCTCCAGGTAAACTCCAGGTATTCATAGGAAAATGGTAAATCCGTAGCCCCCACGCAGCACCTGGGGGATGGGTGACGTTGAGGCTTGATCCAAGGAAGAGAACTCCAATTTCCTAGAATTAAATCCTTTCCCCATCATCAATACACCTACCTCCCTTGAAGGGTTGAGAGCTGTAACACAACCGACGCTCATAAAACAAGCACCAATGGTGTACCTCGTTCTCCACTCAATCTATTATTTTTTGGGGGAAAGTTAAACCAGCTGGAGTCATACAGCGCCTGAGGGATGGGGAGCGTTCAGGTTTGATCCAAGGGAAAAGCTCAAATTCTTTGGATCAAGAGCACTTTACCAGCATCATCGTTTATATATATATATATATATATATATGTCGTGCCTAATAGGTAAAACTGTTCAATTAGCAAGAACTCATCTAAAATTAAGTCCTTTCTAAAATTTTCTCTTATACGTTTAAAGATATATTTTTTTCATTTATGTTAATGTAAGAATTTATAATTTTGTACCAAAAGAAACTTTGAAAACCTACCTAACCTTATTACAACAAGCGCAATTTAATTTAGCCTAACCCAACTAAATATATTTTAGATACGTTAACATTAATTTAATAATAAACAAACACAATGAAATATATTTTTTTCGTTAGGTTCAGAATGATTTTGGCGAAATTATTGCATACACAAATTTTCACTTGTGTTATATGGCAAGATGAGCGTTGCTATTTAAGCCAAAATCGCAAGTTTTACCTAATCGGCACGACATATATATATATATATATATATATATATATATATATATATATATATATATATATATATATACATACATACACACACCACTGTATTACAGCATTTGCACTAGAGCACATTAAGTTGAAACACTGTGTCCTCATAATTAATCACAATTCTATGGTTTAATTGTAGAAGTACTATTGTAGAAGTACTATTATTAACCTAAAGAATTTTTTATATTGTAAATTGAAAACATTTTACACAAACAATATATTCTAATAAACTGCATTTCATTTTTATGAGCATTATTATAATATTCACGGGAAGCGTTAAACCCGTAGGAGTTATGTAGCACCTAGGGAATGGGAGACAAACAGGCTCGTTCCAAAAAAGAGGTGGGGGCGTTTTAATTTTTTGGATCAAGATCCCCTCACCGGCATCAAGGAACCTCCCATGAGGAGTCCAGTGTGAGGGGACCCGCCTATATTTCTCTCCTCACCCAACGATTGTAGCCGGGTTCTATCTACCAATAAGCCGCGAGTCATCCACATCTATTTCGAATAAATTTATTACATTTTCGATAAAAAATGTTAAAAATAATCTTAGTTGTTTCGGTTATTACTTTATGGGGCTTGGTTGGTATCTGGGGCCAGGGTCAGGATGACGTGTCCAGCCCGGTGAAGGGACAGTGGCACGCCCCTCAGGACAGCACCTTGCTGCCGGAAGTCACCGTCATCCCCACCTCAAGCTTGGATGAGGACCACAACACTCAGCCTGGAGACAGCTACGAGTTCCGCTCCTTCAATGAAGAGGGCTCCACGCTCCCTTCAACTGTGAAGGAAGGCGGCCCGGCGCTCCCTGCACCTAAGGGCTTCACACCCCGGCGGGCACCAAAGCCACTAACACCAGTGGCCAAATTAATCGTGGCTGCAAACCGCCGGGGTTCCACAGAGAACATGTCATTCGAGGAACTCGTGACGCAGGTCAACGCCGAGGAGAAGCGGCTGCAGAGGCACCAGCTGAAAGCATTGCGACACCGTCAGGAGCTCCAGAGACAGCGGGAAGTGAGGCACGCTCGCAAGCACCGTCTCTGGGAAAAGAAAAAACAAAAAGTTCACGGACTAGACCTTCAGACGAAGCGTTTAATTAAGCAACGCAAAATGTTGCTCCAGGTCATCCTCGATAACCAGCGCCGCTGTGCCATGTTAAGGCAATCTTGATCATTTCTTTTTTTTATTAAGGGAACCAAAATGTCATGACATTTTAGTGACAATATAAGTGCCCACTATAATTAATTATTATTACTCAATATTACTTAAACGTCTTATAGCAACAGTGAACAATGCAGCATCAGTGAACAAGGCAGCAACAGTGAACAAGGCAGCAACAGTGAACAAGGCAGCATCAGTGAACAAGGCAGCAACAGTGAACAAGGCAGCAACAGTGAACAAGGCAGCAACAGTGAACAAGGCAGCATCAGTGAACAAGGCAGCATCAGTGAACAAGGCAGCAACAGTGAACAAGGCAGCAACAGTGAACAAGGCAGCAACAGTGAACAAGGCAGCATCAGTGAACAAGGCAGCAACAGTGAACAAGGCAGAAACAGTGAACAAGGCAGCAACAGTGAACAAGGCAGCAACAGTGAACAAGGCAGCAACAGTGAACAAGGCAGCATCAGTGAACAATGGAGCAACAGTGAACAATGCAGCAACAGTGAACAAGGCAGCAACAGTGAACAAGGCAGCATCAGTGAACAAGGCAGCATCAGTGAACAAGGCAGCAACAGTGAACAAGGCAGCAACAGTGAACAAGGCAGCAACAGTGAACAAGGCAGCAACAGTGAACAAGGCAGCAACAGTGAACAAGGCAGCATCAGTGAACAAGGCAGCAACAGTGAACAAGGCAGCAACAGTGAACAAGGCAGCAACAGTGAACAAGGCAGCAACAGTGAACAAGGCAGCAACAGTGAACAAGGCAGCATCAGTGAACAAGGCAGCAACAGTGAACAAGGCAGCAACAGTGAACAAGGCAGCAACAGTGAACAAGGCAGCAACAGTGAACAAGGCAGCAACAGTGAACAAGGCAGCAACAGTGAACAAGGCAGCAACAGTGAACAAGGCAGCATCAGTGAACAAGGCAGCAACAGTGAACAAGGCAGCAACAGTGAACAAGGCAGCATCAGTGAACAAGGCAGCATCAGTGAACAAGGCAGCATCAGTGAACAAGGCAGCATCAGTGAACAAGGCAGCATCAGTGAACAAGGCAGCAACAGTGAACAAGGCAGCAACAGTGAACAAGGCAGCAACAGTGAACAAGGCAGCATCAGTGAACAAGGCAGCATCAGTGAACAAGGCAGCAACAGTGAACAAGGCAGCAACAGTGAACAAGGCAGCAACAGTGAACAAGGCAGCAACAGTGAACAAGGCAGCAACAGTGAACAAGGCAGCAACAGTGAACAAGGCAGCATCAGCCATGAGTGGGGGATGGCCCGAGGCGCAGGTGACGTTCACATTGCACAAAAACTACTCCCAACTAGTGATGTATCGGATATCCGCATCCGCATTTTACTGTAAACAGATATCCGCATCCAAAATCTGCGAAACATCCGCACAATTTCTTGCATCCGCTTCCGCGGAACATCCGCACAATTTCTTGCATCCGCAAAATAAGTAAGTTAGACATCCTCATACTCATCCGCATCCGCGGATATCTAAATTTTCACATCCGATACATCTCTGTTCCCAACTTCCTGTACCACACAGTAAAGTGTAAAGCGAGGGCAGGAGAGAGAGAGATAGATAGATACAGATATATATTTAGAGAGAGAGAGAGTGAGTCAGGTGCAAGTGGAAATAACAGGTGAAAGGTGTTTATGGGAACAAACGCATTAGTCAGGTGCTCAAGGGAACAACGGGAGATGACGGTTGTTTGTGGGAACAACGGTAAGTGACAGGTGCTTATGGGAAAAGCTGGAAATGACAGGTCATGGTAACAACAGTAGGTTGCAGCTGCATACGGGGACACCTGTGTGCGTCCCAAGGAGCATATCAAAGGAGCCACACATTACCCTCAGTCGAACGGTATTGTAAGAGGGTCTACAATAAGACTTACCTAAGCAAAGAACCTGGTAGGGCCTCATATACGACGCAACATCACTTTAATAGCATAAAATACCGACAAGTTGATGGGTAAAACACATGTGTAATACCTGGTATTGAGGAATTATTCCCTCGAGGAAGGTTCCTTGACGCTGGTGAGGGGCTCTTGATCTAGGGAATTGGATCTGTGCTCCAGTTCCCTGAATTAAGCCTGAATACCTTCCGCATCACCCCCTCCACGTGCGCTGTATAATCCTACGGGTTTAGAGCTCCCCATGATTATAATAATAATGAGGAATTATTCACATATGCAACGTCAATAGATGTTACAAACGTAATTCTTCATGTCGTCGGTAACATACATCAGCGCTGCAATGACATTGTGTTGTCTATAATGAGGAAAACGTAGAGAGAGAAAAAATACAGGATTGAAAACGCCAGTGGCTGGCGAACGGGTTTTACACTCGATGTTTGTAAGATAAACGCGGCGCCAGCAGGAATTTCACTCCACATCACGACTAGTAAAGACTAGTAAAGGAAAAAGAGAAGAATGGCGACACTATTAAGAGCCCCAAATAAGAGCAGTAAAAAGAGGAGGATCTGAGGACACTAGATCGTCAGGTTATACAACTGGGTGGTGAGAGACGAGCTGTTTGAGATCCGAGAAATCAGGGGTAATAGGAGCTGAAAATGAGAGACAAGGATGTTAAGAATTACATTTGTCACATTATAATAAAGCTCTGCATCACCTCCTTTATGTGGAAACACATTTGTGGATTTAGAACATTTATTAAAGAAACGTGTCGCCACGAGTGGCTTTCCCAGTGCAAACACAGACAGCTAAGAAAGAAGCAATTATACTGACAGGAGACAGGTGACACGAAGCTAGAGGACAGTGGCAGTAGAAACACGAGTTGTTAGTGCGTATCACCTGACGATAGTATCAAAATTAATCATTACTTAGGAAAAAGAATCATATAATCCACGAAACGGGTGGGGTTAAAACCCATGGCGAGTGAGTCTTAAAACTCCAGGTCAGTGCGTTACGCACTGACCTGAAGTTTTCAGACTCACTCGCCATGAGTTCTAACCTCACCCCTTCTATGGTTTGTTTGCAATCGTATTATTACGATTTTCTTGAGTCAGAACCATAAACAACTCTACTTTCTAGACAACACCCACTCGACCCAAATTCAAATATCTAAAAACAATATGACAGTCGTCACTATATAACGAAAGCCACTCCTTAAAAACCAGTTCCCTACCTCTCTCCTCCCATTAAGAGCTACGTAAGTTCCCCTGTCTTCCAATAACATGATAATTTTTTTCACTATAATCTAGCTTGTCCATAATTACTATCGCATTTGCTTTGTCTGTTTCGTAAGATGAAGTCTTAAGATCTTTCCTTAATTCATGGTATAACTTAACAAATCTTTGAGGACAGTTGTGTTGGAGAGGTGTGAGCTTTGCTCACACCTCTGTCATCTATCATCCTCGCTGGTGTATCTGTGTAAACTCCAGGTAGGACCACTCCCTTCTCCATGAGCTTAATTGTACCTCTTTTTAAAGCTGTGTATCGATCCTGCCTCCACTGCATTACTCTCTAGATTGTTCCACTTCCTGACAACTCTGTGACTGAAGAAATACTTCCTAACATCCCTATGACTCATTGTGTGTGTGTGCGTGTGCGTGCGTTGTGCGTGTTCGCTGTGTTCACTAGTTGTGGTTGCGGGTGTGTGTCGAGTCGTCAGAGGCGGCTCTATAAATGAACACTGGTAACATTGTAGTAATGTCATCTGTCCCAGGCATGATGAACACTCGGTAACATATGTATATGATGCATCTGTCCCCGGATGATGAACACTTCGGTAACTATTGTAGCTTGATACATCTGTCCAGGATGAGAACGATAACACTAACATTCTAGTAAGATGCATCTGTCCTCAGGATGATCAACGATAACACTGTAATATTGTAGTACCATGACATCTGTCCCATTGTGAACACTGGTAACATTGTGTATGATGCACTCTGTCCTCCAGTGATGATGAACGATAACACTGTAACATTGTAGTAATGACACTTGCTCCAGGATATGACACTGATAACCTTGCACTTTACTGAGCATCTGTCCCCAGGATGTGCGATTTACACTGGCTGCAATAAAATTGTGGTAATGCACTGTCACAGGGTCCTGGAACATTGTAGTTTAAGATGCAAACTGTTCCAGGATGATGCACCATAACACTGGTAACATTGTGTTGTGCTCTGTCCCCGGATGATGACGTAACCTGGTACATTGTGTAAGTGTGCATCAGCGCGGATGATGAACACTGGTAACATTGTAGTAATGATCATCTGTCCCCAGGATGATAGAACACTGGTAACATTGTAGTAATGATGCATCTGTCCCCAGGATGATGAACGAACACTGGTAACATTGTAGTAATGATGCATCTGTCCCCAGGATGATGAACGATAACACTGGTAATATTGTAGTAATGATGCATCTGTCCCCAGGATGATGAACACTGGTAACATTGTAGTAATGATGCATCTGTCCCCAGGATGATGAACTATAACACTGGTAACATTGTAGTAATGATGCATCTGTCCCCAGGATGATGAACGATAACACTGGTAATATTGTAGTAATGATGCATCTGTCCCCAGGATGATGAACACTGGTAACATTGTAGTAATGATGCATCTGTCCCCAGGATGATGAACACTGGTAACATTGTAGTAATGATGCATCTGTCCCCACGATGATGAACGATAACACTGGTAACATTGTAGTAATGATGCATCTGTCCCCAGGATGATGAACACTGGTAACATTGTAGTAATGATGCATCTGTCCCCAGGATGATGAACACTGGTAACATTGTAGTAATAAT
>WNWK01001965.1:170000-215000 GCA_009830355.1 Cherax destructor
GGATGGAGGGGGACTGACCGGGATGGATGTAGGGGACTGACCGGGATGGATGGAGGGAACTGACCGGGATGGATGGAGGGGACTGATCGGGATGGATGGAGGGGGACTGACCGGGATGGATGTAGGGGACTGACCGGATGGATGGAGGGGGACTGACAGGGATGGATGGAGGGGGACTGACCGGGATGGATGGAGGGGGACTGACCGGGATGGATGGAGGGCGGACTGACCGGGATGGATGGAGGGGGGACTGACCGGGATGGATGGAGGGGGGACTGACCGGGATGAATGGAGGGGGGACTGACCGGGATAGATGGAGGGGGTCTGACCGGGATGGATGGATGGAGGGGGGACTGACCGGGATGGATGGAGGGGGTCTGACCGGGATGGATGAAGGGGGACTGCCCGGGATGGAGGGGAGTAAGGGAGAGTTAGGGATGGTGGTATTAAGGTCTTACATCAGCTAGTGGTGATATGGAGGCCCGGAAGTACCAGGGGCAGAGGTAACAGCCCCCTTGGCACCAAGGGTAGGCTGAGGAAGGGGCGACAGTGTAAAGAGAGGACAGAGGGAGAAGGGAAGAGAGAGAGAGAAAGGGTGGAGAGGGGTAAATAGATGGGAGGAGAGGGAGAAGGAAGGGTAGAGAGAAACAAATGGAAGGGAGGAGAGAGAGAAGAGGAATTGAGGAGGGAGAGAGGCAAATAGAAGGGAGGAGAGAGGGAAAGAGTTAAAGTATAGGAAACACTGAAGAGGACCTTGTAATGTAGAGCCAGGTTATCTGCCACCAACACAACATTTATTTCACCTTTACTGCTACTGTTACTTGGCTGCTTCTAGCCCAGTGTTACCACCACCACCAGTACCACCACTAAAACCACCACCAGTACCACCACTAAAACCACCACCATTACCACCACTAAAACCACCACCAGTACCACCACTAAAACCACCACCAGTACCACCACTAAAACCACCACCAGTACCACCACTAAAACCACCACCAGTACCACCACTAAAACCACCACCATTACCACCACTAAAACCACCACCATTACCACCACTAAAACCACCACCATTACCACCACCAAAACCACAACCATTATCACCACTAAAACCACCAGGATTACCACCACTAAAACAACCACACAACCACCAGGATTATCACTAAAAACACCGCCACTACCACCACTAACTACCACCACCACCACCACCACCAGCACCACCACATCAACAAACAATTTATTCCTTCACAGCTTCCATTTTCTCTTGTTCCAACCTATTAAGTGCCAGGAAGACTAGTGTAAACCATTATTGTGTAATTCCCACACCTGTACACTATGATGGACTTGCCGCTAGTAGCACACTGCTGGGGTTACCACTTTGTTAACTGCCACAGAAAATAGGAGACTGTTAGGATTTTCAAACCCGGAGGGTTAGTCACCCAGGAAAACAAAAAAAATAAGTGCTTCATCGAGGACTTGTGTCTTATTTCCATTGGGGTCCTTCAAATCTTGTCCCCCAGGATGCGACCCACACCAGTCTACTAACACCCGAGTACCTACTTGCTTGCTTGGTAAACGGGGACAGGTGTAATGATACACGTTCAATGATTCTACCCGGCCGGGGACTGAACCACAGATACTCAATATGTGTGCGCATTGCCACCAGTTGCCTACCTGGCCCGTGGCCTGGTAGGCAACGCTCTCGCTTCACACGCTGAGTGTCCGTGGTTCGATCCTCAGAAGGGGTGAAAACACTGGGCGTGTTTCCTTACACCTGCTGTCCTGTTCACCTAGCAAGTAGGTACCTGGGTGTTAGTCGACTGGTGTGGGTCACATCCTGGGGGACAATATTTGAGGGCCCCAATGGAAATAACAGACGGTCCCCTCGATGACGCACTGCCTTTATTTTTTGGTTATCCTGGGTGGCTAACCCTCCGGGGTTAAAAATCCGAATAGTCTTATCTTAACCAGGCCACGGGTAGCAGCACACTGCTGTGTGCGGTACACAGAAAAACTCAATGTTGTCAAAAAAAATTCGAGTCATTTCTTGAAGGTCTGTATTTACATGGAAAAGTAGTGAGACCTGTTTGGAATAGGCCAGTAGGCCTGTGGTCTTCTTACCTCGTCTTAAGTCGTTCGATTTGTTAGCGTCACTGCGTGAACGTCTCCCGTGTACATAATTTTAAGACGGGTTATATAACAGGCCTGGTCTCAGTCCGAGCCGCGGGGGCGTTGACCCCCGAAACCCTCTCCTCTCCAGGTAAACACTCAGATCTGTGGTTCGATCCCCGGTACGGGTGGAAACATTGGGGCGTGTTTCCTTAAGACACCTTCTGTCCCTGATAACCGACTAGTGTGGGTCGCATCCTGGGGACAAAATTAACCTAAGTTGCCCGAAATGCTCTGCATAACCAGGGGCTTTCTATATAGTATGTCATTGATGTCAGCTATGTCTGTATAACTTGTATTATGTACTTCTAGAAATAAAGATTATTACTATTATTAAAAAAGAGCATTCCTTGTGCTGAATGATCTACACTAGTCACTAAAATTCTAATAATAATAATAGCGTCAACATACGTGGGCCAAGACTCATCAACATATTTCCAGCCGATATGACAAACTCTGCAGGAACGAAAATAAGATTTCAAGATGGTGGATACCTTCCTGTTACAACTGCTGGATGAGGCGGGTGGTGGTGTGTGGGTGTGCCGCTCGCAAGCACTGACAGCCTGGTGGAGCAGGCAGTCAAGAAGGAAGGCTTGGCCTCAGGCAGGGATGCGGGTAGAAGAACCTCGTAATCGCTCACAGGTAAAGCCCGGGTAAACTGAAAATCGGTGTTGTATCGTATCAGTTAACCTCAATTTTTGAAGATGACAAGAGTATAATAATAATAATAATAATAATAATAATAATTTCTACAAGTACATGATACAACTTCTACAAACCTAACTGACATTAATGACATAGAAAGCCTCTGGTTATGCAGAGTATTTCTGGCAACTTAGGTTAATTTTGTCTCCAGGATGCGACCCACACCAGGTACCTATCTACTGCTAGGTGAACAAGGACAGCAGGGACACACAAAAGCTTTCTTGTATGTGTTTCCTTATCTTTGTTTTTTAATTTGAAAAAATGGTTATACCAGCAGTGTGCTGCTATCCTATTATGTATGATAGTTATAAAGTGAGACTTAAAATTATGTTGCGAGAGAGAGGGAAGGAAGTGGGTAGGTGTTAGGTTAGAGAGAGAGGGAAGTAGGTGGATGTTAGGTTAGAGAGAGAGAAAGGGGGAGGGAAGTGGATGGGTGTTAGGTTAGAGAGAGAGGGGGAGGGAAGTGGGTGGGTGTTAGGTTAGAGAGAGAGAGGGGAGGGAAGTGGTGGTGTTAGGTTAGAGAGAGAGAGGGAGGGAAGTGGATGGGTGTTAGGTTAGAGAGAGAGAGACGGGGAGGGAAGTGGGTGGGTGTTAGGTTGAGAGAGAGAGAGACGGGGAGGGAAGTGGGTGGTGTTAGGTTAGAGAGAGGGAGGGAAGTGGATGGGTGTTAGGTTAGAGAGAGACGGGGAGGGAAGTGGGTGGGTGTTAGGTTAGAGAGAGAGAGAGGGGGAAGTGGATGGGTTTAGGTTAGAGAGAGAGGGGAGGGAAGTGGGTGGGTGTTAGGTTAGAGAGAGAGAGACGGGGGAGGGAAGTGGGTGGGTGTTAGGTTAGAGAGAGAGAGGGGAGGGAAGTGGGGGGGTGTTAGGTTAGAGAGATAGAGACGGGGGAGGGAAGTGGGTGGGTGTTAGGTTAGATAGAGAGAGACGGGGGAGGGAAGTGGGTGGGTGTTAGGTTAGAGAGATAGAGACGGGGAGGGAAGTGGGTGGGTGTTAGGTTAGATAGAGAGAACGGGGGAGGGAAGTGGGTGGGTGTTAGGTTAGAGAGATAGAGACGGGGGAGGGAAGTGGGTGGGTGTTAGGTTAGAGAGATAGAGACGGGGAGGGAAGTGGGTGGGTGTTAGGTTAGAGAGATAGAGACGGAGGGAGGGAAGTGGGTGGGTGTTAGGTTAGAGAGATAGAGACGGGGGAGGGAAGTGGGTGGGTGTTAGGTTAGAGAGATAGAGACGGGGGAGGGAAGTGGGTGGGTGTTAGGTTAGAGAGATAGAGACGGGGAGGGAAGTGGGTGGGTGTTAGGTTAGAGAGATAGAGACGGGGGAGGGAAGTGGGTGGGTGTTAGGTTAGAGAGATAGAGACGGGGGAGGGAAGTGGGTGGGTGTTAGGTTAGAGAGATAGAGACGGGGGAGGGAAGTGGGTGGGTGTTAGGTTAGAGAGATAGAGACGGGGAGGGAAGTGGGTGGGTGTTAGGTTAGAGAGATAGAGACGGGGAGGGAAGTGGGTGGGTGTTAGGTTAGAGAGATAGAGACGGGGAGGGAAGTGGGTGGGTGTTAGGTTAGAGAGATAGAGACGGGGAGGGAAGTGGGTGGGTGTTAGGTTAGAGAGAGAGAGACGGGGGAGGGAAGTGGGTGGGTGTTAGGTTAGAGAGAAGAGACGGGGGGAGGGAAGTGGGTGGGTGTTAGGTTAGAGAGAGAGGGGGGAGGGAAGAGATAAGAGCAAGAGAGGGGGGAGGGAAGAGATAAGAGCAAGAGAGGGGTAACAAGGGGAAACAGTGATGTTATACACCATGAGAGTGACGTAACCTACAAGTCTACTCTTGTCTTCTACTTGAAGAGTCTTCCCTTCTACACAGTCCTCTCCTCTCTCATTCTCCTTCCTTCTGTTTTTCTACTCCTTTTTTTTCTCATTATTTCCTTTTTTTCTCTCGTTTTTTCCCTCTTTACTTTTTCTCATTTTTTCTCTCCCCCTTGTTTTCTCCTCTCCTGTCTTCTCTCCTCTCTTCTTCTACCTTTCTCTTTTCTCCTCTGTTTTCTTCACCCCTCCCTCCTCTCCTCCTCTCTCTCCTCCCTCTCCTCCCTCCTCTCCTCCTCTCTCTCCTCTCTCCTCCTCCCTCTCCTCCTCCCTCTCCTCCTCCCTCTCCTCCTCCCTCTCCTCCCTCCTCTCCTCCTCTCTCTCCTCTCTCCTCTCCTCCTCTCTCTCCTCTCTCCTCTCCCTCCTCTCCTCGACCACAACCTGACTCTCACATCAACAACTTCCTCATCACCACTGACAATCTTCATCAATAATAATCAACAATCAACTTCCTCATCACCACCACTGACAATCTTCATCAATAATAATCAACAATCAACTTCCTCATCACCACCACTGACAATCTTCATCAATAATAATCAACAATCAACTTCCTCATAACCACTGACAATCTTCATCAATAATAATCAACAATCAACTTCCTCATCATCACCACTGACAATCTTCATCAATAATAATCAACAATCAACTTCCTCATCATCACCACTGACAATCTTCATCAGTAATAATCAACAATCAACTTCCTCATCATCATCACTGACAATCTTCATCAATAATAATCAACAATCAACTTCCTCATCATCATCACTGACAATCTTCATCAATAATAATCAACAATCAACTTCCTCATCATCATCACTGACAATCTTCATCAATAATAATCAACAATCAACTTCCTCATCACCATCACTGACAATCTTCATCAATAATAATCAACAATCAACTTCCTCATCATCATCACTGACAATCTTCATCAATAATAATCAACAATCAACTTCCTCATCACCACCACTGACAATCTTCATCAATAATAATCAACAATCAACTTCCTCATCACCACCACTGACAATCATCAATAATAATCAACAATCAACTTCCTCATCACCACCACTGACAATCTTCATCAATAATAATCAACAATCAACTTCCTCATCACCATCACTGACAATCTTCATCAATAATAATCAACAATCAACTTCATCATCACCACCACTGACAATCTTCATCATAAAAAACCAATCAACTTCATCATCACCCACTGACAATCTTCATCAATATATCAACAATCACTTCATCACCATCACTGACAATCTTCATCAATAATAATCAACAATCAACTTCCTCATCACCATCACTGACAATCTTCATCAATAATAATCAACAATCAACTTCCTCATCACCATCACTGACAATCTTCATCAATAATAATCAACAATCAACTTCCTCATCACCACACTGACAATCTTCATCAAAAACAAATAATCTCATACAATGACAACTTCCAATTCAATCACTCACTCACTGACAATCTTCATCCTTAATTTAATCAATTCAAACCCCCCAATGCAACTTTTCCCCCCCCACCCCATCACACACTGACAATCTTCATCAATAATAATCAACAATATTTCAGAATAAACTAAACATACAACTGGACAGAAATTACGAATACGTTATCAGGGCAAAATTATTATTTAATTAAAAAATCAATTAATTACGTCAGGGAATGACTATAATTTCAATTATTACTGAAGGACAAATATATGAAGGAACAAGGGATATAATTAGTGTTATTTAATACGTTGAAGTTGACCTGAAGAAAGTGTCAGGGCATCACCCCCCCTGCCTCACTTGAGGACGGTGTCAGGGGTCATCACCCCCTGCCTCACTTGAGGACGGTGTCAGGGGTCATCACCCCCCTGCCTCACTTGAGGACGGTGTCAGGGGTCATCACCTGCCTCACGAGGACGGTGTCGGGGCATCACCCCTGCCTCACTTGAGGACGGTGTCAGGGGTCATCACCCCTGCCTCACTTGAGGACGGTGTCAGGGGTCATCACCCCCTGCCTCACTTGAGGACGGTGTCAGGGGTCATCACCCCCTGCCTCACTTGAGGACGGTGTCAGGGGTCATCACAACCCTGCCTCACTTGAGGACGGTGTCAGGGGTCATCACAACCCTGCCTCACTTGAGGACGGTGTCAGGGGTCATCACCCCCTGCCTCACTTGAGGACGGTGTCAGGGGTCATCCCCTGCCTCACTGAGGACGGTGTCAGGGTCATCACCCTGCCTCACTTGAGGACGGTGTCAGGGGTCATCACAACCCTGCCTCACTTGAGGACGGTGTCAGGGGTCATCACCCCCTGCCTCACTTGAGGACGGTGTCAGGGGTCATTCCCCCCCTGCCTCACCTGAGGACGGTGTCAGGGGTCATCACCCCCTGCCTCACCTGAGGACGGTGTCAGGGGTCATCACCCCCCTCTGCCTCACCTGAAGACAGTGTCGGGGTCATCACCCCCCCTGCCTCACCTGAAGGCAGTGTCAAGGGTTCCCCCTCGTCCTTACACTTGACGACAGTTTCAGGGGTCATACCCCCCCCCCCCGGCCGCCTTCAACCCCGGACACATCCTTTAGGTACCAACTTGTATTTTCAGGGATCGAGTCTCAGGTTCTGGCCCTGTATTTTAGAACTGTATTCGCCGGTATTATTGATTCCTAGGCTTCTGATCATATCGTACATATTCCTGAAACTGTGTAATATGTTTGCCTCCACTACTGCCTCATTTAGCTCATTCCGCTGAAAAAAAGTATTTCCGAAGATCCCTGTGTATTAGCTTCCATCTGTGCCCCCTCTTCCCTGTGCCTCGCATTTCAAACACACTGTTCCTATCCGCTATCCGCCGTGACAAATCATCTTGGGTATCTTGTACGTCTCAGTCATGTCCCCACTCTTCTTTCTCTGTACTAAGGTCATCAGGTTCAGTTCCTAAAGTCTCCTTTTATTTCAATGCCATCAACTGTGGGACTAGTTGCAAACCTCTGGACCCAGTTCTACGTACTCTATATACTTGACGCTAGTCCTGAAACGTTTTCTTCGAAGCTCTAAAAGATTGTGTTAAGGTCCCTGAAGACAGTTCTAAGATTACCAACCTCACATATGCTGCGGATAAGCAATATATGTGCACACTATGTTGTATGTTAGGCGTGATGTTCACTCGTAGATCTTTGTGTGTATACGAGCGATTGTGCGTGTGCGTGCGTGAAAGTCAGTGAATGAGAGAGAGAGAGAGGAGGGGGGAAGGAAGGGAGGTAGGAAAATGGAAATGGAGTGGAAGTAAGTACATAGGAAGAGAGAGAAAGAGATCTGTGTCGAAGTTATCTGCTGCAGGAACTAGCCTATTGTGTTTATAAGTATACACGAACGTTTTTAAAATTATACATGAACGTTTTTAAAAGTAGACATGAACGTCAGTCTAGTATAGCACAGGAGGCCAGGTGGGCCATGAGTGGCCAGTATAAAGGCAGATGTGGAAATTAATCACTCACCAAGGCTGAAGTCGCTGATAACTGGACATTCAGTTATGTAGTGTTGAAGGTCGTTGCTCTCCACGTGTGTAATAGGCAGGGTTACGAGGTGCACATGTGGTGGCACCTGCCTTCACCTGTCACGGTGTCCGGTGTGCGCGTTGTTACTGTACCCACTAGACGAGTCATCATATGACTAACAACTGCGTCACCTCACATTTTCCTCGTAGAATATACGTCAACGTTGAATGACTCACACGAGTTTAGCACCGTTATAGTAATAATAATAATAGGCGCCATGTGTTGTACTTGGATAGAACAAGAAAGGAACTGTATGCAGGTGCGCACCAGTTTAGTACTAAACAAGACAGGAGAGCATCACTCCACTGTGGAACACAGGCGTACGTGGTTTACCTCGAGGTAGCCTCTCAGCCTTTGGTCTCGGCGCCCTGGTTAAAATTCATGGACGTGTGAATTCCAGAGGACACCAGGATAGTGGATGGGAAAAATGGCGCCCTCTTGTCAAGAGAATCAAATTTAATGGCAACTGGACTAACCTCGGCACTAATGAGTCGAGGCGCACGTCAACCAACCGTCAAATTGTAAAGGAGATTAAAGTCTAAATTCTTGATTGAAATCCCTTGACCTTGATGAAAAATTATGAACAGAAAAGAACATCTGACATATGGAAGCAGTGTAAGCTTCAGTAGCTAGAGTGCCTGAAGGATGGAAGCAGTGTAAGTGTCACTGTCAGTAGTTCAGTGATAGTACATAGTAGCTTATAACCGTTACTGAGTCACGAGCTTTGCATGTGATCGTTGACCGTTACATATTCTTGATGACCTAAGCAGTGTCAAAGGTCAGTCTTCGAATATGAACGCTCCTCGGCCCTCCTAGCAGTCAGTTACCATCGAGTTAGCATAGAGATAGGTCAGGCTACTCTGGGCTCCGAGTGTAACCCATATATGACTCCAATATACCGTTACCACCCCAAGCTGGTCTTTATTATCTTACCCAATCCACGAAAGACACCCACGACATAAGCTTCAGTAGCTAGAGTGCCTGAAGGATGGAAGCAGTGTAAGCTTCAGTAGCTAGAGTGCCTGAAGGATGGAAGCAGTGTAAGCTTCAGTAGCTCGAGTGCCTGAAGGATGGAAGCAGTGTAAGCTTCACTAGCTAGAGTGCCTGAAGGATGGAAGCAGTGTAAGCTTCACTAGCTAGAGTGCCTGAAGGATAGAAGCAGTGTAAGCTTCAGTAGCTAGAGTGCCTGAAGGATGGAAGCAGTGTAAGCTTCAGTAGCTCGAGTGCCTGAAGGATGGAAGCAGTGTAAGCTTCAGTAGCTCGAGTGCCTGAAGGATGGAAGCAGTGTAAGCTTCAGTAGCTCGAGTGCCTGAAGGATGGAAGCAGTGTAAGCTTCAGTAGCTCGAGTGCCTGAAGGATGGAAGCAGTGTAAGCTTCAGCCATGTAAAATGACCTCAAGAATACTTGAATCACTTACATAGGACTTAGAGGAAACTCTTAGTGTACATTATACTATATATATATATATATAATGTCGTGCCGAATAGGTCAAATTGGTCAATTAGCAAGAACTCGTTTAAAATTATGTCCTTTCTAAAAAAATTATCTTATACATTTAAAGATATATATTTTTAATTTATGTTAATGTTAGTGTAAAGCACCCCTCTGGCAAGACAGTGATGGAGTGAATGATGATGAAAGTTTTTCTTTTTTGGGCCACCCTGCCTTGGTGGGAATCGGCCGATGTGTTAATAAAAAAAAAAAAAAAAAAGAATTAATAATTTTATACCAAAAGAACCTTAGGAAACTTACCTAACCTTATTATAACAAGCGCAATTTAATTTAGCCTAATTCAACTAAATATATTTTATACAAGTTTACAATAATTTAATAAACAAACAATGAAATATATTTTTTTCGTTAGGTTCAGAATGATTTTTGCGAAATTATTGCATACACAAATTTTCACTTGCCCTATACCTTGCTGTGACGCAAGGTGTGAGTGTGGGATTAAGATATATGGCTGCACCTTACAAGTATCCTTGTTGTTGTCCTCTTTCGGTACAGTAATTTGTCTTTTATTTTATCGCAGGACCTGTTGTCCGAGAGTCACTTAATCAGCGTGCTGGTGGACCAGGAAGTAGCAACAGCAGCAGCCGCAGGAGGAGGCGACGACGAGGAGGCCAGCAGCTGAACAAGCGTAACACGAGACGTGACTGTGTAACGCGAGGCTCCTCAGCAGTGCCTTCGTCTAAACAACGTTTCTAGTGTGTTCACGGACTCCACTCCGGCGCCTCTCTGAAGGGCGCGCGCTCATCTCTGGGTGTCGTTCAGTGTTGTGAGAGACCTCCTGGAGTGCTGCTACACTGCTGGGTTTCTTGCCTCCACAGATACGTCTTCAGCAGTGGTTCAGTGTAGCGAAGTGTATTGAGAGATAAGCTAGAGTGCTACTACACGTGTTTGCTCTCTTGTCAGGCGAGACACTTCATCATTGGTCAAATCTTAGTGTCTTAATAGTCGGGTGATTTTTGTGGTGCATTGTTCCATACTGGCATTCATATATTTGTGTTTGAGTGTACTGTGAAATATTGTGCACTCGTGTGATACAAGTGCACTTGATGGATATTAATATGAACAGATGAAAGTGTTAGGAAAGTCAGCATACGAAACAAAACAGGATAATAAATTTCACGTTAAATAACTTTAAGGAAAAAGCATAATCATATGCTTGTATTTAGAAATCGAGATCGAAAAAAAGCTTGAAGTTGCGACATATATTACTTTGGGGAAGTTGACTCTCAGCACGCACGAGTCAAAGGAAGTGTATGTGTGGTGTGTACAAGAGGCACTCATCAAGGTATTACCTTAGAGAAGGTGATTCTCAGCGAGCGAGCGCACACATACACAGGTAACAAAGGGTGTATGTGTGTGTGGTGTGTACACGTGGCACTGGTCAAGGTAGTTAGCATGTGAGAGTAGCTCCTTGAATGAGACTGCTGAAGCAAGTCAATACCACGGAGGACAGTGAAACTACGCCCTCTTTGCTCTACGTGCACACACAGTAAGTCATTACTTTTTTTAGTTGTAACACCTGTTGAGGCACCTTTGTAAATATTTTAGCATAGGTCTCTCCTGATGTTTGTGCAATGAGAGCAACAGTGCATATACACGTGGTGAGCATATATATTTCAGTATATACGCACTAAAAGTTTAGTACCAATACGCCCATATTTGGGATTAAAGTAGTCGTGATTAGTGATAAACCGGTAGGTGACATGCAGCTTTATTGACCCCTCGTGTTAAACCTCATTAACCAACCAAGCAACCGGGCGCTACTCGTCCAGGATTGCTTGAACAGTACACTATAATATATCAGTGACTGGAGATAAATGGTATAAAATACCGACACGATGGAAAAGTAGACACAAATGCAGTATAATGCGAGCCTTTATTGACTACGTTTCGCCCACGAAACTTAATAAAGGATCGCATTATACTGCATTTGTGCTTATTTTTCTATACTTGTGACTGGTTTTCAGGGTTCTTATATTCTTGTAGCTTGGGAATGACCATGCTGTTGCTGCTAGCCGCCTGCACGACGCAGCCTTACAATAGGTTGGTTGATTTGGCACTTGTTGCATGTAGAAAGTTCAGTTTCTTCTTGAAAACTTTTGTGTTCCCGTTGTACCTCTGATATTTTCTGATTCTCCTGTCGTATTTCTGATACCCTACTGATTCTCCTGTCGTATTTCTGATACCTGCTGATTCTCCTGTCGTATTTCTGATACCTGCTGATTCTCCTGTCGTATTTCTGATACCTGCTGATTCTCCTGTCGTATTTCTGATACCTGCTGATTCTCCTGACGTGTTCTGACTGACTGATTTACTGGCTTACCAGAGTATATCACCTTTACCTCTGCGTGACATCTTCAAAACCTCGACATGCTTAAACTTCCACCTTTAATACAGCATCACACTCTCATTTCTTACCCTTCACCGAGGAGAGGGAGGGGGTGCCTTCGTCCCTGTGAATGGCTCTTGATCCGAAGAATTTGAGCCACTCCCTTCGCCTTTTTCTGATCGAACCTGATTGCCTCCCATTTCAAATCCCCAGGCGCTCTATGGCTTCCCTCCCTATGGGATAAGACCTTCCTTCATAATTATAGTCTCCCCTACCATCTGTGCCACTTGTGACGTGCAGCAGTGTCAGGTGTGACGTGCAGCAGTGTCAGGTGTGACGTGCAGCAGTGTCAGGTGTGCCGTGCAGCAGTGTCAGGTGTGCCGTGCAGCAGTGTCAGGTGTGCCGTGCAGCAGTGTCAGGTGTGCCGTGCAGCAGTGTCAGGTGTGCCGTGCAGCAGTGTCAGGTGTGCCGTGCAGCAGTGTCAGGTGTGCCGTGCAGCAGTGTCAGGTGTGCCGTGCAGCAGTGTCAGGTGTGCCGTGCAGCAGTGTCAGGTGTGACGTGCAGCAGTGTCAGGTGTGACGTGCAGCAGTGTCAGTGTGCGCAGTGCAGTGCGTGCAGCAGTGTCAGGTGTGCCGTGCAGCAGTGTCAGGTGTGCCGTGCAGCAGTGTCAGGTGTGACGTGCAGCAGTGTCAGGTGTGCCGTGCAGCAGTGTCAGGTGTGCCGTGCAGCAGTGTCAGGTGTGCCGTGCAGCAGTGTCAGGTGTGCCGTGCAGCAGTGTCAGGTGTGCCGTGCAGCAGTGTCAGGTGTGCCGTGCAGCAGTGTCAGGTGTGCCGTGCAGCAGTCAGGTGTGCCGTGCAGCAGTCAGGTGTGCCGTGCAGCAGTGTCAGGTGTGCCGTGCAGCAGTGTCAGGTGTGCCGTGCAGCAGTGTCAGGTGTGCCGTGTAGCAGTCAGGTGTGACGTGCAGCAGTCAGGTGTGCCGTGCAGCGCTGAATGATCCTCACGATAGGGTTCATACCAATCCCTTGTGAGTTTACGATTGTCACTAAGTGCACGTAGGTCATTAAGGAGTGCACGTAGGTCATTAAGGAGTGCACGTAGGTCATTAAGGAGTGCACTTAGGTCATTAAGGAGTGCACATGGGTTATTAAGGAGTGCACTTGAGTTAAGGAATGCACGTGGGTTAAGGAGTGCACGTGGGTTAAGGAGTGCACGTGGGTTAAGGAGTGCACGTGGGTTAAGGAGTGCACGTGGGTTAAGGAGTGCACGTGGGTTAAGGAGCACACTTGGGTTACTAATAGTGTATGTAGATGGGTCATTAATTCAGGATTCAGGAGGGAAAGTGCCCTCCACTACCACCAAGGTTGCAACTCTGGGAACCGGTCTCAGGTAAGTCACAGACGAGGCTCATCATACACGTGTCCAGCTAATATATTAACTATTGATTACTTTCAAACCATGTATTTAATGAATGCATGGGAATTACTATAATTAACAATAATTGTGGTTGCTGATGGCAGTGTGCGAGGTTGAAATTACTAGGCATAAACGATGGGGTTGCCTGATTTTTTTTTCTCCAGATTTTCCATTTTCCCTCATAAATCGAGTCCAGTCGGCCGCAAATTTTCAACACTCGTGTTAGGTAGCGAGGATCAAATTCTTGGAACAGATAGCATGTTCACGTGGAATATGAACAGGAGTTATTGAACACATTTCCAGCATCCTGGAATGGCTGGAACAACTTCCGAAAAATTAAAAAAAAAAAAGTGGAAAAAATCGACGACGGTGAGAAATGAAATTCAAATCTGTAGATTTCACGAATCTGATCCAATTTTTTATTCCCGTTAAATTACTTTAAATAATTTTCAGTTTACCTCTTCTGGACGGCTTCGGTTTAAATTTAATGGCTGGTGCATCTTGCACGTAGGTAAATATGTTCATGTTATGAAATACTAGTAATAAAACTTGGAATCGTTGGGGTCCGTGGCATAACCGGAGAATGATTCATTGGATCGGCTTCAAATTTCCTGAAGTCTTCCAACAACTTCACAGCACACTGCTCAGGAAATTTTATACGTAGTTTCCGTTCATTCAGAACATTATACACCGTTAAATTTACTTGATAAGAGCTGTTACCCTACTTCAGTTTAAATAAACTGAAATGCCATCCTTCCTCAATTCATTTACAGGCTAACAGCTGTTATCCTACCTCAGTTTATTTACAGGCTAACAGCTGTTATCCTACCTCAGTTTATTTACAGGCTAACAGCTGTTATCCTACCTCAATTTATTTACAGGCTAACAGCTGTTATCCTACCTCAGTTTATTTACAGGCTAACAGCTGTTATCCTACCTCAGTTTATTTACAGGTTAACAGCTGTTATCCTACCTCAGTTTATTTACAGGCTAACAGCTGTTATCCTACCTCAGTTTATTTACAGGTTAACAGCTGTTATCCTACCTCAGTTTATTTACAGGCTAACAGCTGTTATCCTACCTCAGTTTATTTACAGGCTAACAGCTGTTATCCTACCTCAGTTTATTTACAGGCTAACAGCTGTTATCCTACCTCAGTTTATTTACAGGCTAACAGCTGTTATCCTACCTCAGTTTATTTACAGGCTAACAACTATTGTGCTATCTTGTGAGATATTAGAGTTGTCTCAGTGACACTTCAGATGGCGTAGTGTAGTTGGTGAGAATGTTTTGGTGGCGTTGGGAATTCACCAATGTTGTAGTGACCTCGGTGTGCTGGGCTGGACAGCAGTGTTGTAGTGACCTCGGTGTGCTGGGCTGGACAGCAGTGTTGTAGTGACCTCGGTGTGCTGGGCTGGACAGCAGTGTTGTAGTGACCACGGTGTGCTGGGCTGGACAGCAGTGTTGTAGTGACCACGGTGTGCTGGGCTGGACAGCAGTGTTGTAGTGACCACGGTGTGCTGGGCTGGACAGCAGTGTTGTGGTGACCACGGTGTGCTGGGCTGGACAGCAGTATTGTGGTGACCACGGTGTGCTGGGCTGGACAGCAGTGTTGTAGTGACCACGGTGTGCTGGGCTGGACGCCAGTGTTGTAGTGACCACGGTGTGCTGGGCTGGACAGCAGTGTTGTAGTGACCACGGTGTGCTGGGCTGGACAGCAGTGTTGTAGTGACCACGGTGTGCTGGGCTGGACAGCAGTGTTGTAGTGACCACGGTGTGCTGGGCTGGACAGCAGTGTTGTGGTGACCACGGTGTGCTGGGCTGGACAGCAGTGTTGTAGTGACCACGGTGTGCTGGGCTGGACAGCAGTGTTCTGGTGACCACGGTGTGCTGGGCTGGACAGCAGTATTGTAGTGACCACGGTGTGCTGGGCTGGACAGCAGTGTTGTGGTGACCACGGTGTGCTGGGCTGGACAGCAGTGTTGTAGTGACCACGGTGTGCTGGGCTGGACAGCAGTGTTGTGGTGACCACGTTGTGCTGGGCTGGACAGCAGTATTGTAGTGACCACGGTGTGCTGGGCTGGACAGCAGTGTTGTAGTGACCACGGTGTGCTGGGCTGGACAGCAGTGTTGTAGTGACCACGGTGTGCTGGGTTGGACAGCAGTGTTGTAGTGACCACGGTGTGCTGGGCTGGACAGCAGTGTTGTAGTGACCACGGTGTGCTGGGCTGGACAGCAGTATTGTAGTGACCACGGTGTGCTGGGCTGGACAGCAGTGTTGTAGTGACCACGGTGTGCTGGGCTGGACAGCAGTGTTGTGGTGACCACGGTGTGCTGGGTTGGACAGCAGTGTTGTAGTGACCACGGTGTGCTGGGCTGGACAGCAGTGTTGTAGTGACCACGGTGTGCTGGGCTGGACAGCAGTGTTCTGGTGACCACGGTGTGCTGGGCTGGACACCAGTATTGTAGTGACCACGGTGTGCTGGGCTGGACAGCAGTGTTGTGGTGACCACGGTGTGCTGGGCTGGACAGCAGTGTTGTAGTGACCACGGTGTGCTGGGCTGGACAGCAGTGTTGTGGTGACCACGTTGTGCTGGGCTGGACAGCAGTATTGTAGTGACCACGGTGTGCTGGGCTGGTCAGCAGTGTTCTGGTGACCACGGTGTGCTGGGCTGGACAGCAGTGTTGTGGTGACCACGGTGTGCTGGGCTGGACAGCAGTCAGTAGTGAGGGTCAGGAATGTGTAGCAGAACCCCTTACCAGCCCCCTCCCCCCTCCCCAACACAATTCTCACCAGTTTATACTTATTTTATCATTTTACAAAAAAAAAAAAAAAAAGTGACAAATTGCGTTTCTATATGAAAAATTAATGTGCGTTATAAATGTTAATTTTTTTTTTACATGGTACTCAGCGTCAGTGTCTTAAAAAGCTTTCAGTTTTTCAAATGTTAGGTTATTATTGAGTTAAGCTGCTGGGCTTTCAGCTTGAATGTGCGTTATTATGTAAATTCTGCATGCGAATTATGCAGTGGTGACATATGTATTTTTGTTTTATGGGGGATTTTTTTTTTTTTTTTGGGGGGGGACCAGTCCCAATCTAATGTAATCCAACGTAACTAAATCTTACATAATGTAACCCAACTTAACCAAATTTAACCTAATATAACCCACCTCAACCAAATCTGACCTAATGTAACCCAGTTTAACCAAATCTAACCTAATGTAACTCAACTTAGCCGAATCTAAGCTAACGTAACCCAACGTAACCTAACCTAGCTGTCTTCAAGAAGGAACTGGATAGGTTCCAAAAGTCGGTTCCTAATCAGCCGGACTGTCGTTTGTATGTTGGACTGCGTGCGACCAGCAGTAGCAACCTGGTTGATCAGACCATCTACCGGGAGTCCTGGTCTGGGACCGGGTAGCGGGGGCGTTGACCTTCGGAACACTACAAGTAGACTCCAGTTAGGTTATCAGAATGGTATACAATACCAACAGGTTGGTAGGTAAGACACATAGACAACAGTTAGGTAACTTTATTCCGAAATTTTTCGCCTACACAGTAGGCTTCTTCAGTCGAGTACAGAAAGTAGGCAGGAGCAGTAGAGATGTGAAGACGATGTAATCAGTCAATCACCCTTGATTTAAGGTTGTCAGTCCCTCAGCCTGGAGAAGAGTTCTGCTCCATAGTCTGAAACAATATGAAGATCAAGCGAGTGTGGAGACTTTATATACTGTCGGAAGGAGAGATGCAGAGTAGTAGAAGAATGTAATCACTGAGAGGTCACGTCCCTCTCAGATCCAACCATTCTCACTTGAAAAAGTTGTCAAAGATGTTTTCTCTTGTATACCAAGATGCCATATCTTCATATTGTTTCCGACTATGGAACATAACTCTTCTCCAGGTTGAGGGACTGATAACCTCAAATCAAGGGTGATGGACTGATTACATTGTCTTTACAGGGATGGATTGTGAAGGACCTGCCTAGTATGGGCCAACAGGCCTGCTGCAGTGTTCCTCCTTTCTTATGTTCTTACATCTCTACTGCTCCTGCCTACTTTCTATACTCGACTGAAGAAGCCTACTGTGTAGGCGAAACGTTTCGGAATAAAGTTGCCTAACTGTTGCCTATGTGTCTTAATTACCACCCAGTTAGGTTGTTTGTCTACCAAACAAGTTTCCTCCATCTATACAAAATCTAAAACACTTTTGCACGAAACGCCTAACATTACGGGTAAATTAATTTAACCTGGGTTATTTTAATTAAGCATATAAACACAAATAAGCTTATAAAAAAAAACCTTGCTGCGATACGTCTGGTTACGAGGTGATAGAGGAAAAAAAAAGTAACCTTTGAATATTAACGTTTATGAGTGGTGATGAAATTAAGAGGCAAGGTGGGACTAGGCTAGGTAATGTTACGTGAGCGCTCGGTGACCACAAGACTAGACTGTATGTACAGCAGGAGAGGTGTCTCCTTACATCTTGCGACCAACACAACCTTACTTTGAGAGAGAACCACAGCACACGTCCACCACAACCTTGAGAGACCACCACCACAACACTCGACCACCACAACCTTACTAGGAGCTTCACAAACGGGTTGAAGACAGTAACATTACCAAGGAGAAACGCTAAATCCGTAGGGGCTATACAACGCCCGGAGACTAGGGAGTAATTAAGTTTAATCCGAGGGAGAGAAGGGTAGTCACACCAGCATAAAGGCACTCACATTACTGGGAAGTTAATAAAGGTTATAAAACAATGAATTTAGGTCTTGATGAAAATTAGACACATGTGCAACATCTGGGTATCTTTATTGTAGACGTTTCGTTTCTACTGTCTTCAAGTTTTGTCCTAGAATCTATTGATAAAGCCACTGGATGGCGAAACGTCTACAATAAAGATACCCAGATGTTACACATGTGTCTAATTTTCATCTTGTCGGTATTGTATACCATTCATGAACAATTTAGGTCTTCCGTCACTAAGACATTACTCGTAACATGTGGACAACTTCAAGGTACACATAGTTGCTTGTTGTACATCTGTAGCTTCAATGTACACACGTGTACAGTTGCTTGTTGCACATCTAGACAAGTGTCTGCAGCCGTGAGCAAAGCCTAGGGGGAAAAATACTTTTGTTTTCGTTTCCTGACCGACTTTGTAAAATCTCTCCCTCTCCTGATTTTTTTTTGGTGGGGAGGGGGGGAGGTCAGTGTTGGCAAATTTGTGACTTGTGTTAATAAATAGACCAGAGAGTTACTTAATCAGGAGTTTTGGATAATTAGTGACAATGAAATCGTAGTTTCCAGTGGTGGCGGTGTTGGTGTTGGCGGTAGTGGTGTTGGTGCTGCTTGCGGTGATGGTGTTGGTAAGGAAAGAGCACAGTGTCTCATGAGACAGTCTTCATCCCATAATGAACACTTTAGTTAAGCATCCTCCAGCCTACCTCAGCGACGTTGTTACCACATTGAAAAGACAAAGGATCACCACATAGCTCCTAAGAGTGTTCTAGTTATTATTGTTTACTATGTTTTCGAATACCCTCTACTTGTAATTGTTGACTTATTATATGATAAACACTCAAAAAATACCATAGCGGTGAAATTGATTTCATTGAAAAGTGATAAATAACAATAAGGAGAGTTTTTGCATGCAAATTTAATGTTTCAGTTTTTCGTGTTTTTTAGTTGCATGTTTATATAATGAGAGTGACATAAAATGCGCAGGAAACCATAAAGTGCGCACCGTATTGCTTTTTGACACAGCCCTCCACCATTCACGAGAGCACAATACAAAATAATTTTGCTCAGATCTTCATCACTTTTAAGTCACGTAACTGTAGTTGAAAACTATATGATTTTATCAATGAATGCTTCAGTTTTTTAGTGTCCACGATACACTAGGCTTGGAGAAACGTATAAACACCGTGATGTACCCGCTGAGCGAAAACAAAATGTTGACCCACTGAGTACACTGAATAACTACTCTTGTGGAAAAAACTTTTCATCGACACTGTTACCCCACCCCTGGCTAATATCAACCCACTGTATAGAACATTCCTCACAAGATAGGAGCTCTCGACTCGTGAAATAGCAATGACACGATTGCAAACAAACCATACTACGGGCGGGTTCGTTCTCTCTCTCTCTCTCTCTCTCTCTCTCTCTCTCTCTCTCTCTCTCTCTCTCTCTCTCTCTCTCTCTCTCTCTCTCTCTCTCTCTCTCTCTCTCTCTCTCTCTCTCTCTCTCTCTCTCTCTCTCTCTCTCTCTCTCTCTCTCTCTCTCTCTCTCTCTCTCTCTCTCTCTCTCTCTCTCTCTCTCTCTCTCTCTCTCTCTCTCTCTCTCTCTCTCTCTCTCTCTCTCTCTCTCTCTCTCTCTCTCTCTCTCTCTCTCTCTCTCTCTCTCTCTCTCTCTCTCTCTCTCTCTCTCTCTCTCTCTCTCTCTCTCTCTCTCTCTCTCTCTCTCTCTCTCTCTCTCTCTCTCTCTCTCTCTCTCTCTCTCTCTCTCTCTCTCTCTCTCTCTCTCTCTCTCTCTCTCTCTCTCTCTCTCTCTCTCTCTCTCTCTCTCTCTCTCTCTCTCTCTCTCTCTCTCTCTCTCTCTCTCTCTCTCTCTCTCTCCCTCTCTCTCTTCTCTCTCTCTCTCTCCCTCTCTCTCTCTCTCTCTCTCTCTCTCTCTCTCTCTTCTCTCCTCTCTCTCTCTCTCTCTCTTCTCTCTCTGTGTGTGTGTATATATATATATAAACGACTGTCAGTGAATAAACAGAAAAATGGCCGATGATTCGAACCGTGGTCCATGTATAGCAGACCCAATGCTTTAACCACTCAGAGCCTACAAACGGAATGATTTTTACATGGAACTCTTTTGTGACAATGCTGTATCAGCGTTGCCAAGTGTGACCCTACTGCCTCATCCCTAGAAGCTTTCATGGTACATGTATTCTTGTGCCCCTCGTGGGATTATGGACTGTATGGCTTGGAGGGGTATGAGACTAAATGTTCCAGGAAAGCTTCTGGGGTTGTACTCACCAATTTGTGGTTGTAGGGGTCAATTCTCAGATCCTGGTTTTGCCTCTTGAATTTCTACTCTCCAGATTCACTCCCTTTTAGTTTCATCGTACCTGCTCTTAAAACTATGTGCAAAGCCTTCCTCCACCACTTCCTCACCAAGATCATTCCACTTCCCGACTACTCGGAGACTGAAAAAGATACTTCTTAACATCCCTTTGACTCATCTGTTTTTTTTTTTTACTTGCAGCTGTTTCCCCGATTCTCGCCTCTCAAACAACCTATCCTTATCTACCTTATCAATTCCCCTGAGTATTTTGTATGTTGTCATCCCCCACCTCCGGTTATTGTGTCCTCTGATATCGTTAGTTCCAATTCTGTTAGCCTCTCTTTGTAGCTCATGCCCCTTAGCTCACGAACAAGCCATGTTGCTGTTTCTTCAGTTTCGTACCATAATAAACAGTTTGACCATAATAAACTTTATCACATGTTTGACAAGGAATCTTGTAGACGCACCTGTCACCATTTTTGGGTGAATTTTTTATCAAAAGTTTTTTAACTGTATCCAGAATTTTAAATAACTTTGATATTAAAATTCTTATGTAGAGAAGACACATCAACCAAGTTTTCATGGTAAGGGAGAACCAACATATTTTTAGTTGAATAAAACAGCTAATGATCTAAAATACCCCAAAAAAATTAATTTATAAATCCTTTAAAATTGCTAGAAATACTTTTTACAATTCAAAAAGGGACGACCAACCTTATTCAACTAAAAATATGTTGGTTCTCCCTTACCATGAAAACTTGGTTGATATGCCTTCCTTTCTTAAGAACTTTAATATCAAAGTTGTATTTAAAAATCTTGATACAGGTAAAAAACGTTTGATAAAAAATTCCCCACAAAATGCTGACGGGTGTGTCTACAAGATTCCTTGTCAAATATGTGATAGTTTATTACGGTCAAACTGGTAAAAGTCTTGAACTAAGGTTAAAACAACATAAATATAGCATTAGAAGTGGACAAGATTCTAATCCTCTGTTTATTCATGAGAGAGATTTTAACCATCCAATTGATTTTCAAAATGCTGAGAAGGTTGTATCAAGCAAGTCCATGGTTGGCAGGAATATAATAGAATCATGTTTCATAAAAAGTAGTTTTGAAAATAATATGAATATTGCTTTTGGTTTATATAAATTGGATTTATTTATAATTAATAAAATTTGGGAATAATTTAAGATACATTAGACAAATTTTTGAGTAGAATATAAGCTGTGTTTCACGGATCACTTACTACCTACCACCATCATCATAAAAAATCAGGTGTTGTTGGGGGTGGCAGCGAGGTGTTGTCTCGTCCGTATATGTCTTCCTGTTAATCTTTTAGTTCCTTTATAATGTGAGAAGTCACGAAATCGCTTGGAATTTCACTAATTTTTCGCAGTGGTTATGCATATCTATATATTGGGGATTTTCTTTATTTTTGGGTCACCCTGCCTTGGTGGGAGACGGCCGACTTGTTGAATATATATATATATATATATATATATATATATATATATATATATATATATATATATATATATATATATATATATATATATAATGTATGTAAGGGACAATCACTTCTAATATAAATCCTGCTCTGAAAATGTTCCTTGATAGCTGCAACAGAACTCAGTCATAATACAAGACACAAAAATCTCTCTGATATTCCCCGTGTCCGGCTTAACCTGTGTAAAAATTAGCGATACCTGAAAAGACCCGGGCCGGGACAAGACCGGCGAACCTACTACAATACAATAGCGATGGAACGATACGAAAATTTTTGCCGATACCGATATCCAATTTTCGGCCGACACATACTTTTCCTATATTTTCTTATTTTTAAAATTATAATGACTGTGTTCAGTATATAAATAACACCGGAAGGTTAAATATGAAATAACTTAATATTTCTGTGATGATAATGTTTTTACTCATTACTTGGCCTGTTAAGTACTAGTTGTCAAAGGCACTTGTCGATAATGTGTACTCACCTATTTGTGGTTGCAGGGGTCGAGACTCAGCTTCTGCCCCCGCCTTTTCACTGATCGCTACTAGGTGCTCTCTCCCTGCTCCATGAGCTTTATCACACCTCGTCTTAAAACTATGTATGGTTCCTGCCTCCACTACATCACTTGCCAGACTATTCCACTTCCTGACAACTCTGTGACTGAAGAAATACTTCATAACATCCCTTTGACTCTTCTGAGTCTTCAACTTCCAATTGTGACCTCTTGTTTCTGTGTCCCACCTCTGGAAAATCCTGTCTGACCACATTATCTATTCCTCGCAGTATTTTGCATGTCGTTATCATGTCTTCCCTAACCCTTCTGTCTTCCAGTGTCGTCAGCCCGATTTCCCTTAACCTTTCTTCGTAGGACATTCCCATTAGCTCTGGAACTAGCTTGCAAACCTTTGCATTTTCTGTGTGTGTGTGTGTGTGTACTCACCTAGTTGTGATTTCAGGGGTCGAGTCATAGCTCCTGGCCCCGCCTCTTCACTGATCGCTACTGGGTCACTCCCTGTGCCATGTGTACTCACCTAGTTGTACTCACCTAGTTGTGGTTGCAGGGGTCGATTCATAGCTCCTGGCCCCGCCTCTTCACTGGCCACTACTGGGTCACTCTCCCTGCGCCATGAGCTTTATCATACCTCTTCTTAAAGTTATGTATGGAACCTGCCTCCACTACATCGCTTCCCAAACTATTCCACTTCCCAACCACTCTGTGACTGAAGAAATACTTCCTAACATCCCTGTGATTCATCTGAGTCTTCAACTTCCAACTGTGTCCCCTTGTTGCTGTGTCCCATCTCTGGAACATTCTGTCTTTGTCCACCTTGTCAATTCCTCTCAGTATCTTATATGTCGTTATAATGTCCCCCCTATCTCTCCTGTCCTCGTGTGTGTGTGTGTGTGTGTGTGTGTGTTGTGCGCGCGCACAACACTCACAATCGTGAGGTAGTGTTTATGTTGATATTTTTAAGCACACATGTAATATTAATATTTTAAAAAGTATCGGTTGGCATCGGCAGTTTTTTTCACCGATACCGTAAAAATATCTGATACCCGCTGATACCGATACTATGGTACAATCCCTAGTAAAAAACTAAAAATTCAATGTTCATTAAAGGCCTAAACTCTGTTACTCTCTGCCGAAGATTCCAAAGGTTCACTATCTGCCAACGCTTAATCACCACTGTTAAAAAGCACCTTACAAAGTCAGTCAAATCCTGAAACCACTTGTTGTCATCCAGTTCTCTCCGTTTCTTCTTCTTCCAGCTTTTCTTCTACTCCCACATATTACTAGATAGGTATATACTACATCATCATACCTTTGATATACCTTTGACGAGTTCCGAGAGTATATTTTGTATTAATACGAGAAACTAGTATCACTCAAACTTATTGTGATATTTTGAATTGACTGAATAAATTTTAAATATAGCAAAGGGTAAGTGTTGCCCGAGATGCTATGCATTCTGTGGACCTTCAGTTTTTGTTCTATGCAATAATTGCATTTCATTCTTTTAGACATTGTTGTACTGATAATCTTACATAGGATCTCTCTCATTACTCATGACCATATTTACCGGAACAATTCTCAGTTTGCATTCCATGTTGTTTTGTATTGTAAGTGAATTAACTAATACCTCTCACCGTCTTACAACAACAACAAATTTTCTTTTTCGTTATTTTATGAATAAAAATAAACACATAAGAAGTATAATGTGATCTTTTATGAAGCCCACACAGTGGGCTTCATAAAGTCAGATCTACCTGGGTGAAAGGTACGTGAGTATTTATAGGATGGAGTCAGGTGGAGAATAAACTGCAGCAAATTATACGTGGGCGAAACATCCAGAGACCTCCAAAGTCCAAACATGTATTTCAAAACACCAGTACTCAGGCAGATCGGACGATTTAAGGAATGCCTGTGTTCAACATGTAGCCAGCTTAAACCAATTCAATCTAAGTATATGAAGCATTATTAAACTTAGATAATAATCATTATTTGATGCTCACATTAATTTCTGCAGTTGTTTCAACAAAAAAATTACGCTGTTTGCCCAGACACTGACTGCTGGTCCACAAGCCAAGATGGCAAGCTATAATTAAAGAGCAAGACATATACGTGACGAGATGTATACATTTCTTGATGTGTATATCCTGTGATAATATGTTCGTTTCCGGACTTTGTATCCACATCCGCTATGTAAATATGATAGTTGGACACACGCACAGTGGTCAGCCTGTGGTCGTAAAGTATAGTGTACCTCGGATGTGTTCCTATGTGAAGTGCGTAAGTGCTGTGTAATAAGAGTAAGTGTTAAGTGATATATGCGCTAATGCTGTTGTGTACGGTGTTGTATTGTTTATGTGGCAGGATTGAATACATCTGCAGTGTGCTGCTACACTGTTTTATATGATATATATACCGAAGGGATTAAGACTTTCCCGGTCGTGTTTCATCACAAAGGATGAGTCACATACATGGTTGATACGTGTCAGCTTGAGCTCTTGATACTAGTGAAGGGCTCTTGATCAGTTCTGATACTAGTAAAGGGATCTTGATCAGTTCTGATACTAGTGAAGGGATCTTGATAAGCTCTGATACTAGTGAAGGGATCTTGATAAGCTCTGATACTAGTGAAGGGATCTTGATAAGCTCTGATACTAGTGAAGGGATCTTGATCAGTTCTGATACTAGTGAAGGGCTCTTGATAAGCTCTGATACTAGTGAAGGGCTCTTGATCAGTTCTGATACTAGTGAAGGGCTCTTGATCAGTTCTGATACTAGTGAAGGGCTCTTGATCAGCTCTGATACTAGTGAAGGGCTCTTGATAAGCTCTGATACTAGTGAAGGGCTCTTGATAAGCTCTGATACTAGTGAAGGGATGTTGATCAGCTCTGATACTAGTGAAGGGCTCTTGATAAGCTCTGATACTAGTGAAGGGCTCTTGATAAGCTCTGATACTAGTGAAGGGATGTTGATCAGCTCTGATACTAGTGAAGGGCTCTTGATAAGCTCTGATACTAGTGAAGGGATCTTGATTAGCTCTGATACTAGTGAAGGGATCTTGATCAGTTCTGTTACTAGTGAAGGGATCTTGATCAGCTCTACATGTTTGTGCTGGGTAACTGATGAATAAGTGTGTAAACATGCATTGCTTTCATATTTTAAATAGAATTACAACTTTATTTTAGAAAAAAAAATATTTTACCTCTCAAATCTGACTCACTTTTGATTTTTTGACCTCCAATTAACCCCATTCTTATTCCTTTGTACAGTAACATTTTTAGGTCTCGGACTACTTTGGTCACCCAATGGTCTGCTTCACCTGTTCTTTTTTATGCAACTGCTTCATATTTGTAATTGCAGAAGTAGTGCTGTTTTGATGAACATGCATGTGCAACAGTGAGGCATCTTTGTTGATGTTTAGGTGTTACACATGGGTCTCACTCATCATTATTATTACATTCATGGGGAAGCACTAAATCCACAGGGGATCATCTTAACCCTTTACCAGGCATTGTATAACATTTATAATAAAGGTCTATGCTTCACATGCGAGATTAACTGTTTGTAGAAAACGAGCAGAGCAGAGCTTATGGTGACCCATATTTAGTGTTATAGTTTAAATTTGCAGTTGTTGTAGAACTTGCAACAGCTTTTTGCATCTCATGCTAGTGTTCTAATACTGATCAGAAAATTTTTAATATCATTCCACCATTGCTTTGATGGTGCTAACAAGACACTCAAATTGTTTTGATCTTGCATATAGCTATCATATCTTCTTTCTGTTCCTTCTTATTAGCCAACAAGCATATTTTTTTTTTCATATTTTGCAGCTCTGGGAGCCATCTTGTTACTCCTCTTTTGATTTTTTGGTGTGTGAACACCACGCAACTTATACATTTTGTGACATATGTAAACTTTTTATTAAGCTGTTAAGTATTTTATAATGGCTATTTTGTAGTTTGTTACAAGTTTTAAGATTTCATTTACGTAAATAATTTTCAAGCGATAATCTCTCCGAGGCTTTTAATATTTTATTGCAATCTGTTTATTCATGTAGCCTGTTGCATTCATTTATTTCTATTACACTACACTTATTACATTCATTTCTATCATTTGTCATTACATTTGCTCAAATTATACACTTGTACTTGTACAAATTTACTGTCACTTTTATTGCTTATTTTGTTTCATCCACAAGCATATTCATACTAGTACAGATTTTAATTCCTTTCGGCAAGTCGCTTATAAATTAGAAACATTAGGACAAGTGCCAGTCCTTGTGGCACTCTGCTGATGAATTTTCATCCACTTTCACTGTTTGTATCTCTCATCTACTGAACTGCATGACCCTTGTCGGTTTAGCGCTTTGATTATAATATCTATTGAAATAGTTTGACTTTCATTCCTCTTTTGTTTTGTAGGTTCCAGATTAGCATTTCACAAGGCTGTCTATCATCAAAAACTTTCTTGGTCTAAATATCCAGTAAATACAATCTGCTTATCCATTTCTTGAATAATTGTTTAATCTGTCATATACAAGAATTTGCTGATTTAAAAATAAATACTAGTTAGCAGAATTGTGCTCTCCAAATGTTTCAACATATGTTCAAGTGCACACTCATGCCAGATCAACCAGGCTGTGATGGATATGTGGGGCAACGGGCCTCCAACAGCAACAGCCTGGTTGACCAGGCAGGCACCAGATGAGCCTGGCCCATGGCCGGGCTCAGAGAGTAGAGAAACTCTCGAAACTTCAAAGGTATATCAAAGGGCTCTTGATAAGCTCTGATACTAGTGAAGGGCTCTTGATTAGCTCTGATACTAGTGAAGGGCTCTTGATCAGTTCTGATACTAGTGAAGGGTTCTTGATAAGCTCTGATACTAGTGAAGGGCTCTTGATAAGCTCTGATACTAGTGAAGGGCTCTTGATAAGCTCTAATACTAGTGAAGGGATCTTGATCAGCTCTGATACTAGTGAAGGGATCTTGATCAGCTCTGATACTAGTGAAGGGATCTTGATCAGCTCTGATACTAGTGAAGGGATCTTGATCAGCTCTGATACTAGTGAAGGGATCTTGATAAGCTCTGATACTAGTGAAGGGATCTTGATAAGCTCTGATACTAGTGAAGGGATCTTGATAAGCTCTGATGCTAGTGAAGGGCTCTTGATCAGCTCTGATACTAGTGAAGGGCTCTTGATAAGCTCTGATACTAGTGAAGGGCTCTTGATAAGCTCTGATACTAGTGAAGGGATCTTGATCAGCTCTGATACTAGTGAAGGGATCTTGATCAGCTCTGATACTAGTGAAGGGATCTTGATCAGCTCTGATACTAGTGAAGGGATCTTGATCAGCTCTGATGCTAGTGAAGGGCTCTTGATAAGCTCTGATGCTAGTGAAGGGCTCTTGATAAGCTCTGATACTAGTGAAGGGCTCTTGATAAGCTCTGATACTAGTGAAGGGCTCTTGATAAGCTCTGATACTAGTGAAGGGATCTTGATCAGCTCTGATGCTAGTGAAGGGCTCTTGATCAGCTCTGATACTAGTGAAGGATCTTGATCAGCTCTGATACTAGTGAAGGGATCTTGATCAGCTCTGATACTAGTGAAGGGATCTTGATAAGCTCTGATACTAGTGAAGGGATCTTGATAAGCTCTGATACTAGTGAAGGGATCTTGATAAGCTCTGATGCTAGTGAAGGGCTCTTGATCAGCTCTGATACTAGTGAAGGGCTCTTGATAAGCTCTGATACTAGTGAAGGGCTCTTGATAAGCTCTGATACTAGTGAAGGGCTCTTGATCAGCTCTAATACTAGTGAAGGGCTCTTGATCAGCTCTAATACTAGTGAAGGGCTCTTGATAAGCTCTGATCAGAACTGGTTACCTCCCTCTGATATACTTATCGCCGGCTTCCAAGTTCTTCCATCCTTGCAGCTATTCTTCCCAGTTGATTGTCTGTTCAACCAGGCTGTTACTGTTGGCGGCCATGTGGTCCACATGTCCATCACAGCCTGGTTAATCTAGCACTTCGTAGATGCATTGGACAATACTGTACAAATGCAATAATCTGAAGGCCATACACTATATATAATTTGTTGCAATAAGATCACAGTAAACAGATGTCGCAATATGCAGAACAACCACTGTAAGAAAATAGTAGAATTCCAAGCGCTTTCATGATTTCTCACATTATCAAGGAACTGTAAAAATAAAAGATAAACAGGAAAGTATATTAAGACTAGACTACATCTATAATTTACATAGGTGTATTTTTTAAAGGTTTGATACACAGTATTAATAGGAACCTAAAAATATTTACGTTAGCTAATTCATAAAATTAAAAAAAATGTAATTATAATTGTCTAGTTCAAACAAGGTGAGTGGTACGAGTTAATTAAATAACAATACAAAACCATAATAAAAGTACATGTTCTTTGAGAATTATTTCTTCAGACATAGATATATGAAGTAAATACTAGTGTGTCAGAGTAAAGAGGTGTGTGTGTGCAAGAAGGACGTGCTGCATATCGGACAATCTATGCGAGTACGAGGAACTAAAAACCTGAAACAAGAATTATGGAGAGGGATTGGATAAGCACATTTGAGAATGTGTTTGATGTAGTATATTGCTGTTAAGAATCACGTTAAGGTAATGAGGTGTTTTTTATAATAGTTTTGAAGAGAGAGAACATCTGGAATCTTCAGCCAGAGAGTTCCGGATTTTAGGGCCTTTTGAATGCACTCAGTTTTCATTCAGATTGAAGTGAACACAAGGGATATCAGAGATTTTTGCGTCTAGTGTTATGGTACCCGGGTAGTGTGTCAGTGCAGGATTTATATTTGACTTGGTTCATTCTCTCACACACACACGGAGGTGGAGGCAGGATTCATACATAGCTTTAGGAAGAGGTATGATAAAGCTCACGGAGCAGGGAGGGAGTGACCTAGTAGTGACCAGTGAAGAGGCTTGGCCATTAGCTATAAATCGACCACGGCAACCACAGTTAGGCGAGTACAGAGATAGAGAGAGAGAGGGGGGGGGGGAGGAATGGAAGTGTGTGTTGTCTAGCACTTATTGTTGAGTTATTATTGGCTTTAGGTGATTTGCTGTAGTAGATCCCCAGGTACAAATACCATAGGTGAGGTAAGGATAGATTAAAGAGTAGTACAAAGTAGTGCCGTTTGAGGTACATAGTAACGTTTCTTAGAGAATGCTCACTCTTTTGGAGACATTCTTGGTTATGTGTTGGATTTTAAATTTGTGTCTAGGTACAAGACATAGATCAAAGAATTTTCCTTCAATTTGTGTTGCAGTGTTTGAATTATTGATCATTATATTTAGTCTCCTCTTAAAATTTACACTTATAATTGTTCACACTTGCTGCGGTATTATTTCTGATATTTTCTAGTAGCAGGTTAAATAGTGCCCATAGTGCCCCTGCTTTCCACTGGAGTTTACCTGGAGAGGGTTCCGGGGGTCAACGCCCCCGCGGCCCGGTCTGTGACCTGGGTCTCTTTTGTACATAATATCTCCAGTACGTTGTTATGGTAATGTCTTGGGTTGGCACCAGGCCCTCGAGTATCTTCCTTGTAAATGTTATTAGGTACCGTATTATTAGGCGGCCCTGTATGACCCCTGCGGGTTAAACGCTTCACCCATGAATTATAATGATTTGAGTTCGGGTAGGAGGTTGGGTAGGAGGTCGGGCAGGAGGTTGGGTGGTATTAAAGAGATGGAGGTGAGAGTGATGTGCCTAGCTCCGCCCCGGGAAGCAGCAACAATAAAGGGAAGAGTGCCACACCATCAGTGCCATTATCACCACTCATAAAGGGTAGACTGCCACACCATCAGTGCCATTATCACCACTCATAAAACTTGCAGTCTCACCATCTTGACTCTGACTCAACCTTGAGAAAGTGTTGTCTAATTTCTGGAATTTTCATCTCCCTGGAGAGTCTCACTAGAACACTAGTAATAGTAGTAGTAGTAGTAGTAGCAGTAATAGTAGTAGTAGTAGCAGTAATAGTAGTAGTAGCAGCAGTAGTAGCAGTAGTAGTAGTAGCAGTAATAGTAGTAGTAGTAGCAGTAATAGTAGTAGTAGTAGTAATAGTAGCAGCAGTAGTAGCAGTAGTAGTAGTAGTAGTAGCAGTAATAGTAGTAGTAGCAGTAATAGTAGTAGTAGTAGCAGTAATAGTAGTAGTAGTAGCAGTAATAGTAGTAGTAGTAGCAGTACTAGTAGTAGTAGCAGTAATAATAGTAGTAGCAGCAGTAGTAGTAGTAGTAGTAGTAGTAGCAGTAATAGTATCAGTAGCAGTAGTAGTAGCAGCAGTAGTAGTATAGTAATAGTAGTGGTGGACAAGCACGTAAAGTCAGTACCTGACCAGCCGGGCTGTGGCTCGTACGTCAGTTTGCGTGCGGCCAACAGTAACAGTCTGGTTGATCAGGCCCTGATCCACCATGAGGCCTGGTCCCACACAGGGCCGCGGGGGCGTTGACCCCCGGAACCCTCTCCAGGTATACTCCAGGTGGTGGTATTTACGAGACCACACTCTCCAGGTATACTCCAGGTGGTGGTATTTACGAGACCACCCTCTCCAGGTATACTCCAGGTGGTGGTGTTTACGAGACCACCCTCTCCAGGTATACTCCAGGTGGTGGTGTTTGAGACCACCCTCTCCAGGTATACTCCAGGTGGTGGTGTTTACGAGACCACCCTCTCCAGGTATACTCCAGGTGGTGGTGTTTACGAGACCACACTCTCCAGGTATACTCCAGGTGGTGGTGTTTACGAGACCACCCTCTCCAGGTATACTCCAGGTGGTGGTGTTTACGAGACCACCCTCTCCAGGTATACTCCAGGTGGTGGTATTTACGAGACCACCCTCTCCAGGTATACTCCAGGTGGTGGTATTTACGAGACCACCCTCTCCAGGTATACTCCAGGTGGTGGTGTTTACAAGACCATACAGTGTACACGCTAAACTTCTGCCATGTAAATTAAGCGAAACTTGTCATATGTGAATGACACAATATGCGGTTTATGACATTTATATGGTAGATATGTCATCCACCAGGGTTCATGGTGGACGTGTCATCCACCAGGGTTCATGGTGGACATGTCATCCACCAGGGTTCATGGTGGACGTGTCATCCACCAGGGTTCATGGTGGACGTGTCATCCACCAGGTTTCATGGTGGACGTGTCATCCACCAGGTTTCATGGTGGACGTGTCATCCACCAGGTTTCATGGTGGACGTGTCATCCACCAGGTTTCATGGTGGACGTGTCATCCACCAGGTTTCATGGTGGACTTTCATCCACCAGGTTTCATGGTTGACGTGTCATCCACCAGGCTTCATGGTGGACGTGTCATCCACCAGGCTTCATGGTGGACGTGTCATCCACCAGGCTTCATGGTGGACGTGTCATCCACCAGGCTTCATGGTGGACGTGTCATCCACCAGGCTTCATGGTGGACGTGTCATCCACCAGGCTTCATGGTGGACGTGTCATCCACCAGGCTTCATGGTGGACGTGTCATCCACCAGGCTTCATGGTGGACGTGTCATCCACCAGGCTTCATGGTGGACGTGTCATCCACCAGGCTTCATGGTGGACGTGTCATCCACCAGGCTTCATGGTGGACGTGTCATCCACCAGGCTTCATGGTGGACGTGTCATCCACCAGGCTTCATGGTGGACGTGTCATCCACCAGGCTTCATGGTGGACGTGTCATCCACCAGGCTTCATGGTGGACGTGTATACAGTCCTAGCTGACATCAATGACATACTACTATATAGAAACCCGCTTGTTATGCAGAACATTTCGGGAAAATTAAGTCAATTTTGTCCCAGGATGCGACCCACACCAGTCGACTAACACCCAAGTACCCATTTTTACTGATGGGCGAACGTAGACAACCTGTGTAAGGAAACACACCCAGTGTTTTCACCCTTGCTGGGAATCAAACCCGGACCCTCAGCGTGTGAAGCGAGAGCTTTTGCCACCAGGCCACGGGCCATCGTGTTTTTATAGATAACATACTTAACTGTTACTCGTGTATTTAATTTCTACTCCTCAGTATTATATACAATTCGTTTGATCATCCATATATTGCGTCCCCTCTCCCTGTGTCTGTCTGTCTGTCTGTCTCTCTCTCTGGAGAGTGAAGCAGAGACAGGAACCATACATAGCTTTTAAGAAGAGGTACGATAAGACTCTTGGAGCCGGGAAAGAGTGGACCTAATAGTGATCAGCGAAGAGGCGGGGGGCCAGGAACTGTGACTTGACCCCTGTAACCACATATAGGTGGCTGCGCACACTTACATATGTGGGCAACTATGCTTCTACCTTCTGCACTTGTTCGCCTAGCAGTAAATAGGTACCCGGGTGGTAATGGGTGGCACCCTGGGACACACCTCAGTGGAAGAAAGTCACTTTGGGGAAACTGGCTTTTCCATGCTTTTCCTCATTCTCCAGGTCTCTCTCTGTCTGTCTCTGTCTCTGTCTGTCTGTCTGTCTGTCTGTCTGTCTGTCTGTCTGTCTGTCTGTCTGTCTGTCTGTCTGTCTGTCTGTCTGTCTCTCTCTCTCTCTCCTAGTGTATATTCACCGAGAGATGTATACACAGATATACACCGAGAGGTGTATATCTATGTATACACGCCGAATTTATTTAGTCTTAGGTATTAAAGTCTCCTTGAATCATGGTTTACAGGTGACAGGCAGCCTCGGTTACATAAGAACATAAGAAAGGAGGAACACTGCAGCAGGCCTACTTAACATAATAACATAAGAAAGGAGGAACACTGCAGTAGGCCTGTTGGCCTAGACCCCCCACCTTCATTCTGAAATTCAAAAAATTCTGAAATTCGAAACACTGCTGGCCCCAAGGGTTTCAGATAAAGGGATGGGGACTGTAGTGGCAGGCTTCCTTGTGAAGAACATTGTGATGGACAACTGAGACCGTTTCATCTTCATATCTACATAGTTTTGTAGGGAATTATGCTCCTATCAATGTCGTTCATCACCTTCAAAGCCCTCAACATAAATATGATTGGGCAGCTGGGAATTCGCGAATGTTCGAAGCCCACGAAAGTGAAATTCGCGAATATGGAGGGAGACCTGTACTGCTTGTGGAGGCTAGTACACCAAACGGGAAGTAGAATGAAATTAGCTCTGAGGCTCCTACACCATCGTATGTCCTCGGATCATGGTACAACACCTAGCTCTGCTGGGTGCGTGATCTTTGTAGGACTGTATGGGCCAGTGGGTTACAGCGTCGTGAATTTTCGCTCACCATGAGGTGGGCGAAAACAACAAGCTGTGTGTCTTTGTATTATTGTTAAGGTGTTGACTAAGCTCCCGGAAGACGCAACATTGACTCGATAAAATATCAAATTTGTTACAAATGCGTCTTTTTACCTAACAAGTTATTTTTACTATTATTATTAATTTATATAAGAATTATAAGTCAGCTATATTTTTCAAATAGGAAAATTAGGTAATATTGTCGTGCCATATTATCATTCTTAGTACGTTAATGTTTTTCTCAAATGGTCAATAAAATCTTCAAAATGAATTATCTAGTAATAATTTGCTTTGTGATCGTGGCTTCCAAGTGGTTGATACTTGGTAAACAATCAGAGTAACTTAACACCCATGCTAATGTCTTGTAGCAATAATGGCAGGGCTTAGAGCAGAAAATGAGTAAAAGTATATTTGGACATTACCTGACCCCTGACAGCTATGATGAGCAGTCAATCTATTATTTAATGTGGGAATATCTTCCCTTTATGATCAGTGACATGCACGTCCAAAAAATAGATACGATTAAGATTGAAAAGTATAGGAAACTCATCAAATAGGCTGGTGAAGAGCCAGCCCGTCCACCTCACCTGGCTGTGTTGACCTGGAAATACCTAATGAACTTAACAATAGTTTGTATTTTCACTTGGAAATTTTTTCAAGAATTATTTGAAGTTGCCACCACTAACATACATGATACAGATAGCTCTCTCAGCGACTATATTGAAAAAATCACTCATAGAGTGCGCAAAAAATGGTTCCCAAAACCTGATGTTAGCGTGTCAGCAGAGCCTAACGTCAGTGTGTCACCAGAACCTAACGTCAGTGTGTCACCAGAACCTGACGTCAGTGTGTCACCAGAACCAGACGTCAGTGTGTCACCAGAACCAGACGTCAGTGTGTCACCAGAACCAGACGTCAGTGTGTCACCAGAACCAGACGTCAGTGTGTCACCAGAACCTGACGTCAGTGTGTCACCAGAACATGACGTCAGTGTGTCACCAGAACATGACGTCAGTGTGTCACCAGAACCTGACGTCAGTGTGTCACCAGAACCTGACGTCAGCGTGTCACCAGAACCTGACGTCAGTGTGTCACTAGACCCTGACATCAGCGTTTTCAGACAACTTATTGATGACCGTTGCTTCGGCAAATTTTCCTGGAAACAAATACAGGTAAAGCCCTGGAAACATCCAATACTACATGTATTTGGATAACGCTGGATTCTTTAGAAACCAGGAATGTTCTGGCGCTGCAAAGACTTCCGTAGTGGAACATACGGAATAAATAACCTACCCATCGTAGTATAGAAGCAGCGGACGAGTGGAGACGAGAGTCATATGCTGAGGAGACTTAGCGAGCATAACATCCCAGGAGTGCCAGTTATTATGGGGAAAGTTCTTGCTGAAGATGATTATCCTGAGTCCCTCATACTAGATTATTATGAGGGTAAAACCTTCAGTAAACTTCGCAAGTCTTTAAGGAATAGGTTTCATTGCATTCGGGCGCTTCATCAGGTATCTTTAATATTGTGCGCACTTCATGAAAGGCATATCCTACACGGGGCCATTAATCCATCTAATGTAGTTATTTCGATAGGAAAACCCTGGATTACCACTACTTTGGTTGATTATAGCCGGAGTAAACTAGTGGAACCCGGAAATAAACAGGAGTTAGAAAAAGATGTTGAACAATTGCTTAATTTGATCAACATGATTATTCCTCGACAGAAAAAAATGTCAATGCAAGATGTAAGAAATGTAACTAACGAAAGCATCGTAACCGCCCGTGGGATGAGTAAAATAATCGAGTCGATTAAAGCAGAAGCCAAAACCGTTCATTAAATCTAAATAGATGACCCGTAGAGCTGTTTCTTGGGCCTACTCCTGGAACATACTCAAAATTAAGATTTACATTTATTACATTGAGACTCTCCCCAGTATCAGGACCTAGGATCACCATAGTTAATGTAAGTCTTAATAAGCCAGAAGGCCTGGTGCAGTGCTCTTTCATTTAAAGACCCATGAGAGGTCAGACTGTATCATCCAGGAGATACTGAAAAGAAATATTCTCAGTAAAACGATCCTTAACTCATCAACTTAGCGTAATATTATTATTATACGTATATTTTATTATTATATATTATTATTCCTACTGCTACTACCCACTTCCCCACGTGTAGTTGATAGCCTTTAAACTTAATAAACCATCTACTCATCTTTTTTTCTTTTGCCAAAACTGAGTTTTTTTTTTCCCGTGAATAAAATCAATACATATGAATGACGTGGGTGTGATTTTTCCCCTTTCATTACTTTTGAATAATTCAAAACATTTGTTTAGCGCGGGTTTCTCACTGTTGCTATTCTTTCATTCGTAGAGAAAGTTACTTTGAGTTGGTTGGTGTGTGCAACAATGGGCAGTGTGTGTGTTGACTACAAGTGTAGGTCATACTATATCTTAGGTGTCAGCTGAGAGTACTGGTGTGGTGGTTTGGTTGTTGGAGTGTTAGAGGGCTTGGTTGTTGGAGTGTTAGAGGGCTTGGTTGTTGGAGTGTTAGAGGGTTTGGTTGTTGGAGTGTTAGAGGGCTTGGTTGTTGGAGTGTTAGAGGGCTTGGTTGTTGGAGTGTTAGAGGGCTTGGTTGTTGGAGTGTTAGAGGGCTTGGTTGTTGGAGTGTTAGAGGGCTTGGTTGTTGGAGTGTTAGAGGGCTTGGTTGTTGGAGTGTTAGAGGGCTTGGTTGTTGGAGTGTTAGAGGGCTTGGTTGTTGGAGTGTTAGAGGGCTTGGTTGTTGGAGTGTTAGAGGGCTTGGTTGTTGGAGTGTTAGAGGGCTTGGTTGTTGGAGTGTTAGAGGGCTTGGTTGGAATATGAAGTGGTTAGTTGCCGTGCTATTTTGGGAGTGATGGAGGGGGGCGGGGGGGGGGAGTACAGCGTGCAGTAGAAACAGCAACATAAGATGTTTGTATAAGGTCCAGTGATAAGTACACTCTGGTGGGTGTGGTGTGAGCATCTGTTGCACTCATCAAGTGAGTGTTGAGCGTCCATGCTGTACGCAACAACATTTTGCAGTTTTGTACTAGAGCTGAAGCTCTCTGTATTATTGTATGGTATAGAACAGTTAGTGTAACACACGAAAATAATTTTACGTATAGTGTGAGAATATTGTTGTTGTGACCACGTTGTTCTCTTGCATCACCTGTGCAGTGTCACCCGTGTAGTTCGTATTCTCTCAACATAGTGCTAAAAAAAAGTTCAGATTTAAGGTCACACACACACAGTAGAGGCCAGTGAAGAGGCGGGGCCAGGAGCTATGAATCGACCCCTGCAACCACAACTAGGCGTACACACACACACACACACACACACACACACACACACACACACACACACACACACTATTCCCGACGGGGCGGAAACATTTCGAAGTGTTTCCTTACACACACACACACACACACTCACACATATACATACAACAGGCCTAGTGTCAAATCGACATGTGCCTAGGACAAAATGGTAACTAACACACACACACGTACGTTAAACTAGAGACTGTATGGTATGCATGGCAGAGTAACCAAAGTAATCGAGAAGATAATCAGGCGAGTGGTAGAACGCTTGGAGAGCAGTGGCTTCGAAAATAATAATCAGCACGGGTTCAGAGATGTCAAATCTTGTCTTACCAACATGTTGCAGTTCTATAACAAAGTAACGGAAGCGAAAGGGAGGGACGGGTACATTACAGTTTCTTAGACTGAAAAAAGGCATTTGTCAGTGTACTCCACAAGAGATGGGCAAAAACTTGAGGCGCAGACAGGAATAACAGGGAACGTATTCCAGTGGATCAAAGAGTAGTACTGTATGGAAAGAAAGCAGTGTGTCTGGGAAGAGATGTCAGAATAGGGAAGTGTAACTAGCGGAGTTCTATAAGGGCCATTACTGGGACCAATTTCTGGTTTATTTTGAATGACATGCCGAATGAGATTGAATTAGACATATCCCTGTTTGCTGGTCATGTAACGTTAATGAAGATAATAAAAACAGGTGAGGACAGGTAAAGCTACAAACATATCTGGACAAACTACAAGATCGGTTAGATAAGTGGCTGAATGAACTCAATCCCAGAAAATCCAAGATAATATTGATTAGGGAAGGGGCAAGAAGAATGGACACAGAGTATAGCCTAGGGGAACAGAGTCGGCAGTTGACTACATCAAAGAGAAAGATCGCCAGAGCCGACTAACCTCGGCAGCCAATGCTCAGGAATATCAACAGTTCAACAGTCATTCCTGGCCCTTTATACAACGTATATCAGAACCATTTTGTTGTATGCAGCACCATTATGGAACCCACACCGGAAAAAGCATATAAAAAAAACTAAGAAAATGCAGAATTATGCAACGAGGCTTGTTCTTGAGCTAAGGGGTATGAGCTACGAGGAGAAGCTAATTTAATTAATCTAACGACATATGAGAACAGAGGAAACAAGGTAGATATAACATACAAAATACTCAGGGGACTTAATAGGGTGGACAGGGACAGGCTGTTTGAGAGGCGTGAGAAACGGGAACTCGGGGACACAGTTGGAAGGAAGTTACACAGATGAGTCACAGGGATGTCAGATAAATGGAATGATCTAGGGTAAGAAGTGATGGAGACAGTCTCCATACATAATTTTAAGAACAGGTATGATAGGAACCACGATGCTTGTACAAGAGGGAGTAACTCTGGCAAGTAGTAATTTGAGGGGCTGGGCCAGGAGATAAGAATCGACCCCTGCAACATATAGGTGAGTAGAGAGAGAGAGAGAGGGGGAGAGGGTTAGGGATAGAACTGGCAGTAAAAGACGAAGTAATAAAACTGAAGGAGGAAAGCTGGCGAGAAACGATCAAGCAGTCTGTGAGAAGCTGAACAAGTGATTTAGGTGTTCTCAGTGGAACAATGGCAACACCAGAGTCAAGGAGAGAGAGAGGGGAAGGGGGTCACTACGACACCATACATACAATAGGGAAAGTTTTTTTTATTTATTTAGCAAAATTGTATACACTCAGCATTGTGGTGCTACCCAGTTCTATTTGATAATTACACAGATGGAAAAGAAGCTAAGTAAATTTGCGTGTCGTATTCCGTCGCGCATAATGGAGTTCATACATTGTATTACAAGGTGACAGCTTAAGCTTGCAAACTTCAGTAGGTCAGTGGTGATATCGTCAAGCATTCTATTAAAAGTTAATCAGCTACGGCAATTTCAAATATCATGCCAGCGAGAATTACCGTCTGTCTTGATAGCCTATCCCATACACAAGGAAATTTAGATGACATAATATATCTAACTACATACACGTATATTAGACTACAACAGTGCAGAGTCCCATTATATGCCTAATATGGCGTTAGCCTGTGACAAAGAATTTTGACTTTTATTAATATCAAGGATGTATACATCATGTCAGTGGACTATACTCACACACACACACACACACACACACACACACACACACACACACACATGGGATACCATGGGATACCAGATCCTGAGGAAAGACAGAGGGAACAAAGGGGGTGGAGGAGTGGCACTGCTGATCAAAAACCAATGGGATTTTGACGAGCTGGAGAGAGGAGACAGAGGAGAAGCAGGAGATTACATAATAGGAATGCTACAGTCTGGAGGTCCCAAGGTGGTAATTGCAGTAATGTATAACCCACCCCAGAACAGCAGGAGGCCAAGGCAAGAGTATGATGAGAGTAATAGAGCGATGGTTGACACACTGGCTGAAGTGGCCAGAAGGGCTCATGCGAGCAGGGCAAAGCTACTGATCATGGGTGACTTCAACCACAAGGAAATAGACTGGGGAAACTTGGAGTCACATGGGGGCCAAGATACGTGGAGGGCTAAGATGATGGAGGTGGTACTGGAAAACTTCATGTACCAACACGTAAGGGATACTACCAGGGATGAACAAGCGAGATTGTACCTAGTATTCACCTTAAGTAGTGCGGATATTGAGGACATCACACACGAAAGTCCACTCGGGGCCAGTGATCATATGGTTCTAAGCTTTGATTACACAGTAGAGTTACAGGTGGAGGGGGAGGCAGATAGGGCCAGAAGAATGAAGCCAAACTACAAAAAAGGGGACTACGCGGGCATGAAGAACTTAATAAACGGGGTTCAGGGGGACAGAGAACTGGAAGGGAAATCAGTAAACGAGATGATGGAATATGTGACAACAATATGCAAGGAAGCTGAGGAGAGGTTTGTACCCAAGGGAAACAGAAACAACGAAAAAGCCAGGATGAGCCCGTGGTTCACCCAAAGGTGCAGGGAAGCCAAAACCAAGTGTGCTAGGGAATGGAAGAAGTATAGAAGGCAAAGAACCCAGGAGAATAAGGAGAGCAGTCGTAGAGCCAGAAATGAATATGCACAGGTAAGAAGGGAGGCCCAACGACAGTATGAGAATGACATAGCAGCGAAAGCTAAATCTGACCCGAAGCTGTTGTACAGTCACATCAGGAGGAGAACAACAGTCAAGGACCAGGTGATCAGGCTGAAGAAGGAAGGAGGGGAGGTCACAAGAAATTACCGCGAAGTGTGCGAGGAGCTCAACATGAGATTCAAAGAGGTGTTCACAGAGGAGATAGAAGGGCCTCCAGAAAGGAGGAGAGGTAGGGTACACCATCAAGTGCTGGACACAATACACACAACTGAGGAGGAAGTGAAGAGGCTACTAAGCGAGCTGGATACCTCAAAGGCGATGGGGCCGGATAACATTTATCCATGGGTCCTGAGAGAGGGAGCAGAGGAGCTATGTGTACCCCTAACAACGATCTTCAATACGTCTTTCGGAACAGGGCAACTACCTGAGGTATGGAAGACAGCAAATGTAGTCCCAATCTTTAAAAAAGGAGACAGGAACGTAGCACTAAACTACAGGCCAGTGTCACTGACATGTATAGTATGCAAGGTCATGGAGAAGATTATCAGGAGAAGAGTGGTGGAGCACCTAGAAAGGAATGAGCTTATCAATGACGGCCAACACGGTTTCAGGGACGGGAAATCCTGTGTCACAAACCTACTGGAGTTCTACGACAGGGTGACAGCAGTAAGACAAGAGAGAGAGGGGTGGGTAGATTGCATATTCCTGGACTGTAAGAAGGCGTTTGACACAGTTCCACACAAGAGATTAGTGCAGAAGCTGGAGGACCAGGCAGGGATAACAGGGAAGGCACTACAATGGATCAGGGAATACCTGTCAGGAAGACAGCAGCGAGTCATGGTACGTGGCGAGGTGTCAGAGTGGGCGCCGGTGACCGAGTGGGGTTCCACAGGGGTCAGTCCTAGGACCGGTGCAGTTTCTGGTATTTGTGAACGACATGACGGAAGGAATAGACTCCGAAGTGTCCCTGTTTGCAGATGATGTGAAGTTGATGAGAAGAATTCAATCGGACGAGGACCAGGCAGAACTACAAAGGGATCTGGACAGGCTGCAAGCCTGGTCCAGCAATTGGTTCCTGGAGTTCAACCCCACCAAGTGCAAAGTCATGAAGATTGGGGAAGGGCAAAGAAGACCGCAGACGGAGTACAGTCTAGGGGCCAGAGACTACAAACCTCAATCAAGGAAAAGAATCTTGGGGTGAGTATAACACCAGGCACATCTGAGGCGCACATCAACCAAATAACTGCTGCAACATACGGGTGCCTAGCAAACCTAAGAACAGCATTCCGACATCTTAATAAAGAATCGTTCAGGACTTTGTACACTGTGTACGTTAGGCCCATACTGGAGTATGCAGCACCAGTTTGGAACCCACATCTAGCCAAGCACGTAAAGAAGCTAGAGAAAGTACAAAGGTTTGCAACAAGACTAGTCCCGGAGCTAAGGGGTATGTTCTACGAGGAGAGGTTAAGGGAAATCGATCTGACGACACTGGAGGACAGGAGAGATAGGAGGGACATGATGACGACATATACTGAGAGGAATAGACAAGGTGGACAGAGACAAAATGTTCCAGAGATGGGACACAGCAACAAGGGGACACAGTTGGAAGTTGAAGACTCAAATGAATCACAGGGATGTTAGGAAGTATTTCTTCAGTCATAGAGTGGTCGGGAAGTGGAATAGCTTGGGAAGCGATGTAGTGGAGGCAGGTTCCATACATAGATTTAAGGAGAGGTATGATAAAGCTCATGGAGAAGGGAGCGTGACCCAGTAGCGGCCAGTGAAGAGGCGGGATCAGGAGCTATGAATCGACCCCTGCAACCACAACTAGGTGAGTGTACACACACACACACACACACACTAACGATGTCCTGCCCAAACACAGAAATATCTACCCCCATATTCTATTAACATGTGTAAGTGGTACTGGTAGATACGTATGTAACTAAAGAATAAAGACACAATACTGTGACCGGAACAATACACAAAACCCGCACATAGGAAACAAACTAACTATATATATATATATATATATATATATATATATATATATATATATATATATATATATATATATATATATATATATATATATATATATATATTTATTATGCATGCACGCTGGCAGGCAGGCTCATGAAAACTTAAGGACGCAACAGGACAAGATGTAGCCGTCACTTTACCTGAAGTAGACACAAGAAAAAGTTAATTATAAGTGGGCCAGTGAGCAATATGCTTCGACTGTCAGATGGAGGTGGGAAGGGAGAGAGGTGAAAGCTTGGAGATGCAAGAAAAACTAACCACTGGACAAGTAATTACATAGGAATGAGAGAGTTCTTGAATGTAGCACCATGAGAAAAAACTGGAATGTTAGTAGACGAGTTGGTGGAGAGACTACTCAAATTATATATTAAAGGAAGTCTCAGACAGATTTATGCCATCATGGAAGAAAGGGGTTACAAATTATTCAAAGAGCTCATTATTTAGGAAAGTCATAGGAGCCATAAAGGATGGCGAAAATAGAGATCTAAGCAGAAGATATAAATATGACCGTACAATAATATGGGGAATCAGAAAGAGAACTTAGAAGTAACTGTAACGACGGTCATAAAAGTAAAACTAATACATTACCACTTAACTATTAATTCTTAACTCATTTCCATGTTAAGACATAGTCAGCGTCAGACAGGAAGGTACTGTATGTACATTAATGAACACAAGCATCAAACAGGTACTTACGGAGGAATTAGCACGAGATGCCTAAAGGTAGAGGAAAAAGGGGCAGACAACGAAGACTAAAGTAAATTAAAACAATAAGGGAAGAAATGAGAAGACTACTAAATTAATACAATAAAATCAACTGGCCCAGAGCAGCTAATGCTTTTTAGTATTGCGAGAAGGAGTAGAGGAACTGTGTGACCCCCATAGAAAAAAAATAAAGCAAATCGATACAAATTGGATAACTGCTAAACAATTGCAAATGTGATCCCAAAATAAGAAAGGAAATACACTAGGCACTTTAGTATAAACCAGCTTACCTGACTATCGTACTGGGTGTGGTATAAAAAATAAGAAGAAAGAGAATAGTAAAGCTCTTAGATAGAAATAATAAAACAATCATGGATTCAGTGATACCAGATCCTGTCTTATAAACGTAATGGTGGCACTGCCGTAGTGGTGCTTCTGTTGGTGTTAATACAGTGATGGTGGTGGTGCTTCTGTTGGTGTTAAGGTGTTAATACAGTGATGGTGGTGGTGCTTCTGTTGGTGTTAATACGTTGATGGTGGTGGTGCTTCTGTTGGTGTTAATACATACAGTGATGGTGGTGGTGCTTTGTTGACGGTGCTGTATACCTTTGATGAGTTCCAAGTTTTTCTACTCCCGGAGCCGGCCATGGGCCATGTTTGTCTGGTGTTTGCCTGGTCAACCAGGCTGTTGCTGCTGGTGGCCCGCTGTCCCACATATCCACTGCAACCTGGTTGATCTGGCACCTGATGAAGATACTTATCCAGTTTTCTCTTGAAGACTTCTGATATATTCTGGTAACATGTTGAATAGTCTGCTGTATCAGTTGTTCCAAGAACATTTATTTATATGCAAGAAGTAAAACTTTGCCAGAGGAGCAAGAAAATAGTTATAAAAATATTTATATTGCGCAATACATATAACAAAACTTGACAAGTATGTAAAGTAAAAAAAAAGAGAGAAATATTTAAAATATACGCAAAAGCAGGTGAAGTGCATGTACAAGTATGTGCTCATTAATTATGAAAGTTCATTGAGAATACAGTACGCGTGAACGACAATGTTGCCAAGCTGGACTTTTGTGATGTAGTCATTAGTTAGGTTTGTTTTGTTGAAGCTTATCCATTACACGAGTCATTAAGGCCGCAATTCACCTGTACACTAACATCAAGAATTCCTAATCCCTGAAATAGGATTAAAGCAAATTTTTGGTGTATATTCACTGTGAGAGATACATATTTCGTTGTATATGCATTGTCTATACACCTCTTGTCTTCAGGAAGAAATCCAAATATTCTTCTTTGAAACCTTTTTATCCTCTTGGCGTATTTACTCTTTAAAAGATACGCGTGTCGTGTGTGTGTGTTAGTTAGTTACCATTTTGTCCTAGGCACATGTCAATTAGACACTAGGCCTGTTGTATATATGTGTGTGTGTATGTGTATGTAAGGAAACACTTCGAAATGTTTCTGCCCCACCGGGAATTGAACCCGGCCCCTCCGTGCGTACAGCAAGAGCTTTACCCACTGGGCCACCGGGGGCTGTGCACTGGGCCACCGGGGGCTGTGCACTGGGCCACCGGGGGCTGTGTGTGTGTGTGTGTGTGTGTGTATTCTCACACACACACACACACACACACACACACACAAGGTTTGCAACAAGACTAGTCCAGGAGCTAAGGGGGTATGTCCTACGAGGAGAGGTTAAGGGAAATCGACCTGACGACACTGGAGGACAGGAGGGATACGGGGGACATGATAACGACATACAAAATACTGAGAGGAATTGACAAGGTAAATAGGGACAGAGTGTTCCAGAGATGGGTCACAGCAACAAGGGGTCACAACTGGAAGTTGAAGACTCGGGTGAGTCACAGGAATGTTAGGAAATATTTCTTCAGTCATA
>WNWK01001965.1:222500-238167 GCA_009830355.1 Cherax destructor
CTTTTTTCCTATTTTCAATACAAATTGTCAACTTGAGAGTGTGTCCAATTTAAGGCTCAATTTTTTTTGTACTCCAGTAAAGAAAGTTTCATGAAAGCTTTTGATTAGAAAGACTCACCAGTAGATGTTAATACATCCAAAAAGTGGATCAAGTTAACAATTTACTAATGATGAAACTGGAAAAAATGATAGAATTTAAGCTGCGCATTATTATGCGTAAGACATTGAAGATATTCATTTCATGCTATAATTTGAGAGCAAATTTGAGGTTTTGTAAAACATCTAATGTAATTCTGTACTTGCTCCTTTTTTTTATTGTTACATGAGTTATTTAGTTAATGATAATTTTGTTACAAGTTAAATGCTCTAAAGTCCAACACTAACAAACAACATAGATAAATGGTTCACCCATTACAAGACACAGTGAAGGCAAATTTCTAGGTCTCCACCTTGACTGTAATCTTAAATTTCAGACCCACATCCACCATGTAACTAAGAAAGTTTCCAAAACAATAGGTATCCTTTCCAAGATGCAATATAATGTACCTCAAAGGGCACTCCTTACTTTATATCACTCTCTAATAAACCCTTATCTCACCTATGGTATTTGTGCTTGGGGATCTACCACAGCCAATCACCTTAAACCTTTAAAAACCCAACAAAAAGCGGCAGTGTGGATGATCACAAACTCCTGCGCCAGACAACACCCCACCACTCTTCAAAAGCTTGAATTTACTTAATATACAAAATATACACACTTATTATTGGGCCTACTATATATACAGAACATTAAACTCCAATATCAACCCTCCACTCAAACTTCTAGACAGCTTCAACAGAACACACAGGCAAAATCCTAGAGGGATTAGTACCAAACTTGCACACGAAATTCACTCCCTATGAAAGCAAAAGACTCGGCTGGAGATGCAACATTCCCCCAATGAAAAGCAGGGGGCGCCACAAGTACACTGAGAGACAAGACAATAAGTGTCCAGGGCCCAAAACTGTTCAACTGCTTCCCAGTATACATAAGGGGTATTACCAATAGACCCCTGGATGACTTCAAGAAGGCACTGGACAGGCACCTAAAGTCAGTACCTGACCAACCGGGCTGTGGTTCGTATGTTAGTTTGCGTGTGGCCAGCAGTAACAGCCTGGTTGATCAGACCCTCATCCACCACGAGGTCTGGTCTCAGACCAAGCTGCGGGGGCGTTGACCCTCGAAACCCTCTCCAGGTAAACGCCAGGCATAACACGAGGCACATAAAGGGCCCGAAGATCTGGAAAACTCTGCCTGAGACAGCAAGAGGTCCCCTGCCCACAAATCAATTTAGGACTAGTACTCAAAAAGGACTATACTCAAAATTCACCTCATCTCTCAATAACAACCATACCCACACTATGCTAGGCTCTAACCAAATATAAAGCAACTCTTCCCAAATATTTTATTATCCCTTAACTATTAAGCCATAATTACAAACTTAAAAATGTATGTTTGTATTATTAATTGTACTTCCTCATATAAATAATAGAGTAAACAAACTTAATTACAAACTTAAAAAGTATGTTTGTATCATAAATTATACTATACCTCATATTAATAATAGAGTAAAATATTGAATACAGTGGTACCCCGAGTTTCGGCCATAATTCGTTCCAGAAGGCTGTTCGAGTGCCGTTACCAAATGAATTTGTTCCCGTAAGGAATAATGTAAATTAGATTAGTCCATTTCAGACCCCCAAAAATACACTTACAAAAGCACTTACAATAATACACTTACATAATTGTTCGAGTTGGGAGCTGTACGAAACTCGGGGTACCACTGTATTTGTAATCTACCACTCTCCACCTGTCTAGACTTAAGTGGTCTTTAAGTATTAGGTTAAGTCTGCCCGCTTTGCCTCAGCATAATAGTGACTTTCTTTGTACAGTACCAATCAAATTATGAAATGTAAACACACATTGTAACCTTAGCAAAGAAATAAAGTTTTGATTTGATTTGATTCAAGGTTAAAAAAATAGACTAGATAATTTCAAATCTTTTATTGATTCTTTTGTCTATGTTAGTATTTGGAGTTAGAGCTAGAATACACATTTTAATAGTACATGTATATATACTATGCTTAATTTAAATGGTTGATAAACACCTGGTTAATCCATATTGCAGACAAATGTATTCATCGTGTGCTTCGCTCTTGATAATCGTGCTAGTTTTGAGAATGTTACGTCAAAATGGTTGCCAGAACTCCAGCAACACTGCCCTAAAGTACCTGTAGTTCTTGTTGGTAAGTACTTTATAGCAAATTGTTCCAGGACAGAAATGCACAATCAGATGGCTTAGAGGTCTCTGACAATTCTTGCATATACGTACTGTATTGTAACTCTTTACAGAGGTTTTTAGCAGACTACTCATGAATTATGTAGTACTTTATTATGCAGTACAGTATTTAGTGCTTGCAAATTATAATACAGCCTCTCCTCACTTAGCGACGGACTCGTTTACCAATGACTCGGACTTACGACGGGCTCTCTGACCAGTATTCGTACCTAAATAATGTATATTAGTGCTGATTTCCTCTATTCTGTTTATTACAATATACTACAGTACATTACTGTAAACATTTAAAAATATACCAGAAATGTTATAAATGGTGCAAAGGTGACATTAAAACAATATCAAAGATGGTTGACACAAACCCACCACCATTATAGTATGCTCCTCACTTAGCGACGAATTCATTTACCGACGTGGTCTTAAGAATGGAACTCCATTGTTGAGTGAGGAGAGGCTGTACTGTACACCATTGTAGGCTCTTTATTTTAAGAAATGACTGACTGGCTGTCTTCAAGAAGGCACTGGATAGGCACCTAAAGTCAGTATACCTGATCAGCCAGGCTGTGGTTCATATGTCGGTTTATGTGCGGCCAGCAGTAACAGCCTGGTTGATCGGACCCTGATTCCATCATGAGTCCTGGTCACGGACCGGCCTGTGGGGGCATTGATCCCCGAAACCCTCTCCAGGTATACTTCAGGTATTTTTTTTATAGTTTTATTAACACATCGGCCGATTCCCACCAAGGCAGGGTGACCCGAAAAAGAAAAACTTTCATCATCATTCACTCCATCACTGTCTTACCAGAGGGGTGCTTTACACTACAGTTATAAAACTGCAACATTAACACCCCTCCTTCAGAGTGCAGACACTGTACTTCCCATCTCCAGGACTCAAGTCCGGCCTGTCGGTTTCCCTGAATCCCTTCATAAATGTTACTTTGCTCACACTCCAACAGCACGTCAAGTATTAAAAACCATTTGTCTCCATTCACTCCTATCAAATACGCTCACACATGCTTGCTGGAAGTCCAAGCCCCTCGCACACAAAACCTCCTTTACCCCCTCCCTCCAACCTTTCCTAGGCCGACCCCTACCCCGCCTTCCCTCCACTACAGATTTATACACTCTCGAAGTCATTCTGTCTTGTTCCATTCTCTCTACATGTCCGAACCACCTCAACAACGTACATATTATACGTACTTTAGACATTTGACATACAGACTCAATGAGGCTAGCATTTTATTTCTTATCACTGAATGAGGAAAACCTTTTAACCCTTTCAGGGTTATTGACGTACTAGTACGGCTTACGCCCTGGGGTTATTGACGTACTAGTACGCCTAAATTCTAGTGCCCTCAAATCAAGCAGAAACAGGCTGTTAGGCCTAGATGTGATAGAATGGGTCTGTGCGGTCAGTGTGCGCAGTATACAAAAATTCCTGCACACCACATTGCATAATGAGGAAAAAAAAACTCTGACCGTGTTTTTGGTTTAAAACAGTGACTTTGCAGTCTATTTTCGTATGGTATTTATTGATGTATTCTCGTTTTCTTGGTCTCATTTGATAGATTGGAAGATATATTACAGAAATTGAGATGATTTTGATTGGTTTGACAAAGACAAGTACCTTGAAATTGAGCTCAAAGTAGCGAAAATGTTCGATTTTTGACGATGTTCAAGAGTAAACAAATCACACCATGCATCCAATACACATCAACTGGCGAGTCTAATATTCATGCACAAGTGCTCTAATATTATTTGTACCATTTTTACAATGATGCAGTTGTATACATAACAGTAAATCTTCTATTTTTTTGTGAGAATAAAAATTCAAAATGAAAAGCAAAAGTAATGTAAGAGGGGCCTGGAAACGTGACTAATGAACAGAGAAGACATTATTTTAGTGCCAGGAATGTCTGCCTTGTTTATTCTGGACCCTATTTTGAAATTGGCATCGTTTGAAATTTGTGTGAAATTGGCCAAATTGCCATTTTCCGACCACTATTTTGGGTAGTTGTAATAGATAAATAGGCGGTTTCTTGTACTCAATCGATAGAAGAAATGGAGTTCTAGCGAAATAGCTATAATTTTAGTTGCCTGAAACATTGGAATTTGCCGAAAATAGGGCTCAAAGTGGGCGAAATCGCCGATGCGTAAGTGTCATGGCTGCCGCTAACTTCGCGAAAGCATAATTCCGTGAGTTTTCGATCAAATTTCATAATTTTTGTGGCGTTATGATCGGAAAAAGATTCTCTATCTTTTCATAAGAAAATATGATAATTTTTTTTTTTTTAAATTCTTGGACCCTGAGAACGAGTTTCGGAGACCCCCCTTGGACCCTGAAAGGGTTAAGGAATGACAGTTGTCTCACACAGTAAATTCAGTTAAGCATGGAGTGTGACAGTGATGACTGTGCCAGCTACTTCTATGGTTTGGGTGAAAAGAAAAGGTTATAACAATGACAACAGTGCATAAGTGTTCGCAATAAAGCCAACAGAATCCTTGACTTCATATCAAGAAGTATAAATAATAGAAGTCCTCAGGTTGTTCTTCAACTCTATATATCTTTGGTTAGGCCTCATTTAGATTATGCTGCACAGTTCTGGTCACCGTATTACAGAATGGATATAAATGCACTAGAAAACGTTCAAAGGAGGATGACATAGTTGATCCCATGTATCAGAAATCTTCCCTATGAGGATAGACTGAGGACCTTGAATCTGCACTCTCTAGAAAGGCGTAGAATTAGGGAGGATATGATTGAGGTGTACATGTACAAATAGAAAACAGGAATTAATAAAGGGATGTATATAGAGTGCTAAAAATATGTAGCCTAGACAGGACTTGCAGCAATGGCTTTAAGTTGGAAAAATTCAGATTCAGGAAGGATATAGGAAAGCACTGGTTTGGTAATAGAGTTGTGGATGAGTGGAATAAACTCCCGAGTACCATCATAGAAGCAAAGACATTGTGTAGTTTTAAAAATAGGTTAAATAAATACACGAGTGGGTGTGGGTGGGTGTGAGTTGGACCTGACTATCTTGTGCTACTAGGTCTTATGCCGTGCTCCTTAAGTGAATGTGACCTGACCTGACTAGATTAAGGCATTGGCTTAAGCCGGTGGGAGAATTGGACTGCCTGGCATGGGCCAGTAGGCTTGCTGCAGTGTTCCTTCCTTCATGCGTTCTCGTGTTCTTAAAGGAGTGGACCGGTAAGCCAGCTGAAGGCCTCGGTTAGATGACCAGAAGCTCCAATGGCGGGTCATCATCTGACTAAGACCCGCATCAGAAAATACTTGTCCTGTTTCCTGACGAACTTTACCTAACCTAACCTATGGTTTGGGTAGCAACAGTTTGAGACATCCTATGTGCACACAATGTGGACTTGTGAAATTTGTGTTATGTAATCCAGTAACCAGTAGTGTGTAAGCAAGTTTATCATGAACATAGCTGAAGCTAAAAACAAAGTGTCAGTGACTTGCTATTGAAATTTGACTCTAATGATCTTGTACTTAGTGGTAGACTTTTTTGGGTGAATGCAAGGTGTGCAAATAAAGGTAGTAGTAGCAAACATCCTGGACGGGCTGGGGCAGTTGTATCAGGACAATGATGCTCAGTAATCTGTGATTTTCTTCCACAGTGAGACAACTCTCAGGCCTTGCTACTCACATTATGAGTCCTGAGAGTAATACACAAAGCCATAAACAGTAGTATACGAAATATTGAAATTGGATCTTTGAGCTAAGGTTAATCACCTACCAAGGAATAATGGGAACCAAGCATAGGCTGATTTGGGTGGGGTTCTTTCATCCCCAGGGATATGTTTGTGAGCTGGTATGCATATTAAATTGGAAGTAGCTTTTCTGTGATGTACACTAGAGTATTTTAGTTAATCCTGTTGTACGTATATGTTTTGTATCATTAAACATCTTTATTTCATTTTATTGTGTTATGAATATACTATATGAATATATTATATTCATAACACATTCATAACACATTTACATTGTCACATAAGTAAATTAGATGTTAATATTCTTTTCTTTCAACAAATCGGCCATTTCCCACCGAGGCAGGGTGGCCCAAAAAGAAAAACAAAAGTTTCTCTTTTTTAATTTAGTAATTTATACAGGAGAAGGGGTTACTAGCCCCTTGCTCCTGGCATTTTAGTCGCCTCTTACAACACACATGGCTTACAGAGGAAGAATTCTGTTCCACTTCCCCATGGAGATAAGAGGAAATAAAAAAGAACAAGAACTAGTAAGAAAAGAAAACCTTGAGGGGTGTGTATGAATATGCTTGTACATATATGTGTAGTGTGACCTAAGTGTAAGTAGAAGTAGCAAGACATACGTACCTGAAATCTTGCACGTTTATGAGACAGAGAAGACACCAGCAATCCTACCATCATGTAAAACAATTACAAGCTTTCATTTTACACTCACTTGGCAGGACGGTAGTACCTCCCTACCTGGAGTCTACCTGGAGAGAATTCCAGGGGTCAACGCCCCCGTGGCCCGGTCTGTGACCAGGCCTCCTGTTGGACCAGAGACTGATCAACCAGGCTGTTACTGCTGGCCGCACGCAGTCCAACGTACGAACCACAGCCTGGCTGGTCAGGTACCGACTTTAGGTGCCTGTCCAGTGCCTGCTTGAAGACAGCCAGGGGTTTGTTGGTAATCCCCCTGATGTATGCTGGGAGGCAGTTGAACAATCTTGGGCCCCTGACACTTATTGTGTTGTCCCTCAACGTGCTAGTGGCACCCCTGCTCTTCATTGGGGGGATGTTACATCGCCTGCCGAGTCTTTTGCTTTCGTAGGGAGTGATTTTTGTGTGCAAGTTTGGTACTAAGCCCTGGGCAGTTCCTGTCTACCAATCTACTACCTAACTAGATGTTAATATTAAAATTAAATATCATTACAAGGGGCTGCATCTGTATGGGTCGTGCAGCACCAGATGGCAGATGGGAGGCAAATGAAGGTTAGATACAGGAAACCCTCTCATAACATACAGATAACATTCCTAAAATTCGGCGAGTAATGTAAAATAGCATTACATGAAGTGAAAAATAGTACATGGGAAATGTAGGTTTTTGCTCAATTATCTCCAAATTTGCAGAATGACTTGTTTCCTCTTGTACATGGTAAAAAATTATTACATTATAACTTATCTTAAATTCTGGAAATGCTTTCTTGTTCAGTGGAAGAGTTTGGTGATGGTTGATGTCAGCCTACTGGGCTGAGGTGGATGGTTGATTGTCTTAGACCAGAACAAAGCATGGACAGTTTCCATGGTGTGTTGTACTTGGATTCTGCATGTAAACTGATGCTATGGAAACCTAGGTTGAGTGGTACCAACATATCTCTGATAACTTGAGACTGAGTTTCCAGTACAGTGGTACCTTGACTTACGAGTTTAATCTGTGCCATGACCGAGCTCGTAACTCAATTTTCTCTTACAGTATATTAAATCAATTTTCCTCATTTAAATTAATTGAAATGCCATTAATCTGTTCCAGCCCCCAAAAAACCACCCCAATTTTTTTGTTACGGGTTTTTAAATGAGAAAAATGTATTTGTAAATAAGAAATATTGTATAAAAACATAATAAAAGAGAATGTAAAGAAATAAACTGGTTTTATAAAGTGTATTTACCTTGGAGATCAGACATTTGCTTATGTCTGCGGAATTCCTGAGTCTCGAGGGGCATGAGAAAATACTTCAACATATAACGCTAATGTCAACTCTATGGCTTATTTATCTATCAGAATTAATCTAATAGGACATAATAAACACTATAAGTAACAAAGAAACATGATATATACTCTAGAATGAATAAAATAGGCCATAATATGGCGAGTGTCCAGGACCAGTCCGAGCACCTAAAATCATTACTGCTCCTTCCTATAACGTGTGCTTTGGTCCTGGGTAAGAGAAAATGGAGTTTTGAGAGGCTAATTGCACTAGATCACGGGAGCCCACCATTTATTATTAAAGTAAATGCAATAATATTGACAGGAATCATAAAAAAATTATTGTTCTACAATTGGCTTGTGGAATATTGAAAATATTCCAAATATTTTGGGATTTGTGTGGGAGTAAAGGGCAAGATATTTTGCAAATGTCAAAAAATTAGCAACTTTATTTTTTTTGAAGAATAACTAAAGATAATTACAAGATTACCTCCAGTGAGAACATCGCACTAGCATTGTTTTATAAGTACCAAGTTCCAAAACCACCTTTTGTTGTGCCATTTAGGCCGGGGTTCTTGCCAAATGTCATTTTCAATCATTTTTTTTTTTTTTGGCAAAATAACTGCCCGCTTGTAACTCGGATTTTGGCTTGCACTCAAAGCAAAAAATCGACTGAGCGACAGCTCGTAACTCGGAAAACTCGTAAGTTGGGGCACTCGTAAGTAGTATGAGAAGTTCTAATTCCCTGATACCTTTATACCCTAGTTCTGTCATGGACTCGAGCCTCTATGGAGGCCACATGGTGAATTTTCCCATGGAAATTGACTAGCCAGAAGTTATGGGGGGGGGTCGAGGTCTTTATAAGCTCAGAAAAAGTAGCTAAGAAACTTGGTGAGGAGCCTTAGAGCAGGGGAAGTGTGTGGAGATTCAGTGGTCAGACTGTTGGGGACAGTGCTGAGACTCTTTGTGAGATCTTGTGACCTGGTGCTAGGAGCCTGACTGGTTTTTCTAGAGTGATCTACTAAGGACTCTATTTTATACTGTAAGTGAATCATCAGTTGGGTTCAGTATATTGCAAGGGTCCCCAATCTGCAGCCTGCAGGCCGCATGTGGCCCTTCTAGGAAATGGATGTGGCCCTCTCGTGAAATTATGAATTCACTTTTATGTAGGTTCCACACTGCACAGCATCAACAAAACCATGCGGCCCTCATCAAATATTTGACCATCAAATGTGGCCTACTTGTGTAGGAAGGTTGAGGACCATTGGTATACATGTATTGCATTTCCCTATCTCAGTTATTGTGAAGGTATTGGGAAGTTAGCACTTCTGATACTCTGGTTACAGACAGATAATGGAGACCCTGTCTCACAATATCACATCTCGCTTTCGCTGCTTCTTTCATGCTGTATCAAAATTTTTGGTTGCATTTTTTGATCTGTGTTGCAGCAAAATCAGCTATGTGAAGTAGTGTTGTAAGAGGGTTTGCTGTATGTGCAAAAGGGAAAATCAAAGTCATTGCAGTAAGTCAGCTTCAGCAGTGTTTTTATATTACTGAATCATGATTCAGTGTGAGTTAGAGATGAGTAAGTATCAGTGAATGGGAAGAATTGTATGGTTATAAACAGTCTTAATTCTAAATGTTATTTATTTTTCCAATTAGGTACCAAAAAAGATGTTAGGAACCTGACTGTTCTTAATCCACGAGATGGAAAGAAGCTTATTAAGAAAGCTCGACTCTCCAAATATGTAGAGTGTTCTGCTAAGACACAGGAAGGAGTGCAAGAAGTCTTTACCTCAGCAATAATGGCAGCTGTTGGTTTAGCACCGAGGCATCGACCGTGTGTTATCATGTAGTACTTGGCATATGACCTGGTAATTTACTAATATGCAATTCACTTAAAATGTCTGTATTCAGCAGGTTATCATTAGGGGATAATTTATTTATGGGTTAGCAACTAAATATGTATCTTTTATCTGTACTGTACAGTACCTTCCTTCTTAAAAGAAATTTTGTCAATAGAATGCAGAGCAGCCCCTCATCCAATACTTAAATCATAAAGTTGGTGAACAACAAATTCCACTGCCAGAGTACCGAATATATCTACAGAGCATCCTAAAGGATTTTTCATGTGATGTTTATTTCCATTTTCTCTCTCTCATTCACAAACTTGCTTTTTCCTTCAATCCATTTGCCATATCATACTCCTGCTAAAATGTACAATCTTTTTCTTGCCAGAGCTCATTCACCACATGTCATCTTTTCCATTACACACCAGTATTATATACCTATATCATTCACTCCTTAAGGATTTATTTCACTTGAACATAGTATTGGAATGTGCTTTTCTTCATTCTCATTAGTTATGTTTTGTGCCCTTCCTAACATTTTCACACTATTCTTTTAATTCCAATTATATTTTGTAAAATATCCATCAGTACTTCTCAAGAGTTTTTACTTGTTGCTGCTCAGGCAGACTAGTTGTATAATCATTTATGATTATATGATCTTGGAGATTAATATTAAATTTGTGTAAACTGATTTTACATTTAGCGTGTTACCACTCAAAAAGGCAAGCAAATTGTTTCCAGCTTCCTATTGCCATCATTATACATTTCCTCTTCTGAGTCAGCTAAAAAAAACTATGTATGTAACAAAGATATATAAAATTATCACATTAATTTCATGTGATAGGGATTCCTTATTATATAGAATATGTAGTTCATAATTTTTTCAATATGTTGTGTGGAGTAATAATGCCAGTTTTATGTACTGTATATGGTAATATGCAAGAAATATATATTACAATGTGAATAAAATTTAATTCAAAATTAGCACTCCAAACAATATTAAGTTCACCAATTTTTAAAATTCTAAACTCTCATGTTGCAATTTATGAGAAATGACAGGATGAATTACATAGTATATAATGCTAATGAATCTACACAAAAAATGAAACATTCTGTAGATTTAGACCTACAACCAAGGTCCTCTTCAGCAGTCTGCTGAAGAAGACATCTGTGAGAGGCTGAAATATGCAGTACTACTAATCTGTTTTATTATCTCCATATGGGTTTACTAGTACAGTGGAACTCCGGATTTCGTACGTGCCAAATATCGTACGTTTCGGATTTAGACCACTTTTTTGGGCAAAATTTTGGTCCGGATTTCGTACCACCACCGGGAAATCGTACGTATCAGACGCATCCGACCACTCAGGATGCCGCCACTCATGTGTACGTGTCTCAGTCTGGCTCTGTCACTTGTCGAGTGAGCATTACTTCACGCGTTCATCCAAAACATTTCGTAATCCATTGTTTTTTGTGCTTAACTATTGAGTGCGACTGTGAAATAAGCCACCATGGGCCCAAAAAAAGTCCTTATGGAGGCGGATTCCCCTTCTAAACAATAAGCTCTCCTCTCTCTCCCCTCCTTCCATATGCCAACAAGAGTCTTCAATAAAGGTAGTATGTAATAGTGATTTAAATGTTCATTTATCCATTTCATTAGTGCTTTATATTTATTTCCTATTGTTTTCTGTATGTAAAACTATAGTTATTCTTTAAAAAATTATTTTTTGTTAATATTTTTGGGTGTCTGGAACGGATTAATTGTATTTACATTATTTCTTTTGAGAAATATTACTTCGGTTTTCATACGTTTCGGATTTAGACCGACCTTCTGGAATGGATTAAGTATGAAATCTGGGGTTCCACTGTATGTACAGTGGTCCCCCCAGTAACGAACACCCCGGAAATCGTACAATTATGTAAGTGCTTGTGGAAGTGTATTTTTGGGGGCCTGAAATAGACTAACCTACGTGACATTATTCCTTAAGGGAGTAAATTCGTTCGGTAATGGCACTTTAGCAGGCTTCTGGGATGAAGTTTTTTCGTTACTCGGGGGACCACTGTACTTGGATAGATAGTAATGTGTGTGTTACACAAAAGATATGAGTATTGGCTTTGAGTGGGTTTGTGTTCCTTCACAAAGACTTAGCAACATTTTAAGGTAGTTTTAAATGTCTGAAAAAGGTTCTACATTTGGCAACCTGTTAGAAGATGGGGTAAATTCCCAGAAGGAACACAGCATCAAAGACAGCGTGTAGATGAGGCATTACCAGCAGTAAGAAAAAAATCAACATTGAAGCTTTGATAAACAATGCCTTAAAATTTTATTTATGCAGTTAATAATGTAAATAAACCTTTTGAACTTTATTTTAATTTTGTCAATTACATTTTTAGCATATATAAATACTAAAGGCATTTTTTTTTTTTTACCATAAGTAAGATTCTGTTTGTACTTATTGTCAACACTGCGTCAAATATTTTGCTATGATGTATGATGGATTATGTTAATTGGTATATTAAAACATTTTCCAATGGCATGACCAGTATCTCTTTGTTTATTTGTTGCATTTATTTTCCAGTTAGGCAGATAAATTATTGATAGTAAGCTGTGATATACTATATAACATTTTTCTTATAACATATACATTACTTTTCCATATAACACATAATTGAATTGCATTTTGAATTTTACAATGAAAAGGAAAGCTGATGTTTAATGTTATGTTTAGCATGCTACTTTACAATACTGAATAGAGTGCTTGTAGTAATGTGCTCTGTATATCCTGTTTGCAATTAGGTAAGTTTGAAATACAGTACTGTATTGTATAATCAAATCCTTGAAAAGCACAGAAAACTTAAAATGTCAGCACAAAACTGTTTAGGGTACAGTAAAATAGCCAGCTTCAGTGTCTCAGTTTTTTGTTTTATGAACATTCAAATATTGTTCAAACTTATGAACCTCTGAATTGGCACTTTAAATCCAATTAAGTTCTTAGGAATGCCACTCTGCAGTTACAAACGGTGCAATCATTTAAGCATAAATGATTTCAAATAATTTTTTTTTTTTCTCAGTTATGTATTTTTATGGCACCTGGAAACAAGAGCAACCTCCTAAGAATAAAAGAACGTAAGAATCAACTGCACTTTCTATGTGACTGTCTTCCTTTCACAGTTATTTTTTAACCCTTTCAGGGTCCGTGCCGTAGTTCTACGGCTTTGAGTTCAGGGTCCAAACCATAGTTCTACGTCATGAGGTCAGCTCACTCAGATAAGCTTTGAGCGGTAAATTTGGGGCTAGATATGAGAGAATACATTTATGTGGTAAGTGTGCACCACATAAAACAAATCCTGCAGCACACAGTGCATAATGAGAGAAAAAAAACTGAAACCGTAATTTTCAATTAAAACTCCGACTTTGCAGTGTTTTTCGTATACTTTTTATAGTTGTATTTGCGATTTCTTGGTCTCATTTGATAGAATGGAAAATATACTACAGATTTAGAGATGATTTTGATTGGTTTTAGTACTGGAAATGGCTTGAAACTGAGCTCAAAATAGCAGAAATGTTAAATTTTTGCCGATGTTCAAGAGTAAACAAATGACCTCACACGTCTAATACCCACCAGCTGTTGGGTCTGATATACGTTCACAAATGTGGTGATATTATTTGTACAATTATTACATTATTGCATAACAGTAAATCTTCCCTTTTTTGGTTTGAATAAAAATTCATTATGTGAATAAAAAATCAAAATGGAATTCATTTGTAAAGACTGAAAACATAACTAATGAACAGAGGAAATGTTAGTTTAGTGCCAGGAATGCCTGCATTGTTTATTCTGCACCCTATTTTGAAATTGGAATATTTTGAACTTTGAGTTAAAAAGGCTAAATTACCAATTTCCAATCACTTTATTTTGTAGTTGAAACAGTTGACTGGGCGATATCTTGTGCTCAATTGATAGAATAGAAGTAATACTAGTGGAATAGCTAAGAATTTGGTCGACTGGAATGTAATTAGCCTAAAATGGGAGTCAAAGTCTGCAAAATCGCCGATGTGTAAATATCGCTGACACATCAAAATTCGCGAGAGCATAATTTCGTCAATTTTCAATCAAATTTCGTACTTTTTGTTTTATTACCTCCAGAAAAAGATTCTCTACCATTTCATAAGAAAAAATATGATTTTTTTTTTAATTCTTGGATACTGGTGCACCCCTTCCAAAAATGGCCTTGGACCCTGAAAGGGTTAATACTCATATTTTGTGTACCTTCATTTTATGCACATGGAGAGCTTTATATTTGCTTGGTAGAGATTGGTCAAGAACTGCAGATTTAACAATTAAGATTTTGTTAAAGCTGAACTATAAATATCTTCTTTATTAATGTTACTCCACACAGTATGTATATTGTTATTTTATGTACATTATGTTCATTTTATGCATATGTGAGGGGTTCACATTTATTTAGTAAAGATTGGCAAAGAACTGTAAGATTTAATAATTAAGTTGGTATGGTGGCCCCCTCAGATAGTAGCTCAGCCAAGTTCTGTACATTATCAGTGGTTGAAGTGTGGCAGCTCATCTTGCTTATACCATAACCCCTCACTTGTCAACTAGAATTTGGGCATGTAATTACCCTCATTAACTTCTCCAAACTACGGAAGTAGTTTGGAGATTAAGAGGAGGTGTGGGATTACCAAAACTGTTATCCAGAGGGCTGAGGAGGGGTTATTGAGATGGTTTGGACATGCAGAGAGGATGGAACGAAAGAGAATGACTTTGAGAGTGTATAAATCTGTAGTGGAGGGAAGGCGGAGTTTGGGTCAGCCTAGGAAAGGTTGGAGGGAGGGGGTAAAGGAGGTTTTGTGTGCGAGGGGCATGAGCTTAAAGCAAGTGTGCGTGAGCATGTTAGATAGGAGCGAATGGAGACAAATGATTTTTAGGACCTGACGTTCTGTTGGAGTGTAAGCAAGGTAACATTTATGAAGGGATTCAGGGAAACCGCAGGGCGGACTTGATTCCTGGAGATGGGAAGTACATTGCCGGCACTCTGACAAGACAGTGATGGAGTAAATGATGATGAAAGCTTTTCTTTTTCAGGCCACCCTGCCTTGGTGGGAAACGGCCGGTGTGTTAATAATAAAAAAAAAAATCACCATAATAGTGAGAGGGTGGAGAGCATTTCTAAAGAGATTTAGCCAGAAATTGATGGGAGAAAGGGAAGTTAAAAAATAGGAGTAGAAAAGGAAGAGAGGGTCCCCTCTAAATACGTACTGTAAATTGTTTTTAATTTCGTTGAAAAAAATAAATGAAAGAAGATATGGAATGTTATGATTCAGGAACAGATCTATAATATGGGTGTCTGTGGGGAATTACGAAAGATTTCCAGGAACGTATCTCATAAGTAATTGGAGGTTGTACTGTACTTTGTTAATTCACAAAAATATATCAGTAAATAAGAATTTTTTTATAAATCTATTATTGTAGTACAGCTTGATTGATTGACTCTGAATAAAAAAGAACTATTCAAATTCAAATTTAGTGCATACAATTGGTGGCCAAAACATTGATCACACTCTACCAATAGATTGCTGAGCAATTTCTGGTATATTGAACATTAAAAAATACTCTTGAGGAATTAGTGGGCAGGGACAGGATGTTTAAGAGGAAGGAAATAGGTACTAGGGGAGCAAAGCTGGAAGTTAAAGACACAGATTAAGCCACAGGGATGTCAGGAAGTATTTCTTCAGTCTCAGGGTGGTCAAGAAGTGGAATGATCTTAATGAG
>WNWK01001966.1:0-32500 GCA_009830355.1 Cherax destructor
CAGGGTCAGTACTGGGTGCGTATCAGGAAGGGGCCCGGGGTAGTGGGTTCATGGATTGGGTCAGCCATGGTTAGGTTACTTCTTTCTTTTTATTTTTAAGAAAAAAGAAAGAAGAAAAGAAAATAAAAATAAAAAAGGGGGAACGTGGAGGAATAGGTCCTAGGAGGAATGAAAGGGAGCGCAAACCCCCTCCGTGCCCAAGAGGACCTCAACACCGCAAGTAGTGCAGATGCTGCATGGAACCCGTGCCATACCCTACCCTTCACGCCAGTAAACCAGCAATCCGGGATAGCAACCTCACATCCACCGAGCCATCTCGGCGGACAAAAGAGAGGCGGCCGGATATCCGCCACAAAGCATACCGCCTTCGGCCACCACCCCGGAATCCGAAGGTGGCCTCCAGAGATACACCCGTCGCCCGAAAGATACCTCAAAGCCACCCCCGGTGACCGGAGAGGATCGGGACATCCCCAGGCGATCCAGATTCCACGGCAAACTACACCACCGCCAAGGACCTCAACGGAATGGGATGGACTACGATACCCTTCCCCCTACCTAGGAACTAGAATGCCTGAGGAGAGAAGCTCCCAGGGCAAAACTGGGAAGGAAATAAGGGAGGGATGAGGAGGAGGAGGAGGAGGAGGAAAGGGAAAAGGGAGGATGGGGAAGATGGGAAAGGGAGGGGGATTGGGGGGTTATTAGGTTCGGTCTGAGGAAGAAGACCAAGAGGTCCAATTCCTCAGACCGATAGCCTCTTTACCACGACAAGGAGCCCCCCTTAAAGAGGCTCGTCATCCAAGAAATTGGATTCGTTCTTCCCTTATGTGGATCGAGTCTATATGACCCCTACTGGTTTAACGCTTTTTCCATGATTAAAATCGAACGATTCTGAACAATATCAATTTTTCATGGCAGATTCATCTAATTTTTCATGGCTGATTCACCTAATTTTTTCATGACTGATTCATCTAATTTTTCATGACTGAATTATCTTTTTCATGGCTGATTCATCTAATACATGGTGAACTTGGTTTAAGATGTGTGAATTTTACTTCGGACTGTTACTGATGGTGTCATGTTACTGAGACTGTGTGGTGCACATGTTACTGACTGTGTGGTGCACATGTTACTGACTGTGTGCACATGTTACTGACTGTGTGGTGCACATGTTACTGGACTGTGTGGTGCACATGTTACTGGACTGTGTGGTGCACATGTTACTGGACTGTGTGGTGCACATGTTACTGGACTGTGTGGTGCACATGTTACTGGACTGTGTGGTGCACATGTTACTGGACTGTGTGGTGCACATGTTACTGGACTGTGTGGTGCACATGTTACTGGACTGTGTGGTGCACATGTTACTGGACTGTGTGGTGCACATGTTACTGGACTGTGTGGTGCACATGTTACTGGACTGTGTGGTGCACATGTTACTGGACTGTGTGGTGCACATGTTACTGGACTGTGTGGTGCACATGTTACTGGACTGTGTGGTGCACATGTTACTGGACTGTGTGTGCACATGTTACTGGACTGTGTGGTGCACATGTTACTGGACTGTGTGGTGCACATGTTACTGGACTGTGTGGTGCACATGTTACTGGACTGTGTGGTGCAATGTTACTGGACTGTGTGGTGCACATGTTACTGGACTGTGTGGTGCACATGTTACTGGACTGTGTGGTGCACATGTTACTGGACTGTGTGGTGCACATGTTACTGGACTGTAGTTGGACTTGTGCACATGTTACTGGACTGTGTGGTGCACATGTTACTGGACTGTGTGGTGCACATGTTACTGGACTGTGTGGTGCACATGTTACTGGACTGTGTGGTGCACATGTTACTGGACTGTGTGGTGCACATGTTACTGGACTGTGTGGTGCACATGTTACTGGACTGTGTGGTGCACATGTTACTGGACTGTGTGGTGCACATGTTACTGGACTGTGTGGTGCACATGTTACTGGACTGTGTGGTGCACATGTTACTGGACTGTGTGTGCACATGTTACTGGACTGTGTGGTGCACATGTTACTGGACTGTGGTGCACATGTTACTGGACTATGTGGTGCACATGTTACTGGACTGTGTGGTGCACATGTTACTGGACTGTGTGGTGCACATGTTACTGGATTGTGTGGTGCACATGTTACTGGACTGTGTGGTGCACATGTTACTGGACTGTGTGGTGCACATGTTACTCTTCTAGTTAGAAAAAAAAGTTAGTGATTTTTTTTTTTTTTGGGGGGGGAGGGTTCTCGTAGATTAAATCTTCACAATGTACTTTTATGCTCACATGTGCTCTCAAGACCATTGTAAATATATTTTGTAACGTATGCAAAGTCTATATAAAACTTACATGAATACTTACACGTTTAAACCATAAATGCTCATCAATCTTACTTATGGAAAACCTTGTATTCATTCTAATGTCCATCAGTTTTACATATAGAAAACCTTGTATTCATTCTGGTCTTGTAGGTCCCAATTTTCATTCGTTTTTTTTCATCAGAGAAACTGGAAGAATTGATAATACTGATTTGCATGTGATAATTCAGTGTCTCGTCTTACCTGTTTCACCCATTAATGGTAATATGAAAATGTAGATTGTTAGTGGCTTCAAACTTGATGTGCTGGTGTATTTTAAAATATTGGTCCCTCAGATATCAAGAGAATGCCTCTTCAGCTTGGTTTCAAAGCTGGTGTTTCCTGGTTGAAGGTCTGATTTGGTTTTGGGCTGTGTACGTCCTAATTTGCCATCTTTATTAAAGAAATTGGGTACTGGATCCATAACTTGTGAATACCTCAACTTATTAGTTTCGAATCTTGTGATAATATTTAAATAAAATACAAATTAATGTAGCACTCTGCTCTATTCCTTTCGCGTGCAAATGAGGTACATTATTATAATCAAAAGAAGCGCAAAACCACAGGGGTTATACAGCAAATGAGGTACAGGAAGCTGAGGTTATGAAATACAGGAATACCTTTCTTGGATCAGGCGTGCATTGAGGTACACGGAGCTGGGGTTGTGGAATACAGGGATACCTTTTTTGAATCCCGCACACATTGAGGTACAGGGAACTGGGATTATACAAAGCAGGGATACTTTCCTGGGACCAGTGACCACTACGCACCTAATTATTAATGTTACTAGCTTCATGATTTGGAGTCAGCCAGCAGACTGCTGACAAATACACGTGTTGCACAGCAATTTGAGTTTCGTTCTGCCAGGGAGCAAGCACTAACCGCCTTGCAGATCATGTTGCACCTGGGGGATGGGACGCTTTCAGGACCTATCCAAGGGAGGATAAATCCAATTCCTTGGATCAAGAACCCCTCACCAGGGCGAGTCAACGACTAAATAAAAGCATGTAGCGTGGCATTCTATTTTTTCCCTTACTTTTGTCGGTTTATTATAATAGATGCTAGTTATATTACTAGATTTATAAATTGTTATTGTTTCCATATGATTATTATAGTTATTATCAAAACTAAGCGCTAAACCCACCAGGGTCATAGTTATTTTATTATAGCTTAGGGCTGGAAGTGGTCACACCTGCAGCCCTAGGCAACACCCATGGCAGGAAAAGAATTCATGAGTACTGTGCTACCTTTGATGAGTTCCCAGAGTTTTTCTACTCAAGGAGCCCGGCCATGGGCCAGGCTCGTCTAGTGTTTGCCTGGCCAACCAGGCTGTTGCTGCTGGTGGCCCGCTGCCCCACATATCCATCACAGCCTGGTTGATCTGGAACCTGGTGAAGATACTAATACTACTATGCATTTTCTGTGCAGGCACTTTTCCCTGTGGTACTTACTTTATCACTCCTGGAGCTCCTGTTGCTCTTGGAGGAGGCGCGGGAGGAGGAAAGCAGCTGGGACTCGGAGGCCATGCGGTTGAACTTCTGAGTAGCTTCCCGGACAGAGACGGAAATCTTACGTTCCTCCTCCGAGCGTTCACCACCACCACCACCACCACCAGTACCTCCCATGTCGGCAGTGTCTCCGCTGCCACCATCGCTGCTGCCTTCACCTCCCACCTGCAGTGTGTGAAGCAAGGAGAGACAAAAGTAAGTTTATTCAGATATACACAAATACAGTTACATAGATTATCATACATAGCAGCATATGTGTAGAGAACCTAGGATAACCCAAAAAGTCAGACAGAGTGACTTATTTCCATTGGGGTCCTTATATTTCCATTGGTCAGTTACTGGAGTTACTCCATTACAGTAACCACAGACACTAAATTTCAAGGGATTCAACACCACTGTCCAAGTACGTACATACTGGCTCAGATACACAGATCACACACACTCAATATATTCAAGACTACACAGGTGTTGTATATAACTGAGATATAATAGCTTTACTACCACCAACAACAGCTTGATTACTGAAGCTATCAACCAGGGAAGTGGACCACTACTGTGGTAACCCCCAGAATCAATTACAGGTCAACCACATTGTCCCCGCAAAAAGTCAACACAACACGCACAATCTGTCCACGTTTTACTAGGTTAATTTTCTTACGTGATTCCCACCATCAATTTCTGAACATTCCCTGCAAACTTACAAACACCATTTTCTTTGTCAAGTTTGGTTAGCCTATATAAACCTATAAAAGTGTACATGTAACCACACAGTCAAAGATTGCAATAAAGGAGCTCTTCAGATCATCAATTCTCCAAGCACAAACACCACTCCTAACAAAGTTATAATCCTTCCCAACAGCCAGGTTGCATTGAACGTTTCCAAGGTACTCGCACAAACTAACACTAGAGTCGCCATTGCATCCAGCACTTCCATAAGGAATCGAACCACCATGAACCAGTCAATGCAGGAGCATACACTATATCTTGTGGAGGCTGTGACAGGATATATGTAGGTGAAACAGCATGGAACCTCGAAGCACGCCTCAATGAACACATTAACGCGTGTAGGAATGATAACTTGAACAACGCCTGCGCACAACACCGGAATTCCACCAATCACCTCAAGAAATTCAACGACGCCCGACTAGTAATCAGAGAGCCTAATTTCCGTAGACGTAAATGCCTTGAATCATCATTAATCGCGGTTTCAAACACATTCAATCAAAATAAAGGTATCTTCATCATCTCTGAAGTATTAGCAAAAATCCTCCTCAAAACAGTAAACCCTGCCATCACATAGTCTCTGCTACACAAGAACACAACAGAGGAACACTGGAACAGACCTCAGATCCAACCACCAACAGAAATATTTGTCTAACCTATTTTTATACTACCCAGGTAATAGCTTTTATATCCTTTTACTCATATGCAAGTTGATTGTTCTACCATATTGTATTACTACTACAACTTATATTAGTACTACTACTACCACCACTAGTATTACACCTCACTAAGCCTATATATACCGTCTGTGTCCATGTATTGTTTGTAACGGCTTGATAAAGCTCCTGGAGAGCGAGCGTGATTAGATCTAGCAATGAACGTAGATAAGTACGTTTATGAAGCAACTTGCAATGAGAACAGACTGACTGATGTAGTGGTCAGGCTTAGATGGTAGGTCGAAGAGGAGGTGAAGGTGTAGGTCGAAGAGGAGGTGAAGGTGGTAGGTAGACGAGGTGGTGAAGGTGGTAGGTCGAAGAGGAGGTGAAGGTGTAGGTCGAAGAGGTGAAGGTGGTAGGTAGAAGAGGTGAAGGTGGTAGGTAGAAGAGGTGAAGGTGGTAGGTAGAAGAGGAGGGGGTGAAGATGGGAAGCAGAAGGGGAGGTGGTGCAAGAGAAGACAAAAGAGGAGGAGGATAGAGATGAAGGGAGACAGGATAGTGAGGAAGAGGATAGGATGCCAGGGTACGACAAAAAAAAGTCGCTTAACAAAAGCTATGCGTCTCCTACTTACATCTAACCACTAACAAGCGGATAAACAAAACTCACGAAATCGTACTCACACGAATTCAAGCGGAGGTCTGAACCCACGGCAAGCCAGTTCAAACCCCCCACCCGTTCCCGGATTTTTCAATTTTTAAATTAACAAAAGCGGCTGTGATACGTCTGGCAGCGAGTAACGACAGGCAACGTCGTTCGTATATGAACGTTAATGTGTGATGGAGTGTGTTAGGTTGATAAACTAGCTTAAGTTATATCTGTCTTGGCAAGTACCCCCGTGCACTCTCACTAGATCACCCCGTGCACCCTCACTAGATCACCACCCCGTGCACTCTCACTAGACCACCACCCCGTGCACTCTCACTAGATCACCACCCCGTGCACTCTCACTAGATCACCACTCCGTGCACTCTCACTAGATCACCACCCCGTGCACCCTCACTAGATCACCACCCCGTGCACTCTCACTAGATCACCACCCCGTGCACTCTCACTAGATCACCACCCCGTGCACCCTCACTAGACTACCACCCCGTGCACCCTCACTAGATCACCACCCCGTGCACCCTCACTAGATCACCACCCCGTGCACCCTCACTAGATCACCACCCCGTGCACTCTCACTAGATCACCACCCCGTGCACTCTCACTAGATCACCACCCGTGCACCCTCACTAGATCACCCCGTGCACCCTCACTAGATCACCACCCCGTGCACTCACTAGATCACCCCGTGCACTCTCACTAGATCACCACCCCGTGCACCCTCACTAGATCACCACCCCGTGCACCCTCACTAGACCACCAACCCGTGCACTCTCACTAGATCACCACCCTGTGCACCCTCACTAGACCACCACCCCGTGCACCCTCACTAGATCACCACCCCGTGCACCCTCACTAGATCACCACCCCGTGCACCCTCACTAGATCACCACCCCGTGCACCCTCACTAGATCACCACCCCGTGCACCCTCACTAGATCACCACCCCGTGCACCCTCACTAGTACACCCCGTGCACTCTCACTAGACCACCCGTGCACCCTCACTAGATCACCACCCCGTGCACCCTCACTAGATCACCACCCCGTGCACCCTCACTAGATCACCACCCCGTGCACCCTCACTAGATCACCACCCCGTGCACCCTCACTAGATCACCACCCCGTGCACCCTCACTAGATCACCCCGTGCACCCTCACTAGATCACCACCCCGTGCACCCTCACTAGATCACCACCCCGTGCACCCTCACTAGATCACCACCCCGTGCACCCCTCACTAGATCACCACCCGTGCACCTCACTAGACCACCCCGTGCACCCTCACTAGATCACCACCCCGTGCACCCTCACTAGATCACCACCCCGTGCACCCTCACTAGATCACCACCCCGTGCACCCTCACTAGATCACCACCCCGTGCACCCTCACTAGATCACCACCCGTGCACCCTCACTAGATCACCACCCCGTGCACCCTCACTAGATCACCCCGTGCACCCTCACTAGATCACCACCCCGTGCACCCTCACTAGATCACCACCCCGTGCACCCTCACTAGATCACCACCCCGTGCACCCTCACTAGATCACCACCCCGTGCACCCTCACTAGATCACCACCCCGTGCACCCTCACTAGATCACCACCCCGTGCACCCTCACTAGATCACCATCCGTGCACCCTCACTAGATCACCACCCCGTGCACCCTCACTAGACCACCAACCCGTGCACTCTCACTAGATCACCACCCTGTGCACCCTCACTAGACCACCACCCGTGCACCCTCACTAGATCACCACCCCGTGCACCCTCACTAGATCACCACCCGTGCACCCTCACTAGATCACCACCCCGTGCACCCCTCACTAGATCACCACCCCGTGCACCCCTCACTAGATCACCACCCCGTGCACCCTCACTAATCACCACCCCGTGCACCCTCACTAGATCACCACCCCGTGCACCCTCACTAGATCACCACCCCGTGCACCTCACTAGACCACCCCGTGCACCCTCACTAGATCACCACCCCGTGCACCCTCACTAGATCACCACCCCGTGCACCCTCACTAGATCACCACCCCGTGCACCCTCACTAGATCACCACCCGTGCCCTCACTAGATCACCACCCCGTGCACCCTCACTAGATCACCACCCCGTGCACCCTCACTAGATCACCACCCCGTGCACCCTCACTAGATCACCATCCCGTGCACCCTCACTAGATCACCACCCCGTGCACCCTCACTAGACCACCAACCCGTGCACCTCACTAGATCACCACCCTGTGCACCCTCACTAGACCACCACCCGTGCACCCTCACTAGATCACCACCCCGTGCACCCTCACTAGATCACCACCCCGTGCACCCTCACTAGATCACCACCCCGTGCACCCTCACTAGATCACCACCCCGTGCACCCTCACTAGATCACCACCCCGTGCACCTCACTAGATCACCACCCGTGCACCCTCACTAGATCACCACCCCGTGCACCCTCACTAGATCACCACCCCGTGCACCCTCACTAGATCACCACCCCGTGCACCCTCACTAGATCACCACCCCGTGCACCCTCACTAGATCACCACCCGTGCACCCTCACTAGATCACCACCCCGTGCACCCTCACTAGATCACCACCCGTGCACCCTCACTAGATCACCACCCCGTGCACCCTCACTAGATCACCACCCCGTGCACCCTCACTAGATCACCACCCGTGCACCCTCACTAGATCACCACCCCGTGCACCCTCACTAGATCACCACCCCGTGCACCCTCACTAGATCACCACCCCGTGCACCCTCACTAGATCACCACCCCGTGCACCCTCACTAGATCACCACCCCGTGCACCCTCACTAGATCACCACCCCGTGCACCCACTAGACACCGTGCACCTCACTGACACCACCCCGTGCACCCTCACTAGATCACCACCCCGTGCACCCCTCACTAGATCACCACCCGTGCACCCTCACTGATCACCACCGTGCACCCTCACTAGATCACCACCCCGTGCACCCCTCACTAGATCACCACCCCGTGCACCCCTCACTAGATCACCACCCCGTGCACCCTCACTAGATCACCACCCCGTGCACCCTCACTAGATCACCACCCCGTGCACTCTCACTAGATCACCACCCCGTGCACCCTCACTAGATCACCACCCCGTGCACCCTCACTAGATCACCACCCCGTGCACTCTCACTAGACCACCCCGTGCACCCTCACTAGACCACCACCCCGTGCACCCTCACTAGATCACCACCCCGTGCACCCCTCACTAGATCACCACCCCGTGCACCCCTCACTAGATCACCACCCCGTGCACCCCTTAACTTTACCTTCAAGTTTAACACTAAAAAAAGTGCGCTAAACCTGTTCGGTTCACAGCCTAACAGTGCCTCGGAGACTGTTTACATAGCTGAATACCCTCACATACCTGTGACTGGTTTCGAGTGCTGTTCTAACCTAGCGGCCCAGCTTGGGACCATACTTCCATATTGACTGCCCGGTCAACCAGGCTGTTGCTGCTTGCATCTTGCATCCATAGCCATGGGGGGGGGGGTGCTCTGGCACTTGAGGCAAGTGGTGGTCCAACTTCCTCCTTTAGACCTGAACCTTCTCTCCGGCAAGATCCATTCTCTCTTACTAAATGTGCTCGTTCACACACCCTAGTCAGGGGCTTACCCCTGAAGAATGCTGTATTTTGCACATACCTTTACTCCCTTCTCTTCCCTTACACACACGCGCGAGCGCATGTGGCCAGGAGCTGTGACTCAATCCTTGCAACCACAAATAGATGAGTACACACACTGAAGTGTTTATTTGAGAAGAGCCTTTGACAGATGGTAACTACTACTACTACTACTACTACCCAAACCCAGCATGTCAAGGTTACTGTGCCAAGAGGTTGAGTGCAGGTGGCCACAGGTGATCACCTCCAGCAACAGTGTGTCAAGGTCACTGTGCAGGTGTTCACCTCTCGCAGAGTGTGTCAAGGTCACTGTCTCAAGTTAACTGCGGGTGGCAGCAGCAGTTGTTCACCTCCAGCTCCATGGTGGCGATAGATAACACCAAACGGGATACCATGATGGCACTTCCAACACTGCCACACACACACTGCCACACATACACCCCCACACCCACACCCTGACATACACACTCACGTTAAAACGTCATCCCTTCAACCCCCTCTCCGGCTCATCTCCCAATAAACACATGTGCTTCACCCTCGCCAAGCGGCCAGAGGCACAACGCTCTCGGTATCACCCATCATTCACCCACAGCATCCACCCTCACCCACCCGCCGCTTCCTCACGTTATACACTACTATATTCAGTAATCAGCTACAGGAAAACTGCCACACTTTAAAGTGAGCTCGCTGCCATAAATTATAAATTTAAGATAGATAAACCTCGCAGGTCGATACACCTTGTCTCAAAATATAACCAGCCAAGACTGTGACTATGACTCAGCAGCAGCATGACTAACAGCAACATGAGAAGCAGCAACACATACATCAACAGCAGCAACATGAGAAGCAGCAACACATACATCAACAGTAGCAACATGAGAAGCAGCAACACATACATCAACAGCAGCAACATGAGAAGCAGCAACACATACATCAACAGTAGCAACATGAGAAGCAGCAACACATACATCAACAGCAGCAACATGAGAAGCACCAACACATACATCAACAGTAGCAACATGAGAAGCAGCAACACATACATCAACAGTAGCAACATGAGAAGCAGCAACACATACATCAACAGTAGCAACATGAGAAGCAGCAACACATACATCAACAGTAGCAACATGAGAAGCAGCAACATATACAACAGTAGCAACATGAGAAGCATCAACATATACATCAACAGTAGCAACATGAGAAGCAGCAACACATACATCAACAGTAGCAACATGAGAAGCAGCAACACATACATCAACAGTAGCAACATGAGAAGCAGCAACACATACATCAACAGTAGCAACATGAGAAGCAGCAACACATACATCAACAGTAGCAACATGAGAAGCAGCAACATATACAATAGTAGCAACATGAGAAGCAGCAACATATACAATAGTAGCAACATGAGAAGCAGCAACATATACATCAACAGTAGCAACATGAGAAGCAGCAACACATACATCAACAGTAGCAACATGAGAAGCAGCAACATATACAACAGTAGCAACATGAGAAGCAGCAACATATACATCAACAGTAGCAACATGAGAAGCAGCAACATATACATCAACAGTAGCAACATGAGAAGCAGCAACATATACAACAGTAGCAACATGAGAAGCAGCAACATATACATCAACAGTAGCAACATGAGAAGCAGCAACATATACATCAACAGTAGCAACAAGAGAAGCAGCAACATATACAGTAGCAACATATACATCAACAGTAGCAACATGAGAAGCAGCAACACATACATCAACAGTAGCAACATGAGAATCAGCAACACATAAATCAGCAATAGCAACATAAGCAGCAACACATACATCAGCAGCAGCAACACGAGAAGCAGCAACACATACATCAGCAGCAGCAACATGAGAAGCAGCAACACATACATCAACAGTAGCAACATGAGAAGCAGAAATACAGCAGTAGCAGCAGCAGGGCAGGCGCCTGAATTTACATACTGGGGGGGAAGGGTCGAAGGGGCTTAGGGGTAGCTATCTTGTTGGGATAGGGGCTAGGAGACTTGTTTTGAAGCAACGTTTTTATTATTGTTATTTTATTTGGATGGGGACGAAAGCCGAGGGAATTTTTGGGCAGGCTAAAGCCTCCCCTACCATCCTCCCCTTTCCCCCAATGGCGCCGACCCTAAACATGAGAAACAGCACCAACGTCGACACAATATTAGCTTGCTTTACACCTGTATCCTTTCTTCAATACAGATAACACGCTGCAGATTTCTTCGACACAAGCACAATGGAAGTCACTGATTTTTTGGGGGTTATCCTTGGTAATCCATACACATGCTGCTATGTATGATAATTTATGTGACTGCATTTATGTGTACCTGAATAAACATACTAACAAACTCTACGTTATTCATATTAATTAATTGAGATATTATACAAAAAGCAAATTGGTGGTACGCCAGGTGGTGGTACGCCAGGTGGTAGTACGCCAGGTGGTAGTACGCCAGGCACACTCACACCCCCGTACTGAACTTTTATTTGCCTGATGGCCGACGTATGACACCAAAAGCACCACCACCACCTTCCCGGTTCTTGAGTTACCACCTTACGATCTTACGGGGAGGTTAAAGGTGACTCGACGTGGCAGGGCTCCGGAGACAGAGTGGCGACGCATATTGTCTATGGATACACTGACAAGACTGTTGAACCAACACTCCCTACAGGAAACCCTTATCTCTCGTCCTTCAGTTGGATAACTCGCTTCCTCACCTCAGTGTCAAGCATATTTACCTTCTCACTACACCTGCTGCTTCAATGTACACGGTGGTACACAGTGACCTAACTGACACGTCTTAACCCTACGTATGTTACCTGATATGTTTTGCTCCCTGTGTAAGCTACCTGACATGTTTTGTTCCCTGTGTGTTGCTGCATGACAAGTCTTGCTCCCTGTGTGAGCTCCCCGAGTTAGCTCCCCGACATAGTCTTACTCCCTGTGTTAGCTCCCCGACAAGTCTTACTCCCTGTGTTAGCTCCCCGATATGTCTTACTCCCTGTGTTAGCTCCCCGACATGTCTTACTCCCTGTGTTAGCTCCCCGACATGTCTTACTCCCTGTGTTAGCTCCCCGACATGTCTTACTCCCTGTGTTAGCTCCCGACATGTCTTACTCCTGTGTTAGCTCCCCGACATGTCTTACTCCCTGTGTTAGCTCCCCGACATGTCTTACTCCCTGTGTTAGCTCCCCGACATGTCTTACTCCCTGTGTTAGCTCCCCGATATGTCTTACTCCCTGTGTTAGCTCCCCGATATGTCTTGCTCCCTGTGTAAGCTACTACACTTCACGAACCAGTTTGGCCCTACCCACAAGCTTCGACAACCCTAGAACAACCTTCCAGCATTTACTAATGATTCACACAGGAACGAAGACAGAAGCCTTTAAAAGGAAACTGGACAGCTATCTCCTGCAAGTGTCTGATCAGCCAGACTGCGATAGCTATGTAGGCATACGTGCCACTAACAGACTGGTGAAGCAAGCAGTCAACAGTTAAGCCTGACCCTAGTCCTGGCTGCAAGGGCAGATCCCTTGACTAAAACACACAAATCTAAGACACACTAATCAATCCCGTCACAACACGGAATGATCAAGGCGACTGCATGACCACGAGCTCCAGAGTGCAGAGAGTTACACTGTTGAGCGAGGGCAAGTTGAGATGAAGTGAACACGTCAGTGCAGCTGTGACCACAGACCCCTGCTACAACCCTGCCTGCACCTGACGGGTCATCTTATGAATAAGACCCGTGCCAGGCTGTGTATACTGGTGAACATTAAACAACAACAATCAATCAATTCCACAAATATTCATGAATATAAAATGCACTTAGTACTGTACAAAAAATATCATGGGGAAAAGCTAATCCTGTATGGGGGAGTCTAAGAGTGCTGGGAATGGGAAACAATCAAGTTTGATTCAAAGTGGAGGATATATCCAATTCCTCAGATCAAGAGCCCTTCATCAGATTCTGGATATTTAGGCCTAGCGCTTAGTCTGCTGGAAAGGACTTCAATGTGAGGCCAGAATATACGTGGAACCTCGGTTTTCGTATACCCTAGTTTGTAAGACTATAGTTATTCTTTATCAAATGTATTTTTTGTTAATATTTTTGTGTCTGGAATGGATTAATTGGATTTACATTATTTCTTATGGGAAATATTAGTTTTCCAAAAAAATTTAATGCACCAGCCAGTGTCCACTGAGGTGTGACCCAACAAAGAAAACACTCACTATCACTCATTCAATCATTGCCTTATCAGAAGGGTGCCGATATCACAGTTCAGATGATGCCTCAAACACAATATCTCCACCCCTCCTTTAGAGTGCAGGCACTGTATTTCCACCTCCAGAAGTCCGGCTAACCGGTTCCCCAGAATCCCTTTCTAAACGTTACCTAACTCACACTCCAACAGCACATCAAATCATAAAAACCGCATACCTCCACTCCTATCTAAATAAATATGGCACTGTTTACCTGTTATTGTTCAGTGATGCAAAATATACTGAAGAAAATAAATGTAATTAAAATTAAATGGGTAACTTACATTTTTTCCACTTTCTTCTCCATCTGGAGAAGGTCTTAAGTTTTCTTTATTTTCCCCTGGTCTTTTTCTTGGCGGAACTGGAGGTGGGGGTTCATCGGATGATGGTGTGGAGGCAGATGACATTGTTGTTGTTGTAGCAGAAATTGACACAGAGTCACCATCTTCCGAGGGAGAAGAAATGGATGACATTTGCTGAATGGGTAGACTTTTCGGACGGGAGGCTGACAAAGGTGTCAAAGGTGGTGGAGGAATGCTATAGTTTGCAAAGGATACTGGAGAGGGTTGTGGACCTGAAGATCCCCCATATGTTGCTAAACTGATCGAGGATGCTGAGAGAGAACTCGGAGGGCGAGTCATTTGTGGTGCAGGAGGAATTCCTAGGTCAGCAGGTTCATCGTACGGGTATCTTGCCTCGCCAAAGAGCGGCTCTGGTGGTGCTGGTGGGTACCTTGGCTCACCTACAGCAGGGTATCTTGTTTCTGCAGGTGGGTACATGGGAAGCTCCCCTGAATATCTTGACTCGCTGCTTCCCTGATTACGTCCATTGAAGTGAGGAGGTGGGGGATCAAATCTTCTGTCTCCATATTTTAAGTCCTCCTGGGATGAATAAATTTGATGTGTTGGTGTTGTTACAGGAGGGGGTCTATATGGAGGAGGAGCCCGGTATGGAGGAGTTGTTCTGGAAAGAGGTGGAGGGGGAGGTATAGTCATAGGGGTGCAAGGCTGTGGGCTATAACCTGCACTATGTGGAGGTGAACCGTAAACACTGAACTGATTAGTACTGTTGAAGCTGACCCCTCCAGGTGAACAGCCAGGGCTGAGGTACTCAGATTCAGAAAGTGGAGTGCCAATTCTATATTTCCTTTTGAGAACGAGATACTTCTCACCACCTTCCTGGCTGATGTTAGCAAGCGTGTTCACATATTGCTTAAACTTGTTCCTCGCAATTTCTGAAAGAAAATTAACAAAATTAGATAACACAACATATCCAGTACTAAAATTTATAAACAAATAATGAATTACAAACAAATTGACAATGGAGTAAATGAAGCATTCTGAAATGGTGATGAGACAGGGTTATGTTGGAGTCATATGGCATCATAAAAATTGCAGGAGCAGCTCAATTCTCAGGTTAAAAGACAGGCATATAAAAAGAGAAAGAGGAATAGGAGGAACCTGGAGATAATCCATTAACAGTATAAGAACCAAGTAGGCCAGTCCATGTTATTGATTAACTTGCTGAAAAGGGCTCTGACATATCTAGAAGCATTGTTCTGAAGCAGAATCTGAAACAAATAATGATGTCTTATTGTCAGCACTATAAAGCACTGGAGTGTAAAACAGACCAAAGATACATTATGAAATACTTGAGCACTCCAGTATAACCATCAACTACAAACAACTCTGTATCCACATGAACCACAACCATCTACCACCACCCAGTAAGGCCATATCAACCCTCTCCACATGTTTCCATGTCAATAAGCAGCAATAATTAGAATGTAAGGTAAAATAAACTGTAGTAATGTTGACCTAGTACAGTACAGAAATTAAAATAAAAAAAGTACAAGTTGAAGGTGTCTGGAACGTAACCCTATTTTCCCCATATGCTCTTCACTTCACATAGCTATTTTTTTTTAATTTTGGCCGATTTTCAGGAATACAGTGGACCCCCGGCTAATGAAAAAAATTCATTCCAGAAGCCTGCTCAAGTGCCATTACCGAACGAATTTACTTCCTTAAGAAATAATGTCACATGGGTTAGTTTATTTCAGACTCCCAAAAATACACTTCCAGAAGCACTTACAATATTGGCATAGTATTAAAATCTATTATAAATAATGCACCAAACTTGTGTGGGTCACAGCACCACAAGCAGAGGTAAGCTGACAATAACATCATTAAATAAATATGAATACTCCAAGATGAAGAATGTGAGCAATGAAGAACTTTCATAATACAGTACATTTTTTTCCTTAGAAACTTGGCATGTTATTCTGTATTATTTAAAATTAGGAACCCATAAAACATATTATTTTAATTTCCCTTCTAATTTTCAACTTGAAAATTTGCTTTAAAGTACAGCCTCTCCTCACTTAGCGACGTACTACTCGTTTACCAACGACTCGGACGTATGACAGGCTCTCTGACCAGTATGCATACCTAAACAATGTATATTAGAGCTGATTTCTTCTATTCTGTTTATTACAATATACAGTACACTACTGTATAAACATTTAAAAATATACTAAAAATGTTATAAATGATGCAAAGGTGACATTAAAACAATATCAAAGATGGTTGACACAAATCCACTACCATTTTAGTATGCTTCTTGTTTAGCATCGAATTTGTTTACAGATGTGGTCTTAGGAACGGAACTCTATTGTTAAGTGAGGAGAGGCTGTACTTTAAAAAAAGACAACAGATACCAGTACATATCAGTAATCATTGAGAGTATGCACTTAAACTCTGTGTCTTTCTAGCCTGTTTCCCATACATTTTGAGTGTGCACGCCCACCAAGATACGATGATCCGAAAAACAAGGCAGCACCTTCCTCATCAGTTATTCAATATTTAGCTGTCTTACCAGAGGTCTGCTGACATCACAATTCAAATGCCCCTCTCAGGTGCAACACCCCCACCCACCTTCCAGAGTGCAGGCTCTGTACCTCCCACCACCAAGACTCAAGTCCAACCAACAGGTTTTCCAGTTAGCTGGACTTGAGCACTGGAGGTGGAAATTAAATAAAATGAAAATCTTTATTCCTTGGGGATATACAACAGATAGGATCTGCAATGCATACTGTTACAATTTTAATACAATTATAATAAAATACAATTTGATACAATTATATGATCAAATGAAAGCCCCTTAATATGCAAAGCATTTCAAGCAGATTAATCCTAAAATTCATATATAGTGGACCCCCGGAGTTTGTCATTAATTCGTTCCAGAATGCTGCTCAAGTGCCGTTACCAAATGAATTTGTTCCCATAAGGAATAATGTAAATTAGATTAGTCCTTTTAGACCCCCAAAAATACACTTACAAAAGCACTTACAAAAATACATTTACATAATTGTTCGAGTTTGGAGCAGTACGAACTCCGGTGGTCCACTGTACTACTAAATTCTAGTTCTAGGTGGGAAGTACAGTGGCTGCATCCTGATATTTGCCAAAAAAATATGATACAGATACAAGTGAAAACTTGCATTTCAAAGATACTGTACAGAATTTTTTACAAAGCTCAGACTATACACAGCATTTCAAACAGGTCTTAAGAAAATGCAATACAGTAGGACCCCCATATATGAGGGGGATACGTTCCAAGGACCTGCTGTGGATGATGAAATTGCGGATAGTAGCAAACCCTATATAGTACAAGTCCTCTACTTACCTATTATAAAGTTTAATTGGTTATTTATGCACAATAAGTACAGAATTATAACTTTTTCACTGATGAGAAGCACTTCACAGCTTCTCTTAGGCTTTGAAGACCTGCCAGCTTCTCTACTTTTGTGCTATGGGGCCATTATTTTGGAAAATTAAGAGGTATTTTTGGTCACAGTAAACAGTGGATAACTGAAACTGCAGATACTGAATCAGTGGATACAGGGGTTCTACTGTAATTATTAAAAGGACGTATCTGAGCGCCTCTGCAAAGACAGTGATTATGTATGAGTGTGGTGAAAGTGTTGAATGATGATGAAAGTATTTTCTTTTTGGGTCACCCTGCCTTGGTGGGAGATGGAACTTCAGTTTTTGTACGCCCTAGTTTTCGTAGGATTCGGTTTTCGACGACTTTTTCCGTTGAAATTTTGTCCCAGTTTTCGTACATCACTTCAGTTTTCATAGTTGACAATGGTCCATACCGAACGCGTCCGCTTGCCCGCCCGTGTCACTCAGCCACTCAAGCGCTGAGTGACTGTCTGCCTTTGTTTATCATAGAGTGAGCATCACCCCGTGCATTCAGCCAAAACATTTCAAAATAATCCATTGTTTTTTGTACTTGTTTGTTGAGTGTGACTGCTAAATAAGCCACCGTGGGGCCAAAGAAAGTTCTGAGTGCCAGCCCTTTGATAAAGAAGGTGAGAAACACAATAGAATTCAAAAAAGAAGTCGTAGCTAAGTACGAAAGTGGAATACTGGTGGCTGATCTCACCAGGATGTACGGGAAATCCGCATCAACGATCAGTTCCATCCTAGCGAAGAAAAAAGAAATCAAGGAAGCTGATGTTGCTAAAGAGTTAAATGTGCTAACGAAACAGAGATAGCAAACAATCGAAGATGTTGAGAAGTTGTTGTTGGTGTGGATCAACAAAAAACAGTTAGCGGGAGATAGTGTTTTGGAGTCAATAATTTGCATGCAGATCTCGTAAAGAAAATGCCTAAAACGAGTGCAGTGACTCTCAAGCTGGTCCTAGTGCCAGTAAAAGACAAAGAAGGGAAGTAACCCTGGATAGGGCCTTGATACTTGTAGTCCTTATGGAAGGGGATTCCCCTTCCAAACAATAACCTCTCCTCCATTTACCCATTTCAGTAGTCATTTATATTTATTTCTCATTGTTTTCTGTATGTAAAATTATAGATATTCTCTATAAAATGTATTTTTATTTTAACATTTTCGAGTGCCTGGAATGGATTAATTGGATTTACATTATTTCTTATGGGAAATATTGCTTCAGTTTTCATACAATTCAGTTTTTGTCAGACTTTCTGGAATGAATTAATCACGAAAACCGAGGTTCCACTCTAACTGCAATATAAATCTGATGTCTTTATACAAATTAAAATAAATGCACATGTATATTACGTCCATATCCAGATTATATACGTATACTATACTGTAGTTTATGACTGCACTACAAAAATATTTATGTTAATTTAAATGTAATGTTTATTATTAATATCATATCTACATCTAGAAAAAATTTAATAATAAAAATAATAATAATAATAAGCTAAAAATAAATAACTACGTACAGTGGTACCTCGACTTACGATGGTCCCCAAACTCACCCTTTTATGTAAGTTTATTTTTTTAAATGCTTTTGTAATTGTAATTTTGGGGGTCTAAAAGGACTAGTCTATTTTACATCATTCCTTATGGGGATAAATTCGTTTGGTAATGGCACGTGAACAGCATTCTGGAATGAAAAAATATCGTAAGTCGAGGTACCACTGTATGTATATACAGTGGTCCCTCGGATTTTGTGCATCTCCAAACTCGAACATTTATGTAAGTGTATTTTCGTAAGTGCTGTTGCAAGTGTATTTTTGGGGGTCTGAAATAGACTAACCTACGTGACATTATTTCTTAAGGAAGTAAATTCGTTCGGTAATGGCACTTGAGCAGCATTCTGGAACAAATTTTTGGCAAAAACCGAAGGACCACTGTACTGTAATTGAAAACTGTCATACACTATATACATTATTTTGAACAAAAAATTAAAGGTGATGCCATAATGGTTAAGCGACACACTGTAATACATCATCAGTAAAACATTGGTTGATAAACTTAATTTGCAAGAAGATGCTGTTTTCCGATATTTCTTTTAAATTCATTTGTTGTACAGATTTTAGCATCTACTGGTGTAAGATTTTATATATAGTCTGCTAAACATGAAGAATATCAGAGAGGTATTTGTTTCCAGTGTCCTGTCTGTGTTCTGGTAGAAATCTTTGGGAAGAATTGTAAGCTCCATTTTAAAGAATAAACCACAATAGAGTGGTTGGAACCTTTTATAAATAATGCACACTTAGAGAAAAAACTTTAGACGAGATTTCAATCCATCTTGAACTATAATCAAGTCTGGGTCTGGCTTTGCAATGCAGTTCAAGACACCTTGAAAATGTGAACCATAGAATGGGTATTGTACATAAAGAATATTCACCTAAGCTTAGAGATCTGAATATGTGTATAGCATGCTGCATAAAGCCTTTGTTTTATATGGTCCTGATAGATACCCTGTGTTAAGTAATATTTTATGAAAGATATTAAATGACTTTAAAGAATAAGGTAAGCAGTTTAGTGGAGTACAGTACATATACGTATACTAAAAATTTTGGGGAAGGAACATCTAGAAATACTTTATACTTTCTTTTACAAGTGGTGAATATGAATACAATACTAAATTTCAATTTGTTGTTCAAGTTGAGACAGGAATTTTCCTTCATCTTCTCTTTCTATTGGGTAACTTTTTGAAATTTTTACTTGTCTGGATATTTCTAAATACTCTATATAAAGTTTGTAAGTTGTTATCCAGATGTAAGCATTTTTTTAGCTCATTGTTACCTAAGTTGTTCCAAGTAGTAGGGTCTGCATTTGTTAAGATAAAAGTGGTCTCATCAGTAAGGCATATTAGTTGAATAGCATCATTCAGTAGGTACTTGATACAAAATAAGAACACAAATGGACCTAAAATGTTACCCTGAGGTAAACTAATATTTGTAAGGTGGATAATATGTAAATCTTTCATGGTTACTGGTTGGTGTCTAACAATGAAGTAAGACTGGATGTATTAGTAATGTATGACCTTTGAGTCCATAATGCTTTAGTATGAAGGGAAGAATACTGTAGCCATTGTAAAAACCCATTTGCTGATCAATTAATGGCCCAATATATTATTTATTCTTGTCCATTTCTATGTAAAACATGTACACTGTATAGCATTTTTATTTTTGTGTTGTTTGTGCTCTTTGGATATGTTGTGTTTGATTATGTATAAGTATACCTACTTGTACACTACCTTTCCAAATAGTTTTGCTAGTAGAGGTACATTTTGTATTTGTCTAACTATTCATCAAATAAACCTTCAGGTTTTGGATGGGGGGTAATCATGGCACTTTTGAGAAATTATAAGGTTTAAAATTCAAGTACAGTGGTACCTCGACTTACGATGGTCCCCAAACTCACCCTTTTATGTAAGTTTATTTTTTTAAACGCTTTTGTAAGTGTAATTTTGGGGATCTAAAAGGACTAGTCTATTTTATATCATTCCTTAAGGGGATAAATTCGTTTGGTAATGGCACTTGAACAGTATTCTGGAATGAAAAAATATCGTAAGTCGAGGTACCACTGTAATCTGTTGGTGGGGCAATGGCTGATAATACAATACACAAGCAGTTTTCTTGCACACAATGGTAGGTACTGCAGCTGGTTCACTTGAACGTAGTCATTTTATTATGGAGCATATTTCAGGGGTGTGGTTAGTGCTAAGTATTTCATAGGGCTTCATCCGTATGAATGCAAATTCGCTGATCTGTGAGCTATGTTTTATATTCTGCTACGTGTTTCCCAAGAGCTGGGTCCGTGGGTTCGATTCTTGCGTATGTTATAACATTATCAACATACCTGGTTCCTGAAACCAAGACTTGAGTACAGTATTCTAATGTTATCTACAAGTCAAGTTTGAGGAACAATGACATGTACAATGTTGTATCATGGTGTTAACACCAGCTTAGCTTCAGGAGTTACAATTTGCAGTAGAGTAAAACTTCAATTTAGCAGACTAATAAGGGAAGAGGGTGTCTGGTAATGCTGACTGGCTGAGGGAAAATAACAAAATAATAAACACTACAGTACTCTACTGCATACAAAAATGGTACTGTACATACTAATTGCAGATATGCAGTAATAAACATTAAAAATAAAAGTTGAAAGTACAGTAATTTTATTTACATATTGTGGAGAATAGATGAGATTGTTTTGCCATGCTTACATAACAATAACCGATAATTATCTAACCCAACAGACTTTGTCCGCTGTTTCTGAAATCAATGTACCCGGTGGATTCTGTCCTAATATAGCTATTGCCTATTAAATCTTAAGTTAGTCCTAAGTTTGCCTAAGATACTCTTCCAGTATATGAGCTTTAATAGAAAGTGTATCATGCCAAGACAAACCCAACAGACTTTGTCCGCTGTTTCTGAAATCAATGTACCCGGTGGATTCTGTCCTAATATAGCTATTGCCTATTAAATCTTAAGTTAGTCCTAAGTTTGCCTAAGATACTCTTCCAGTATATGAGCTTTAATAGAAATCTACCATTTGTAATATTATTATATGATTTGTACTACCTAACTATTTTAAATCTAATTGTGTATGTACCTAATTAGGTATGTATCTAATTATGTAATTATCTAATAATGTATGTTCAAATATACTGTTCCATAACCTATAACAATAAAGAGTAAGAATTAGTATTAGTCTGCCCGAAATGCCTAGGCACGCTAGTGGCCTTCTTTGTAATTAATATTTTATAACATGTACACCACACATTGTAAGCTTTACAAGGAAATAAATTTTTTTATTTTATTTTATTTTTATTTCTGAAATCCCTTAAATAGAGGGTCATTAAAGTGGAGTTTTACTAATATTCGTTTCTATATCATATTACAGTATATATTTGCTAGATGAGTTAGTTGTACAACAGACCCAAATGCTTAACTAATTCTATGTTTGAGTGCAGGAGCCACTGGGTTCAAGAATGTGTACCCTCTCCTTCCGATTTAAATATAAACTCCTTGTGGAACATATCCCTAATGGATACAGAGGGAGAAATATACGTACAAGGTGTTAGGGTAAGTATTGATCAGATAGCGACTGACAATCTGGGTCTCTGAAATTCTGTTTTCTGGATTATTTCACTTTAAAGATTAACATTTAACTATGTTCTAAAAATATTTAAAGTTGTTCATGAATACCATAATGTATACCATATTATTATTACAATCAAAACTAAATGCTAAACCCACAAGGGTCATACAGCACTGCATTTCTGTTACAACTATACTGTAGAATAAAACTTTTAGTTTCAGTCAGTCAAGAAGAAGCAACTTTCACATTAATATCCTTATCTGGAAAGGAAAATCATAAAAAAAAATAAAAAACATCAGTATTAATTAAATATATTTAAAAACATTTTCCTTTAAATTTGTTTGTTCTATCAATATAAACACAGTACAGTGGACCCCCGAGTTTCGTAAAAACTTCACTCCTGAAGTCTGCTCAAGTGCCATTACCGAACGAATTTACTCCCTTAAGGAAAAATTTCACGTAGGTTAGTCTATTTCAGACCCCCAAAAATACACTTCCACAAGAACTTACAAAATTATACTTACATAATTGCACGATTTCCGGGGTATTCGTTAACCGAGGGTCCACTGTATATAGTACAGTGGACCCCCGGTTTTCGTGATTTTTTTTGTTCCAGAATGCTGTTCAAGTGCCATTACCAAACAAATTTATTCCCATAAGGAATAACGTAAATTAGACTAGTCCTTTTAGACCCCCAAAAATACACTTACAAATACACTTACATAATTGTTCAAGTTTGGAACATCATGAACACCGGGGGTCCACTGTACTAATATTAATATTATTTATTAATATTATTTATTTATTATTATTTATTCTCAGCTGTCGTATCTGAGCACCTCTGCAAAGACAGTGATTATGTATGAGTGAGGTGAAAGTGTTGAATGATGATTAAAGTATTTTCTTTTTGGGGATTTTCTTTCTTTTTGGGTCACCCTGCCTCGGTGGGAGACGGCCGACTTGTTAAAAAAAAATATTATTATTATTAGATCTACAGTTACAACTACGGTACCTCTGACTTCCATTATAGCTTCCACCACAATTACATTTTCTACTTCAATCAAATCCATCATGCCATTAGAAAAGTTATGCACAATACAGGACATAATGATAATTTAGCACCTCAACAAATATATGTACATCATTTCTGTTAATACATAACCTCCTAATAAATTGTCCCTTTGATTAATAAATCAAATTCAGTACTGTAATTAGCCTCATTTATTATTATTATCATTCACAATGTGATACGTTACACATTCTTGAGTAATTCAAGTGTAATTTATAACCTAAGCTCTGGACTTTAAGTAGAGATATTAAGAAAATTTATAACCGTACAATCACTTAGGAAAAAATATTACTGTGATTAGTATGAATGCCCAATTTGTGAACATCTACACTCATGTATGAGGTCCAAAAGAGATACAGTATTTAAAAAAATAATCCAGTAACAGAAAACACAAATAAAACAAGAAACACACACACACTAAACTATCTGATGATTGGAAAACCCCTTAGTTGTTAGTCACACCTTAAAATAATTGTTGCATTTTTAGTGACTGAAAATATTTTCACACGTAGCTCAAAAATACATTGCCTGTGTAAATATTAGCTCCATAGCTCCACTTCTGTCAATAAATAAAAAACTGTTGTAATATTCCCAAGTCACAACATGTATTATTATGCAGCCTAAGGAAAAAATAAATCCTGACCTAACTTTATTAAATCTTAAAAGGAAGTTTTCCTAACTGAATCTTTTAATAAAACACTGAACGGAATTCTTTCCATGAAATTTTCAGCTTATTAGGTAAATAAAGAAGCAAATTAAATGGCCTACAATAAAAAAAATTGTTTTACAATTTTTGGTATGAAGTGGTTTGCATGGGAGACATGCAAGGTAAAAGGTCAGTCTTTAAATTAAAAAAAAAAAAATTTACTGCACAGCTAACTGTAACTAATATAGTGGAACCTTGGTTTTCGTATGCCCTAGTTTGTATGTAACACTATAGTTATTCTCTATAAAATGTATTTTTTGTTAATATTTCCCATAAGAAATAATGTAAATCCAATTACAGTGGACCCTCGGTTTTCGTTCAAAATTCTTTCCAGAATGCTGTTCAAGTGCTGTTACCGAACGAATTTGTTCCCATAAGGACAAATGTAAATTAGATTAGTCGTTTCAGACCCCCAAAAAATATACTTATAAAAGCTCTTACAAAAATGCACTTACATAATTGTTCGAGTTTGGAGGTGAACGAAAACCGAGGGTTCACTGTAATCCATTCCAGACACCCAAAAATATTAACAAAAAATATATTTTATAGAGAATAACTATAGTTTTACATACAAACTAGGGCATACGAAAACCGAGGTTCCACTGTAATTTTTTTTTAAATATACACAATTTAATGCTCAAATATACTAGTTCTCAAATTCAAAATTTATTTTCTTTGTACCCTGCCACTGTGACTGGAAATTTTGCAGTAGACAAATAATGTGTGGTAAATTTGATTTAGGTTACATAAACAAGTTTAAATTTTTACAATACACAAATGAACTTGCAATATCCAATCAATCAATCAACTTTATTTCTGATAATATTACAAAGTGGGGTTTACATATTATGTTATTTAGACATTTTATGAAGTAAGTATTACAAGAAGGCCAATAATATGCCTAGGTAAAGTCAAACATGTAATTGTAATGTAAATGATCAAGATTATTTTATTGTATGGATTTGCAACTGGCAAAAAAAATATTAAGCCATATAGAATTACTTCTACTGTCACACACAATCAAAAATGGATGGTAGCTTGTAAATACTATACATACAGTGAAACTTCAGTATAACGGACTCGTAGGGGTAATAGGGTGTTCATTTAAGTGAAAATCCATTTTATAGAAATGTGAGATGCAACAGATATGGTCCGTTGTACTAGAAGCCTACAGGACACACACATACATACTACCACGAATGTACAAAATTTCAATGCAGAGGACATGGTTGCATTGAATATTTATCCAGCCAAATATTTTGTCCATTATATCCAAAATCCATTACCTAGGGGTCCGTTATATTAAGGTTTTACTGCATGTACATTAATGGTGTGCATCCTATGGGCTTTCTGATTATTATATACAGCCTCTCCTCACTTAACGACGGAGTTCCATTCCTAAGACCACGTCGTTAAACGAATTCGTCGCTAAGTGAGGATCATGCTATAATGGTAGAGAGTTTGTGTCAACCATCTTTTAATGTCACCTTTGCACCATTTATAACATTTCTGGTATATTTTTAAATGTTTATACAGTAATGTACGTACTGTATATTGAAATAAACAGAATAGAGGAAATCAGCTCTAATATACATAATTAAGGTATGGATACTGGTCAGAGAGCCGGTCGTAAGTCCTAGGCGTCAGTAAACTAGTACGTCACTAAGTGAGGAGAGGCTGTATTTTGTAATGCAGTGATTGGAAATAAAGAAACTACATATAAATCTATACAGAATTAGCTTCATTACAATATCCCAGACAATTTACAAGGTGCAAAATTAAGTTTGCAAATAAGTCTTATTATGAAAAATATCTGAATTTTTGGCAGTGAATTATTACTACTATTAGTCCTAAGAAAGGACTAATAGTCATACATTGCCTGGAAAATGAAGAAGAAAATGAAGTTTTTGTTCGGATTATTAACTTGGAAGGTCAATAACCCAGGATAATCCAATACAGCCATTGTCATGAGACAGACTGACTATTTCCACAAGGGTCTTTAATCTAATCTCCCAAGATGCAACTAACACTAGTTAGCTAACATTAAAGTACCTAGGCAAACAGGTACATGTGTGATCAGGTGAACAGGGTCAACATGCATGAGGAAATATGCCTAACATATCCACTCATGCCAGGGATCAAGACCCGGTTCTTCAGTGTGAACTGAGGCCACTACCACATGGAAGACAATTAGGTTTGGCTTCAGTTAGCTCCAATTTCTTGAAACAAGAGCCCCTCATGGAATCAAGGCAAACCCTCTTGAACAGGTAAGACAGTGAAACTGTAGCATTAGCATTTTATTTCACAGAGATGCATTAAACCTCTAAGGGCCACACAGAAGCTTGGCTATGGGAGGTAAGATAAGAGTTGTTCCAATTTTTAACCCAAAGGGTTAGCCAGCCAAGATAACTCATTAAAGTCAGTACATCGAGGACTGTCTGTCTTATTTCCACTGGGACCTTAAAGCTTGTCTCCCAGGATGCAACCCACAACAGTCGACTAACACCCAGGTACCTACTTACTGCTAATTGAAAAGTGTCAGCAGGTGTAAGGAAACACACCCAATGTTTCCACCCTGCCTGGGATTGAACCCTGAACACTCAAGTGTGAGAGGCCAGTGACCTGCCAATTGAGCCCAAGAAAGATTGGCTTCAGCTCCTTGGATCATGAGCCCTTCACCAGCATAAAGACACCTTTATTATTTATTTATTCAGCTCTAGGGTGAGTGTCAGCAACACACATCCTAGAGCTGACGATATCTGACCAACAAACACAGTTCAAATGCAAAAACAACTGCTCATTAAGTCCCCCACAGGTCTTAAATAATCAACAACATGTAGGAAAATATATTTCAACCATTATGTGTAGGGAAAACCTCAATATATACGACATTAAAGCGTCAGTAATAACGGTGACAAATCAACGTCAATGGCAGGAAGAACTTTCACGGAATTTAATACATTAATTAACACTTGCCTGCCCGCAACACACTGTTCAAAAGCCACCTGCTGATAAGTAATTTAGGCAACACTGAAATACCGGCATTAAACACACACAAAGAGCTACATCATCAATAATAACAAAAATAAACGAAAATCAGCTGATTTCAACAGGTGACATTACCGATGTAAACATTGGCGTTCATTCTCTCATTACGGGATAATTTGCATATTTCCTTACCTTTACATGAAGGATTCGTCAAGTACACTTTAAAGTGCTTGACCAGCTCGTGGTTAGTGACTCTCCCGCCCCGGGATATCATGTAATCCCTCACAGACTCCAGAGTAAATTCGTCCACCTGAGATGCCATCACTGTTATTGTGGAGAGTGAAGGAGGAAGTGAGCATCGCCTTGCCCGCCCTCATACCTTCCAAAAAAAAAAAAAAAACATATTCTTCCATTCTGGTGTAGATTTTATAGCTGAAATGGAAGTGCATGTGTGGTTATTGATATGGAGTGTTGCGGGAAGGAAGTATTCGTAAGTTTTCACTGCTAAACGTGAACATATCTGACTGATTCTTTGTATTACAGTTCCCTAATGGAAATAAGTCACTTCTGACTTTTTTTTGGGTTATCCTGGGTTCTCTACACATATGCTGCTATGTATGATAATCTATGTAACTGAAACTTATTTACTTACTTGCCCTGTGGGTCTCAACATGTGTCATATATTCGTTTACTCACTAGCTCACTACTCACATACAACTCGCACACAATCAGTCAGTCATACACAACGTAATGGACCCCAATGGAAATAAGTCACTCTGACTTTTTTGGGTTATCCTAGGTTTTCTACACATATGCTACTATGTATGATAATCTATATAACTGTATTTGTGTATACCTGAATAAACGTACTTACTTACACTCAATTTGATGATACTGGATGACTTAGGAGGATGTTATAACGAATAACAGGGAATGAGCGTCAGTGGATCAGACAGTATTTTATGGGGAGTAGACAAAGAATGAGTGTCTGAAAACAAATGTCAGAAAGAGAATGTGTAAAAAGTAGAGTTCTAAGGATGAACCCTACTGCCAAGTTCATCTGCTATTACGTACTGCGAATATGATAGTTTGTAAACAAGTATGTACACAGGCCTATCAACACATTCTAAGGGGATATGGTGGCTAATTAGGTTGGTTAATCCCGACGGGTCTTTTAACTCGTTAATGATACTGCTTGTTCAACACCTGCAGTAGTTCACTAACTGCTTCTGGAAAATCTGTGACAGATGTTTCTATTTCACTGACAGGATGGAAGGACTCTCCGAGGGTTTCGATCCCATGGAACCAATACCAGTCCACTGGCCAGAAAGTAGCGCATCCTCGACCGGGACACAATAAGGACAGTGAACAAGATACACCAAATTGTTGGTGTTGGGCTTGAGGCGGTAACTGCTGCCAGTGGCAGTAGAGACGAAGAAATGGATTTTACCATCTCGTACAACACTCAGGGAAGATTATGCGAACAACCTCTTCATATACGGTGCCCCGTGGCCTGGTGGCTGAAGCTCTCGCTTCACACGGCGAGTGTTTGGGTTCGATTCCCAGCGAGGGTAGAAACACTGGGCGTGTTTCTTTACACCGGTTGTCTATGTTCCCCATCAGTAAAATGTGTACCTGGGTGTTAGCAGACTGGTGTGGGTCGCATCCTGGGACAAAACTGACCTAATTTTCCCGAAATGCTCTACATAACAAGCGGCTTTCTATATAGTAGTATGTCATTGAAATCAGCTAGGCTTTCATACCTTGTACATGTACTTGTAGAAATAAAGATATTTTATTATTATTATTATTATTATTATTATTATTATTATTATTATAATTGCACGAGTAGCTATCAGTAACGACGTGACCAGCTTCGGGAACTAGACTCATTTGAGACACTAGTTGAGCGCAAAGGCTCCTACAGAAGTGTCCTGCGGACAACCAATGACACTTACAAGAGCAGGCATAACCTGAGTTAGGTACTCGCTTACCAGCACATCATTCCCCATTGAGGAATGACCACTCAGACCAGTAGTTATCGCAGAGTGAGTCCCGGAGCCTAGGACTGTCTGGACAACAAAGGAGCTGTAACATCAGGTCTTCTGATGGGTGACATGACACCATCAGTACCACACTGCTAAACTTTCTGGTGTGTAAGATAGGACTAAGGGAGATATGATTATGATGTGCAAGGTACTCAGAGAATTTAACAAAGCAAATAGGGACGTACTTTTTTGAAATGTGAGGCACTGAGGCGAGGGATGAACCACAGAGATGTGAGAAAATATTTTTGTTTCAATCTTAGGATGGTGAATAAGTGCAATGAACTGTACGAGGGAGTGGTAGCGACAAACTCATTATACAGTTTCAAGAGTAGGTATGATAATGCCTATGAGACTTAACCAAAAATGCTGGAGAGTGTAGTTGAAGAGGTGGGGCCAGGAGCTGAGGTTCGACCCCACCACAAACACAACTCGGCGAGTACACACACACACACACGCACTGAGGAAAGATAGAGGGGGTGCAGGAGTTACACTGCTCATCAAAAACCAGTGGATACTTGAGGAGTTGGCAGGAGGGGACAGAGGAGAATCAAGGGACTACATAGAAGAAACACTGCAGAGTGGGGGTCCTAAGGTGGTGACTGCAGTGATGTACAACCCACCACAGAATAGCAGGAAGCTAAGACAAGAATATGATGAGAGCAACAGAGCAATGGTTGATACACTAGCTGAGGTGGCCAGAAGGGCCCACATGGGTAGGGCAAAGTTACTAGTTGTGGGTGGTTTCAGTCATAAGAAGATTGTGAAAACTTGGAGCCACATGGGGAACCAGAAACGTGGAGGGCTAAGATGTTGAAGGTGGTACCGGAAAACCTCATGCATCAACACGTTAGAGACACTACCAGAGAGAGAGAGAGAGAGAGAGAGAGAGAGAGGAGAGGATGAACCAGCAAGACTGGACCTAGTGTTCACCTTGAGTAGTTCAGGCAGTTCAGACACTAAGGACATCATATGTGAAAGGCCCCTCGGAGCTAGTGATCATGTGGTCCTGAGCTTCGAATACACAATAGAGTTACAAGTGGAAAGAAAAGCAAGACGAGTAGGATGGGAGGAACCAAACTGCAAAAGACTACACAGGTATGAGAAATTTCCTGCATGAGGTTCAGTACCCAAGGGCAACAGAATCAATGAGAAGACCAAAACAAGCCGTTGGTTCTCCCAAAGGTGTAGTGAGGCCAAAACTAAGTGAGCTAGAGAATGAAAAGAGTACAAAAGACAAAGGACCCAGGGAAAAAAAGGGAAATTAGTCGAAGAGCCAGAAACGAATATGCACAGATAAGGAGGGAGGCCCAGCGGCAATACGAAAATGACAGCATCGAGAGTCAAATCTGACTCAAAGCTGTTGTACAGCCACATCAGGAAGAAAACAACAGTTGAGGACCAGGTAATGAGGCTGAGGAAGGAAGGAAGGAGAGGAAATCACAAGAAACGATGGAAAGGTATGTGAAGAGCTCAACACGAGATTTAAGGAAGTATTTTCAGAAGAGACAGAAAGAACTCCAGAAAGCCGGAATAGTGGGGTGCACCATCAAGAGCTGGACACAACACACACACACACATACACGAACGCACACGCACACACACACATACACGAACGCACACGCACACACACACACACACACACACACGAACGCACACGTACAACACGAATAACAACAAAATTACAATACAGTACCACCACAAACAACAACACCAACAACAAACACCAACAGCAACAAGAGCAACTAAACAAGAAAAACAGCAGCAACAACAGCAAAAACAACAACAACAGCTGTGGTCTGGCCGGAGAAAACAAGAAACCAATTAATTGATTATCAGTTAATTACTGTGATTAATAGTGGCGAGCCAGATAGATGACGTCACCTGTGGCCTAATGTCCTCTTAGGAGGGAGGGGGAGGGAGGAGGTCCCGTGGGAGGGGGGGGGAAGGTACCAATGGAGAGGGAGTGGGAGTAGGGGAGTTCAAAATGGAGGGGAAGGGGAGGTCCCATGGAAGGAGGGAAGGTTCTGCGGGAGGGGGGAGGGGCAAGTACCATTGGAGAGTGGGAGTAGGGGAGTTCAAAATGGAGGGGAAGGAGGAGGTACCCTGGGAAGGGGGAGGGGAGGTTCCGCGGAGTGGGGTATCATTGGAGGGGAAGTGGGAATAGGGAAGGTCAAACTGGAGGGGGACATCCCATGGGAGGGGGAGGGGAAGGTCCCATGAGTATTTGGGAGGGGGAAAGCAGGGTACATCCCCTTTCAGAAAGAAGAGGGGAGAAGAACGAATCTTACCAGGTTCCCACCCCACTACCCATTTCCAACACCCACCCTCATTACCCATTTCCAACACCCACCCTCATTACCCATTTCCAACACCCACTCTCATTACCCATTTCCAACACCCACCCTCATTACCCATTTCCAACACCCACCCTCATTACCCATTTCCAACACCCACCCCCATTACCCATTTCCAACACCCACCCTCATTACCCATTTCCAACACCCACCCTCATTACCCATTTCCAACACCCACCCTCATTACCCATTTCCAACACCCACCCCCATTAGCCATTTCCAACACCCACCCCCATTAGCCATTTCCAACACCCACCCCCATTAGCCATTTCCAACACCCACCCTCATTACCCATTTCCAGCACTAGCGGCCTCTTCAAATCTTAAATTTATTTTTTGGATTATTTTGATAATTATTAAATCCACTTGTAATAAATTGAATAATTCTATTTAAGGATACATGTAATTATACATGAAAGAATACACGCAAGGATACATGTAAGGATATATACAAGAATACATGTAAGGATACATGCAAGAATACATGTAAGGATACATGCAAGAATACATGTAAGGATACATGCAAGAATACATGTAAGGATACATGTAAGGATACATGCACGAATAC
>WNWK01001966.1:40000-52500 GCA_009830355.1 Cherax destructor
GAGAGCAGAGACCCAGTAGCGGACAGCGAAGTGTCGGGGCCAGGAGCTGAGTCTCGACCCCTGCAACCACAATTAGGTGAGTACAATTAGGTGAGTACACACACAGACAAGATGTTCCAGAGAGGGGACACAGAAACAAGGGGTCACAATTGGAAGTTGAAGACTCCTATGAGTCAAAGGGATGTTAGGAAGTATTTCTTCAGTCATAGAGTTGTCAGGAAGTGGAATAGCCTAGAAAGCGACATAGTGGAGGCAGGAACCATACATAGTTTTAAGACTAGGTTTGATAAAGCTCATGGAGCAGGGAGAGAGAGGACCTAGTAGCAATCAGTGAAGAGGCGGGGCCAGGAGCTATGAATCGACCCCTGAAACCACAAATAGGTGAGTACAAATAGGTGAGTACACACACACACACTACACGCCCCGATGGCATGGTGGCTAGCGCTCTTGCTTCACGCACGGAGGGCCCGGGTTCAATTTCCGGCGGGGCCGAAACATTTCGAAGTGTTTCGTTACACACACACACACACACACACACACACACACACACACACACACACACACACACACACATACATACAACAGGCCTAGTGTCTAATCGACATATGCCTAGGACAAAATGGTAACTAACACACCAGGAGTTGTGACTCGACCCCTGCAACCACAACTAGGTGAGTACATGGGGTATGATAAACCTCATGGAGCTACTGGAGGACCCAGTAGTGATCAGTGAAGAGGCGGGGTCAGGAGCTATGACTCTACCTCTGCAACCACAAACAGGTGAGTACACTCACACACGTACACACACAACAATAACTATCATAACACAACATAGCACAGTAACAAGAGTAACACAGTTATAACAATGACACAGTAACAACAGTGACACAGTAACAACAATGACACAGTAACAACAGTGACACAGTAACAACAGTGACACAGTAACAACAGTGACACAGTAATAACAATGAAAGTAACAACAGTGACACATTAACAACAGTGACACATTAACAACACTGACACTGTGACAAGTGACTCTGTGACACAGTAACAACAGTGACACTGTGACACAGTAACAAGAGTGACACAGTAATAACAGTAACACTGTGACACAGTAACAGCAGTAGCACTGTGGCACAGTAACAACAGTGACACAGTAACAACAATGACACAGTAACATCAGTGACACTGTGACACACACATTAACAACAGTGACACAGTAACAACAATGACACAGTAACATCAGTGACACTGTGACACAGTAAAAGTGACACTGTGACACAGTAACAACAGTGACACAGTAACAACAGTAACACTGTGACACAGTAATAGCAGTAACACTGTGACACAGTAACAACAGTGACACTGTGACACACAGTAACAATAGTGACACAGTAACAACAATGACACAGTAACAACAGTGACACAGTAACAACACTGACACAGTAACAACACTGACACAGTAACAACAGTGACAGAGTAACAACAGTGACACTGTAACAACTATGACACAATAACAACAATGACACAGTAACAACAGTGACACTGTAACAACAATGATTCAGTAACAACAATGACACAGTAACAACAGTGACACAGTAACAACAATGATTCAGTAACAACAATGATACAGTAACAACAGTGACACTGTAACAACAATGACACAGTAACAACAGTGACACAGCAACAACAGTGACACTGTAACAACAATGACACAGTAACAACAGTGACACTGTAACAACAATGACACAGTAACAACAATGATTCAGTAACAACAATGATACAGTAATAACACTGACACAGTAACAACACTGACACAGTAGCAACACTGACACAGTAACAACAGTGACACAGTAACAACAGTGACACTGTAACAACAGTGACACTGTAACAACAATGACACAGTAACAACAATGACACAGTAACAACAATGACACAGTAACAACAATGACACTGTAACAACAATGATACAGTAACAACAGTGAAACGGTGACACAGTAATAACACTGACACAGTAACAACACTGACACAGTAACAACAGTGACACAGTAACAACAGTGACACAGTAACAACAGTGACACTGTAACAACAGTGACACTGTAACAACAATGACACAGTAACAACAATGACACAGTAACAACACTGACACAGTAACAACACTGACACAGTAACAACAGTGACACAGTAACAACAGTGACACAGTAACAACAGTGACACTGTAACAACAATGACACAGTAACAACAATGACACAGTAACAACAATGATACAGTAATAACGGTGACACAGTAACAACAATGACACAGTAACAGTGACACAGTAGCAACAGTGACACAGTAACAACAGTGACACAGTAGCAACAGTGACAGTAATAACAATGACATAGTAGCACCAGTGACAGTAACAGCAATGACACAGTAACAACAGTGACTCAGTAACAACAGTGACACAGTAGCAACAGTGACACAATATCAACAGTGACACAGTAACAACAATGACACAGTAACAACGGTGACACAGTAACAGTGACACAGTAGCAACAGTGACACAGTAACAACAGTGACACAGTAGCAACAGTGACAGTAATAACAATGACATAGTAGCACCAGTGACAGTAACAGCAATGACACAGTAACAACAGTGACTCAGTAACAACAGTGACACAGTAGCAACAGTGACACAATATCAACAGTGACACAGTAACAACAGTGACACAGTAACAACAGTGACACAGTAACAACAGTGACACAGTAACAACAGTGACACAGTAACAACAATGACACAGTAACAACAGTGACACAGTAACAACAGTGACACAGTAACAACAGTGACACAGTAACAACAATGACACAGTAACAACAGTGACACAGTAACAACAGTGACACAGTAACAACAGTGACACAGTAACAACAGTGACACAGTAACAACAGTGACACAGTAACAGTAACAAAGCTTCACTCCTGGCCGCCCATTTTAGCACCTGCTTGACATGGGCGGCTTGGGCCAGGAATGGCAGCCACGCCCATGAATAATAGAACTGTGGGCGGCGGTCACCCACGTATAATACATACACGCACATGCACACACAAACACACACACACACACAAAACTAGTAGCGACTAGCGAAGAGGCGGGGCCAGGAGCTATGTCATGATCCATGTAACCACAAATGAGTACACACACACACACACACACACACACACACACACACACACACACACACGCACACACATGTATTCACACACATGTATACACACATACACACACCAACACCCACACCCACACACCCCCGGTGGTCTACTGGGTAAAGCTCTTGCTTCACGCACGGAGGGGCCGGGTTCAATTCCCGGTGGGGCAGAAACATTTCGAAGTGTTTCCTTACATACACATACACACACACATATATACAACAGGCCTAGTGTCTAATTGACATGTGCCTAGGACAAAATGGTAACTAACACACACACAAACACACTACTGGAGTTTTATGACAAGGTAACAGAAGTAAGACACTAGAGAGAGGGGTGGATATACTGCATTTTCTTGGACTGCAAGAAGGCGTTCGACATAGTTCCTCACAAGAGGTTAATGCAAAAGCTAGAGGATCAGGCACACGTAACAGGAAAGGCACTGCAATGGATCAGAGAATATCTGAAAGGGAGGCAACAACGAGTCATGGTACGTGACGAGGTGTCAGAGTGGGCGCCTGTGACGAGTGGGGTTCCACAAGGGTCAGTCCTAGGACCTGTACTGTTTTTGGTATATGTGAATGACATAACGGAAGAGATAGACTCAGAAGTGTCCCTGTTTGCAGATGATGTGAAGTTAATGAGAAGAATTAAATCAGTCGAGGATGAGCCAGGACTTCAAAGAGACATGGACAGGCTACAAGCCTGGTCCAGTAACTGGCTCCTTGAATTTAACCCTGCCAAATGTAAAGTCATGAAGATCGGGGAAGGGCAAAGAAGACCGCAGACAGAGTATAGTCTATGTGGCCAAAGACTGCAAACCTCACTCAAGGAAAAAGATCTTGGGGTGAGTATAATACCGAGCACATCTCCTGAGGCACACATCAATCAGATAACTGCTGCAGCATACGGGCGGATGGTAAACCTAAGAATAGCGTTTAAATACCTGACTAAGGAATCGTTCAAGACACTGTACACCATATACGTCAGGCCCATACTGGAGTATGCAGCACCAGTTTGGAACCCACACCTGGTCAAGCACGTCAAGAAATTAGAGAAAGTGCAAAGGTTTGCAACAAGACTAGTCCAAGAGCTAAGGGGATTGTCCTACGAAGAAAGGTTAAGGGAAATCGGCCTGACGACACTAGAGAACAGGAGGGTTAGAGGAGACATGAGAACGACATATAAAATACTGCGAGGAATAGATAAGGTGGACAGAGACAAGATGCTCCAGAGAGGGGACACAGAAACAAGGGGTCACAATTGGAAGTTGAAGACTCCTATGAGTCAAAGGGATGTTAGGAAGTATTTCTTCAGTCATAGAGTGGTGAGGAAGTGGAATAGCCTAGAAAGCGACGTAATGGAGGCAGGAACCATACATAGTTTTAAGACGAGGTTTGATAAAGCTCATGGAGCAGGGAGAGAGAGGACCTAGTAGCAATCAGTGAAGAGGCGGGGCCAGGAGCTATGAATCGACCCCTGCAACCACAAATAGGTGAGTACACACATACGCACACACTCACACATGTACACACAACTGCAAAGTCATGAAGTTCTGGGAAAGGCAAAGAAGACCGCAGAAAGAATACAGTCTAGGTGGCCAAAGACTGCAAACCTCACTCAAGGAAAAGGATCTTGGGGTGAGTATAATACCGAGCACATCTCCTTAGGTGCACATCTACCAGATAACTGCTGCAGCATATGGGCGCCTGGCAAACCTAAGAATAGCATTCCTATACCTCAGTAAGGAATCGTTCAGTACTCTGTACACCGTGTACGTCAGGCCCATACTGGAGTATGCAGCACCAGTTTGGAACCCACACCTGGTCAAGCACGTCAAGAAATTAGAGAAAGTTCAAAAGGTTTGCAACAAGACTAGTCTCAGAGCTACGGGGATTGTCCTACGAAGAAAGGTTAAGGGAAATCGGCCTGACGACACTGGAGGACAGGAGGGTTAGGGGAGACATGATAACGACATCTAAAATACCGCGAGGAATTGACAAGGTGGACAGAGACAGGAGGTTCCAGAGATGGGACACAAACACAAGGGGTCACAATTGGAAGTTGAAGAATCAGATGAGTCAAAGGGATGTTAGGAAGTATTTATTTAGCCATAGAGTTGTCAGGAAGTGGAATAGTCTGGTAAGCGACGTAGTGGAGGCAGGTTCCATACATAGCTTTAAGACGAGGTTTGATCAAGCTCATGGAGCAGGGAGAGAGAGGACCTAGTAGCGATCAATAAAGAGGCGGGGCCAGGAGCTATGAATCGACTTTTGCAACCATAAATAGGTGAGAACAAATAGGTGAGTACACACATACACTCTGTCGTTGACAGAAACAGAATGTTCCAAAGATGGGACACAGCAACAAGGGGACACAGTTGGAAGTTGAAGACTCAGATGAATCACAGAGATGTTAGGAAGTATTTCTTCAGTCACAGAGTGGTCGGGAAGTGGAATAGCTTGGGAAGCGATGTAGTGGAGGCAGGTTCCATACACAGCTTTAAGAAGAGGTATGATAAAGCTCATGGCGCAGGGAGAGTGACCCAGTAGCGGCCAGTGAAGAGGCGGGGCCAGGAGCTATGTCTCGACCCCTGCAACCACAACTAGGTGAGTACAACTAGGTGAGTACACACATTCAGAAGCGTAGACAGTCACGTTGAAAACTCTTAGTATCATATACGACCCAGCACCACCATCACTATCACCACCATCACCATCACCACCACCTCCACCATCACCACCAACATCACCACCACCACAGTCACCACCACTATCACCACTACCACCACCACCACCACAACCACCACCACAACCATCATCACCACCACCACCACCATCATCATCACCACCACCACTACCACCACCATCATCACCACCACCACCACCATCATCATCACCACCACCACCACCACCACCACCACCATCACCACCACCACCACCATCCAGGCCAAGCTACAACTCTGCTAATTATAAGGTGGTAGGTTAAGGTTCCCCAGGGTAAACAGTGTGTGGCTGCCGTCATCACCACTGCAGTTCCACCTGAATTATACACTTATACCTTCACCAGTTCAATTGTTAATGGTTAACTTGCTAAACTGAAGGGCTAAGAGACGAGGGGAAGGCGGGGAGGGACGAGGGGAGAGACCGAGGGGAAGAGGCAGAGGGAAGGAAGATAGCCTAGGGCAGTAACAAGATAAATGAAAGGTTATGCAGTAATGATAGAGAGAGAGATGTGGAAATTCAGCGAATGCTGAGGTGTACATGATAGGGTGGATAGGGAGGAAGGATAGTGTAAATAGTCTTGCATGGGAGGGAGAATAGTCTGGGGAAGTATGTGGTGTCTGGGGAGAGAGGGCGAATAATCGTTCTCGGGAGGATGAAAACTCTGTCTTTGTAGGAGAATGATAAACAACTAAAACAAAATTTTTAAAGGGGTGGACCGGTAAGCCAGCGGAAGGCCTCGGTCAGATGACCAAAAGCTCCAACGACGTGTCATCATCTAAGACCCGCGTCAGGAAACACTTGTCCTGTTTCCTGACGAACCTTACCTAGCCTAACAGGGGATGATGAACAACAGAGCTTACGAATGTGTCTACATTACTGCCAGAGTGCATCGAGGCTCATTAAGAGGAAGGTTCGAGCCTATACTTGACGGGGGGGAAAGTGTCAGACTGGTGGCGTGGGACTACACCCCTGGGTCCACCCTCAAAACCTACGGACATTCGTTTCAGTGTTGGTCAAAAGGGGCGGTGCTGCTGATCATAAGGACGAAGCTGAACTCAAACAAACTTGTGCCACCAGGGCCAATTTTGTCCCACTGTGCATGCAAGGAAGAGGTGCTACCTGAGTCTGGCACCTTTAAAGGGTTACCCATCTGGCACTACTTGGCCTTCTGTGCCGATCCAGATGCTACCTCCTTCCACTAATTACTCTCAGTGTCGTTAAATATGACTAGTTCCTTGTCTCGTTAGTGGGAGAGCCAGTGGGTGAATTAGTGGGTGATTCAGTGGGTGAGTTAGTGAATGTGTGAGTGGGTGTGCTAGTGGGTGTGCTAGTAGGTGCGTTAACGGGTGTTTTAGCGGGTGAGTCAATGGAGGACATTAATAAATTATTAATAACAATGGCCAAATGTCAAGCCCTTAAAACCATTAACATTCTACATTTTCTCCCTTTCTTCACCCAATAGCAACAGCACCAGAAAAGCAGCAACAGCAACATTGACAGTAACAATAACAGGAATAACATCAGCACAACAGCAAAAGCAACAACGACAGCAATAATAACGGGAACAACAGCAGCCTTTCTTCCTGGATTTACCTGTCACTACACAATATTTGCTTCAGTAGAGTCACCTTCGCGTTGTCCCGACGATCGCTTGTTCTTCAACGTTCTTTTTCTGTGTCGCCGCCAGTACGTTATATGGATCCATCAAGACACAGTCCAACAGTGTTCATTACTCGCCGCTTCACATGTTTTGCGCGTTTTTTTTTAGGGTTCTTAAGAGCATAAGAACGGAGGAGCACTGCGGTAGGCCTACTGGCCCATGCTAGGTAGGTCTATCTCACACCCACTCCATGTATACCATCTCTGAGCCATTTATCTACATACCTCTCCAACCCACCTGTTTATAGCTTCGTAAAGTTCTCGCTTCAGTGGTCTCTTACCCTGGCTCACGAGATCGTAATGACACGATTGCAAACAAACCATACCACGGGTGGGAATAGAACTCGCGGTCAGTCATAAAACTCCAGACCGACGCGTTAGCCACTGGGCCAGCTGGCTACAATAAGATTCATCCAACTAGGTATATTTATACACCTTAGGAAGGCACTGGAGAGTAAGGCATATGTGCAACAGTTAGGCATCTTTATTCCGAAACGTTTCGCCTACATAGTAGACTTCTTCAGTCGAGTACAGAAGAGTTAGCAGTAGAGATGTGAAGACGATATAATCAGTCCATCACCCTTGAAGACGTAGTTTTGAGGTGGTCAGTCCCTCAGCCTGAGGGACTGACCACCTCATCCACACCTCATCCACACCTCATCCACATCTCACCCCCACCTCATCCACACCCTCATCCACATCTCACCCCCACCTCATCCACACCCTCATCCACACCTCATCCACACCTCATCCACATCTCAACACACATCATCCACACCTCATCCACATCTCACCACACCATTTCCACACCCTCATCCACACCTCATCCTCCCCTCACCCACATCATTTCCACATCCTTTGCGCATCCCTGACACCTCTCACTGTATTATTTCTGGAGGGGACTGAGTCCCCAGCCAGTCCCCTCAGCCCGGCTAATTGAACAAGTCAACCAAGCCACAACACCAAGCGCCCGGTTTATATAATAACACCAACATTATTTCACGCGGACACAAGAGGAAAGGTTTTTAAAAACAAAGGCAGGGAAAAAAAGAATCATAAATACTACTGTTTCCCCTCCACATGCCAAATGAACAAGGGAATTTTTTTGTGAAAGAGAATCGAGGGGAAAAAAACGTGTAAAGATCATGTTGGAAATACGAGGCTAAAGAATTTTGATACAAAAGTCGTAGATTAACGCATACGAGCGTAGGAAAAAAATATATAAAGCCGGCAAGAGGGTATATACAGAGGTGGGTATCTCTGTGTATATACACTGAGAGGTGAGTATCTCTCAGTGTATATACACTGAGAGGTGAGTATCTCTCAGTGTATATACACTGAGAGGTGGGTATCTCTGTGTATATACACTGAGAGGTGGGTATCTCTGTGTATATACAATGAGAGGTGGGTATATCTGTGTATATACACTGAGAGGTGGGTATATCTGTGTATATACACTGAGAGGTGGGTATATCTGTGTATATACACTGAGAGGTGGGTATATCTGTGTATATACACTGAGAGGTGGGTATATCTGTGTATATACACTGAGAGGTGGGTATATCTGTGTATATACACTGAGAGGTGTGTATATCTGTGATCTGTGTATATACACTGAGAGATATATATGGTGTCGATTGCAGTAAACAGGCTGATCAGTGGATGATAGTGCAGTCACCAGCCCCAGAGAGAGAGAGAGAGAGAGAGAGAGAGGGAGAGAGAGAGAGTTAGCTCTCAGTACCGAGCCAGCGAACTTTCTGACAATATATCCGTCATATGTTTCAGACCACTGGAACCAGGTTCCTGGACCACTAACACCTGGGTCTGGTCCACAAGGTCCTGAGACCTGGACCACTAACACCTGGGTCTGGTCCACAAGGTCCTGAGACCTGGACCGCTAGCACCTGGGTCTGGTCCACAAGGTCCTGAACTGGACCGCTTGCACCTGGATCTGGTCCACAAGGTCCTGACAACTGGACCACTAACACCTTGGTCTGGTCCACAAGGCCCTAAGACCTGGACCGCTAGCACCTGGTCCTCTTATCTTCATCTCTGAGGACAGTTTCTGGAATTTATTGGGACATTAAAAATAAAATTTACAACTATCCAACAAATCTTTTTTTGCGGATACTGTTGTAGATACCATTGCAGATACTGTTGTAGATACTGTTGCAGATACTGTTGTAAATACTGTTACAGATACTGTTGTAGATACTCATACAGATACTGTTGTAGATACTCTTACAGATACTGTTGTGAATACTGTTACAGATACTTTTGTAGATACTGTTGTAGATACTATTGAAGTTGCAGATAATGTTGATGTTGCAGATACTGTTGATGCTGCTGATAAAGTTAATGGTGGGGATAATGTTGATGTTTCAGATATTGTTGCAGATGCTGTTGCAGATACTGTTGCAGATGCTGATGTTGCAGACACTGTTGATGTTGCAGATACTGTTGTAGATACTATTGATGTTGCAGATAATGTTGATGTTGCAGATACTGTTGATGTTGCAGATACTGTTTTAGATACTGTTGCAGATACGGTTGCAGATGCTGTTGATGTTGCAGACACTGTTGATGTTGCAGATACTGTTGTAGATACTGTTGCAGATACTGTTGCAGATACTGTTGATGTTGCTGATAAAGTTGATGTTGGAGATAATGTTGATGTTGGAGATAATGTTGATGTTGCAGATACTGTTGCAGATAATGTTGTAGATAATGTTGTAGATACTGTTGCAGATACTGTTGCAGATACTGTTGATGTTGCTGATAAAGTTGATGTTGGAGATAATGTTGATGTTGCAGATACTGTTGTAGATTCTGTTGCAGATACTGTAGATACTGTTGCAGATACTGCTACAAATACTGTTGATGTTGATGTTGCTGATAAAGTTGATGTTGGAGATAATGTTGATGTTGCAGATATAAAACTTGCACAGGTCAGAGGAATGGTCAGGATGATTGGTAACCTGTGTTGAAGGCTGTGGCTGGGTGTCATGTTCCCCGTGTCATGTTCTTCGTGTCATATTCACCGTTGCGTCATGTTCCCCATATCGCCATATTCTCGGTGTCATGTTCACCGTGGTGTCATGTTCTCAGCTGGTCACAGGTTCATCATCTCAGCGTATAGAGACATGACTGACAGTTCGCACTATATTCTACACTCATGACTCTCGAAATCGTAATGACACGATTGCAAACAAACCATACCACGGGTGGGGTTCGAACCCGCGGTCAGAGAGTCTCAAAACTCTAGACCGGGCCTAGTGGCTTACGCGACGGTCTAGAGTTTTGAGACTCTCCGACCGCGGGTTCGAACCCCACCCGTGGTATGGTTTTCTACACTCATGTTTTCACATTCTCTTCAACAGGTTGACATGTAAAGGACCGGTCCCACGGTCCATTTTCTGGGGGTCCAAGGGCCCACTGAAACAGAGGGTCCCGGGTCATTGCAGGGTACCGAAGGTCCACTATCTGAGCTCTGATGGTTCAAAATCTGAGCTCTGGTGGTTCACTATCTGAGCTCTGGTGGTTCACTATCTGAGCTCTGATGGTTCACTATTAGAGACGTGAGAAGACATGTAAACAGACATGAGAATACATGTAAACAGACATGAGAAGACATGTAAACAGACATGAGAAGGCATGTAAACAGACATGATAAGACATTTAAACATACGTGAGAAGACATGTAAAGAGACATGAGAAGACATTTAAACAGACGTGAGAAGGCATTTAACAGACGTGACCGGATATTTAGCAGACGTGACCGGACATTTATCGAAGCTCAGAGGTCTGCAACGCATCACTACGCTCGTACCACCGCTGTTACCGCCGCGTTGACCACCCTTTACCGCTCCGCCCCGCACGCCCCGACCCGCTTCCGTCAACACCGGTAACCCAGCCTAATTAACCCCAACACCTGCGAGTCTACCTGGGTAATAAGAGGTTGATCCTCAACCCAGAGCGTTAAGTGACCCAGGAGCTGGCCATCAACCCGCAAACACAACCTCAAACAACCTGTGCAAAGGGAAGGGGCAAACAACTCTTACAAAAGGCAACCAAGATGTCTTCAGCACTGAAATTAGGAATAACAAAGCAGGTTGAGAAGGCAAACAAGGAGACAGTAGACAAACATGGAGGCTTAGCAGACAAATCTGGAGGCCTAGCAGACAAATCTGGAGGCCTAGCAGACAAATATGGAGGCCAAGCAGACAAACATGGAGGCCTAGCAGACAAACAGGGAGGCCTAGCAGACAAACAGGGAGGCCTAGCAGACAAACAGGGAGGCCTAGCAGACAAGCATGGAGGCCTAGCAGACAAACAGGGAGACCTAGCGGACAAACAGGGAGGCCTAGCAGTCAAACAAGTAGGCCTAAAAACAAGTAGGCCTAACAGACAGAGAGGCCTAGCAGACAAGAAGGCCTAACAGACAAACAGGGAGGCATAGCAGACAAACAGTGAGGCCTAGCAGACAAACAGGGAGGCCTAGCAGACAAACATGGAGATCTAGCAGACAAACAGGGAGGCCTAGCAGACGACAAACAGGGAGGCCTAGCAGACAGAGAGGCATAGAAGACAAACAGAGAGGCCTAGCAAACAAACAGGGTGGCCTAGCAGACAAACAGGGTGGCCTAGCAGACAGAGAGGACTAGTAGACAAACAAGGAGGCTTAGCAGATAAACAGAGATGTGCAGCACACAAACAGAGAGGCCTAGCACACAGAGAGGCCTAGCAGACAAAATCTGAGGCCTAGCAGACAGAGAGGCGAAGCAGATAAACAGGAGCAAATGATGCGCAAACAAGGTGAGACAGCGCAGAAAGGGGGGAAGTTGCTGCGCCGACCGCAAGCGGGAGAGAACAAGTGCGGTAACCACGGTCACCGCCGCACCCTAATTGGTCAGCGACCGCAGCAACACA
>WNWK01001966.1:55000-127500 GCA_009830355.1 Cherax destructor
ATCCACCACATCATCTCTCTCTCTCTCTCCACTCCTTCCTTCCCTCCTACCGTCCTTGCATCCTTTCCTCCAAACTTCCATTCTTCTCCTCCATTTATCCTCCTTTTACAATTCCATACCTCCCATCCTAATGTTCTTCCCACTTATTTCCTCCTCCCCTCCCTTCCTCCCTCCCTAAAACCCTAACACCCTCCCTCCCTCCCTCTTCCCACCTACCATCTTCCTCCCTCCCACCTTCTTCCCCCCCGCTCCTTTCTCTCTCACTCCCCCACCCTTCCCTTCCCTCCCACCTTCCCTTCCTGTATCTCTTCCTCCCACCCTCCCTCTCTCCTCTCTCCTCCCTCCCACCTTCCTCCCTCCACCTTCCCTCCCTCTCACCTTCCTCCTCTCACCTTCCTCCCACCCACCTTCCCCCACCCACCTTCCTCCCTCATCATCCGTCACTATTACTGCAGTAACCCTCGTCACTATTATGCAGTAACCCTCGTCTATTACTGCGTAACCTCGTCACTATTACTGCAGTAACCCTCGTCACTATTACTGCAGTAACCCTCGTCACTATTACTGCAGTAACCCTCGTCACTATTAATGCAGTAACCCTCGTCACTATCACTGCAGTAACCCTCGTCACTATTACTGCAGTAACCCTCGTCACTATTACTGCAGTAACCCTCGTCACTATTACTGCAGTAACCCTCGTCACTATTACTGCAGTAACCCTCGTCACTATCACTGCAGTAACCCTCGTCACTATTACGCATAACCCTCCACTATTCTGCAGTACCTCTCCCTGCACCCCGCCTATCACTGCAGTCCCTCGTCATCGCAGTAACCCGTCACTATTACTGCAGTAACCTCGTCACTATAATGCGTAACCTCGTCCATGCTACTCGTTATACTGCAGTAACCCTCGTCACTATTACTGCAGTAACCCTCGCTTTTAGCTATTACTGCAGTAACCCTCGTCACCTAGTTACTGCAGTAACCCTCGTCACTTACTGGTAACCCTCTCACTGGCAGTAACCTCGTCACTATTACTGCAGTAACCCTCGTCACTATTACTGCAGTAACCCTCGTCACTATCTACTGCAGTAACCCTCGTCCTATGCAGTACCCTCACTATACTGCAGTAACCTCGTCACTACTCACGCTACCTGTCATCCTGAGTAGCCTCGTCACTATCACTGCAGTAACCCTCGTCACTATCACTGCAGTAACCCTCGTCACATCACTGCAGTACTCGTCACACCCTCCTATCACTGTCAATGGAACCCTGCTACTGCACCCTCGTCCTATCCATCACTGTCCAGCTGATTCTGTGAGATGACCATGATCTCTCTCCCCTGCCAGGCCTCCCTGCCTGGTGTCAGTCCTATCTGTCAGCCTCCTGCCTAGTGTCAGCCCTCTAGCTACTGTCAGGCCTTCCTGCTGTGTCAGGCCTCCTGCTACTGTCAGGCCTCCTAGCTACTGTCAGGCCTTCTAGTTCTACTGTCAGGCCTCCTGGCTAGTGTCAGGCCTCCTAGCTACTGTCAGGCCTTCCTGGCTAGTGTCAGGCCTCCTAGCTACTGTCAGGCCTCCTGGCTAGTGTCAGGCCTCCTCGTCAGCTCTACTACTGTCAGGCCTCCTGGCTAGTGTCAGGCCTCCTAGCTACTGTCAGGCCTCCTGGCTAGTGTCAGGCCTCCTAGCTACTGTCAGGCCTCCTGGCTAGTGTCAGGCCTCTACTGTCAGGCCTTCCTGGCTAGTGTCAGGCCTCCTACTACTGTCAGGCCTCTAGCTACTGTCAGCTCTCCTACTGTCAGCCTCTGGCTAGTGTCAGGCCTCCTAGCTACTGTCAGGCCTTCCTGGCTAGTGTCAGGCCTCCTAGCTACTGTCAGGCCTCCTGGCTAGTGTCAGGCCTCCCTATCTACTGTCAGGCCTCCTAGCTACTGTCAGGCCTCCTAGCTACTGTCAGGCCTCCCTGGCTAGTGTCAGGCCTCCCTAGCTACTGTCAGGCCTTCCTGGCTAGTGTCAGGCCTCCCTAGCTACTGTCAGGCCTTCCTGGCTAGTGTCAGGCCTCCCTATCTACTGTCAGGCCTCCCTAGCTACTGTCAGGCCTCTCTAGCTACTGTCAGGCCTCCCTGGCTAGTGTCAGGCCTCCCTAGCTACTGTCAGGCCTCCCTGGCTAGTGTCAGGCCTCCCTAGCTACTGTCAGGCCTTCCTGGCTAGTGTCAGGCCTCCTACTACTGCCAGGCCTCTGCATGTCAGGCCTCCTAGCTACTGTCAGGCCTCCTGGCTAGTGTCAGGCCTCTACTACTGTCAGGCCTTCCTAGCTAGTGTCAGGCCTCCTAGCTACTGTCAGGCCTCCTGGCTAGTGTCAGCCTCCTGCCTGGTCAGTCCCGTCAGGCCTCTCTAGCTACTGTCAGGCCTCCTGCTACTGTCAGGCCTCCCTAGCTACTGTCAGGCCTTCCTGGCTAGTGTCCAGGCCTCCTGGCTAGTGTCAGGCCTCCCTACTCAGGCCTCCTAGCTACTGTCAGGCCTCCTAGCATGTAGTTCTAGAGCCTCCCAGCTACTGTCAGGCCTTCTGGCTAGTGTCAGGCCTCCTAGCTACTGTCAGGCCTTCTGCTAGTGTCAGCCCTACTTGTCAGGCCTCCTGAGCTACTGTCAGGCCTCCTGCTCTTGTCAGGCCTCCTCTCAGCTAACTGTCAGGCCTCCTGGTTATGTCAGGCCTCCTAGCTACTGTCAGCCTCCTGGCTAGTGTCAGGTCTAGCTACTTCAGGCCTCCACACTGTAGGCCTCAGATGCAGGCCTCCTAGTACTGTCAGGAATAGATGCAGGCTCTGACTGAGGCCTACCTAGCACTGAGGCTCTAGTATGACAGGCACTTGGCTAGATTACAGTCTAAGTAAAATAAAGGATTACCAAAACTTATACATGAGTTTACCATCTAATGACAATAAGTTAATTATGACACTGATTGACTCTTGATCATCATTGATTCTGATCACTGATTAGTGGCACTTGACTTGGTAGGCACTGACTCTAGGTGGCATTGACTCAATAGGTGGACTTAGTCTGGATGACTGACTCTAAATGACTTAAAGACATAATATGGAAAGTCAGGAAGATTGAAACACAGAGAGGAGAGGAGAGAGAAAGATAGGAGTGTAATCACTTCTTATTTATTCCATCATTTATAAAATTTCTCTAAACATGATTAAGAATGATCAACATTAGGAATAATGTTAGGAGGGAAGTGAATAATAAGAGTGACTGTCATAGGAATGCAGTTAGAAGTCACAGTAGATCTATCACTCACTGTGATGACATAAACGTAGATAAACATGTCTACAGAGCAACTTGTAATGTAAACAGACTGACTGATGTAGTGGCCAGACTCAGGCTTAGTTACAAGTACTTCTGTCAGTCTGACAGACACACTGTTGTTGATCAGCCTTATGGTCACTTGAACACTGTGTGCACTTGAACACTGTGTGCACTTGAACACTGTGTGCACTTGAACACTGTGTGCACTTGAACACTGTGTGCACTTGAACACTGTGTGCTTCATTGTCCACTTATTGACGAATATAGATATAGACATTATAATAACCTATGTAATATGTCACAGTATTTTATTAATTAAAATAAGATACCAGACATCTTAAGCAAATACCTTAAATTTGCTTGCAACAGATGAAAAATAAATTGTAAATATATATCTAGAAATGATCCTGTCTCTTGTACTACCCGACACAGGATGAATATAGGCTGTACATTACACTAGTCACTACCCTCTTAGGATGAATATGGGGTGCAATATATATATATATCTATATATATATATATATATATATATATATATATATATATATATATATATATATATATATATATATATATATATATGCAATATACCCGCATGAAAACTAGTGATGTTGCAAGCGCTTTCATAATCTGTCACGTCATCAAATGATAGAGAGATCACTAAACCTACTACTACCACTACTACTACTACTACTACTACTACTACTACTACTACTACTACTACTACTACTACTACTACTACTACTACTACTACTACTACTACTACTACTACTACTACTACTACTACTACTACTACTACTAATAATAATAATAATAATAATAATAATAATATATTCACATGGAAACGCAAAACAGGTAAGGGTCACACATCACCTGCAGACTTTGATCCAAGTAACGGGAGGGCAGCTTCTCTTCCTTGGATCAAACCCACAGCAAGGCACATGAACGGACATGAAGTAATAAAACAAATTCAATATACTGGTAGAATTCTGCTGGGAGAGATGGCCCTCGGGGGCCATAGTGCCCCAGGGCTATAGGGCCATGAGGCCACAGGGCCAAAGGGTCTCACCACAGTATATATCATAAGAATACATAAAACAAATTCAGATAGCTACTACAGTGGACTGAATCCCTGTTTGGTGGCCACAATGGCCCTAGATGTTGACTGAGAGGGTCACAGTGGCCCTGGGTGATGACTGAGAGGGCCACAGTGGCCCTGGGTGGTGACTGAGAGGGTCACAGTGGCCCTGGGTGATGACTGAGAGGGCCACAGTGGCCCTGGGTGGTGACTAGAGGGCCACAGTGGCCCTGTGAGGATGGTAACGTGGTACCAACTACCGTAGAGTTTCACAGTTGATCTCACGAAGTTCATTCTAATTCCCTTGTTAGCGAGAACCCGGAGGCTAGCTATTACGACCTCTGCCTCCGGTCCTTCTGTGATGAGGCTCCGCTGTACGGGGGTACGGGGTGTACAGGGGCAGTGTACGGGGTGTGTGATGGAGGGGTGTATCGGGGAGTGTACGGGGGAAGTATAAGAGTGTACAGGGAGTGTACAGAAGTGTACGGGGAGAGTATAAGAGTGCACAGGGGGTGTACAGAGGTGTACGGGATAAAAATCAGTGTTCATATAGTTAAAATGTACTGGGGAATGTGTAGTACATGGATGTGCAGGGGATGTGCGACACAATATTTACTGTGCTACTGGGGAGTATATGGGAGCACATAGTATATATAGGAGCACATGGGAGTACACTGTAATATATGGTAGAACATCGTGGTACATGGGAGAACCTGGGACTACGTGGAAGTACATGGTAATACCTGGAAATACTTAAGAGTACATGTTAGTCCACGGAAGTACCTGGGATCACAAGGAATTACCTGAGAGTACATGGGAGAACCTGGGATAGTACACGGCAGTACATGATAGTACACGTAAGACCACTTAAAACACGGAAATGCCTAAAAATACATATAGGAATGTGAAATGATGGTAAGATTATTCAGGAAACAGGACAAGTGTTTCCTGACACGGGTGTTAGTCATATGATGACCCGCAGCTGAAGCTTTTGGTCGTCTGACCGAGGCCTTCCGCTGGCTTACCCCTCCACCCCTTTAAAAATGAAGGTTATCATTATAACCACAGTAAAACCATTCTGGTTCTCGGTATGTTGAACCGAGAAAGGAAATTTTTCAAAATGGTGATCCCAGGCCATTCGTGCAGTGGAAACATGCAGAATTAGTCAACGATGCAATGTATTTGGGTAAGGTTGATCTGCAATACAGTAACAACAATTATTTCCAGTGAGGTTTTTCCCGCTGGCTACGTTGCATCGCTCAAAACTCTGGAAATAGGCCAGAATACGCAATTTTTCATAATTTTTTTGATAGCGCAAACTTAATAATGGATAAAATGTCAAAAATAATAAAAAAAATTGTAAGAAATGTGAATTCGAAGATGGTAGATGCGTTCATGTCTATAGAATAATAACTGCAAACTATTTTGAGAATACTTCACCAGAGGAAGTCTTAAGCTCCGTATTTTTCCAGAAATTCTGGATGTGAATCCGAACCAGAAATGTTGTCCAGTGGGGGAGGCTGAGCCACAGAGCATCATAGTTCATCTTGCTAACCGAGATGATCAACTCTCATGAGAACATCTTGTTCTTCCAGTAGATGCTCCAGAGACAGCATGTATCAGATCATGGAGTCCACATCCTGGTGATGCTGGGTTCTTGACTCACCATGCTCACAGCAACACTAAACCGGGATGTTAAGACTTCTGGGATGTGCATAAGAGACCAGGAACTTCAACACTCAGTCTTGTTTATGTCGACTATCTGGAAAGCACTCTGGTTTTTGTAAGGTTTTCTTTCCTTCATTATTTATAAGAGTTCCAGTTCCTTGTTTGCTCCCGTGTTCCATCTTTCAGTGAGTCAGGTGGAAAGACATCAAACTCCTCAGTAACGTAAATATTAAAACGTCATGCAATACGACAGGTTGATAAGCAAGACACATGTGCAACAGTTAGGTTTCTTTATTACGAAACGTTTCGCCTACACAGTAGACTTCTTCAGTCGAGTACAGAAGAGTTAGCAGCAGCAGTAGAGATGTGAAGACGATGTCATCAGTCCATTACCCTTGAATACGTAGTTTGGAGGTGGTCAGTCCCTCAACCTGGAGAAGAGTTTTGCCGCTGATAATGTTTACAAGGCTTTCTGTAAATTTATTGGCATAATCACCAGTGTTGTGGTTCTCTGGACGAAGCACATACCTGTTGTGAGGTGTGAATCTCCATACCTGTTGTGAGGTGTGAATCTCCATACCTGTTGTGAGATGTGAATCTTCATATCTGTTGTGAGGTGTGAATCATACCTGTTGTGAGTTGTGAATTTCCATACCTGTTGTGAGGTGTGAATCTTCATACCTGTTGTGAGGTGTGAATCTTCATACCTGTTGTGAGGTGTGAATCATACCTGTTGTGAGGTGTGAATCTCCATACCTGTTGTGAGGTGTGAATCTTCATACCTGTTGTGAGGTGTGAATCTCCATACCTGTTGTGAGGTGTGAATCTCCATACCTGTTGTGAGGTGTGAATCTCCATACCTGTTGTGAGGTGTGAATCTCCATACCTGTTGTGAGGTGTGAATCTCCATACCTGTTGTGAGGTGTGAATCTTCATACCTGTTGTGAGGTGTGAATCTCCATACCTGTTGTGAGGTGTGAATCTCCATACCTGTTGTGAGGTGTGAATCTTCATACCTGTTGTGAGGTGTGAATCTCCATACCTGTTGTGAGGTGTGAATCATACCTGTTGTGAGGTGTGAATCATACCTGTTGTAGGGCGCGAATCTCACAGCTGTTGCAAGGGCGTCGGGAATTATTGCATCTACCATCTACATCATTTCAACTGAAGACGTCAGAGTTACAAACATCTTTCCCTGGGCTACGATGGGCCGGGTCCACGAAGACTCAGAACGATCAGCGGTGTGACCACCCCAGATACTTTTTCTCCAAGGCTGATTACATCATCATTTCATTACTACTTCTTCCTTTGTATCTGACTGAAGAAGCCTACTATGTAGGCGAAAAGTTTCATCAATAAAGATACCCAACTTCTGCACATGTGTCTTTATCTTCCGCAGTCTTACAGTTTACCCTCATACACACGGGTACTCTTACGAACGTAAGGCGCACTCGGTAATCTCTTGCGCAAGGGGCTTTTTTTTCTTTACTTGAGATGCCATTAGTAATGATTCAGCAGTGGTGCTTGAAGCAACATGAGTCTGTTCAAGACTTGATACACGTCCGAGATCCCAAACATTGCAATAAAGTAGCATTGATACGAAGTTCCCCACGTAAGTCATCAATTGACTCTTCACCTTGATAAATGAGACATTTTTTGCAACATTTGGGGATCTTTATTCTGGAAACGTTTCGCCCTATAGTGGTTTCTTCAGTCAAATGAGGAAAAAGGTGGAATAAGAGGAGGAGTTTGAGGCAATGAGACCCTCAGCCTGGAGTCAATGTGGGGACGGGTCTTATATACTGATGATAGATGAGGTGGAGCAGTGGTAGGCGGAGTCACCAGAGAACAAAGCCACTAGTGGAAGTAGGTCGTGTCTGTAGATTAGACAAGCTTTGAAGAAATCCCAGCATCAAGATCCCAAGATGTTGCTGTGTCTGACAGGATGTGAATAAATGGCCATTTATCCACATGTCCACTGTATTTCTCTCACTATTAACAAAGCGAAGTGTTATTTTGTTAGCATTGTTAACCTGGCGAATCATTGCGACTGACTTTGATGCCTCTGGAAGCAATGTAAGAATTAGGTTAGGTTAGGTAAGGTTCGTCAGGAAACAGGACAAGTGTTTCCTGACGCGGGTCTTAGTTGACCAGCCGCTGGAGCTTTCGGTCACATAACCGAATTGATGCCGTTGCAATGTGATGTCTTTCACGTTGCTCTTGCTTGTCCAGATGAACCTTCCCTGGTGGTTAATGGTCATAACCTGATTCTCCGGAGTTGAGATTACTCATGATAACACATATATCGTAGCAGCATTTGTGCTCATTGAAGGGTCAGTAAGGTACTTTACATCAGGCACAAACAATTGTTTACTTGAAGGTCACAACAGACGTGTGGCTTTCAGACAGTCTGTTAGCTTTCACCTCAGTTTCACCGAAAGGCATCTTTATTTGATGTTGTCCTGAATGTCACTGTCAGAGGTGTCGAGTAACGGTCACATCTGTGCCCTGAAAAATATGTCTTGGGATGTTGTAGATTTTGATCTACGATCTCCACCGCATAAACTGTGAAAACACCCAATTTCAGCGATGGTAGACACACTGGTCCAATGTTACATAAGAATGGAGGAACACTGCACCAGGCCTACTGGCACATGTTAGGTAGGTCCTTCTCAAACCCAAACCCACTAACAAAAATATTTGCCCCCAAGCAACTGAAGTGGGTTTCCGAGATCAGCTCAAGAAGCCAAGGACACGGTCTCCGAACACTGATGCTTCCAACGTGTTTATGACAGTGGTTAGTTGCATTGACCTGGCTCTAGAGAGACGAACACTAGCCGGAAACAGCGGAAGTGAATGTGCTGGCACAATTAAATCCCTAACGTTGACAAGAATTAAAAATCGTAAACAATTGAGAAACTGTGTAAGTTGCTGGAGAATTAAATTGCTTTTATATTCATAATTACCAATATCAATATTATTTCCGTTATTAATTATCCCTATGGTTTATCTGATAGATATGCAATCGACTTGTTTTTTGCGTGTGGCCGCTGGGATAGGTTAGGTTAGGTAAGGTTTGTCAGGAAACAGGACAAGTGTTGTTAGGTTAGGTAAGGTTTGTCAAGAAACAGGACAAGAGTTGTTGAAAATAGTATAAAATTGCGACAAGTTGAAGATTAAGACACATGTGCAGCAGTAGGCTTCTTTAGTGAAATAGAGAAAGCAGGTGTCGTAGTGAAATAAAGATAATGTAATCAGTCCATCAATCTTGGAAAAAATGTATTTGAGGTGGTCAGTCCCTCAGCTTGAAGAAGAGTTCAGCTCCATGGTCTGGAAAGATGTGAAGCTGAAGTGGTTCCAATCTTCTTAAAAGTGGTTCCAATCTTCTTAAAAGTGGTTCCAATCTTTTTAAAAGCGGTTCCAATCTTCTTACAGCTCCACCTAGTGAATAAATCTCCTGTAAGGTTGCATGCTTTTCACGACTCGTCACAGAACGGGTAGGACTCGAACCCGTAGCAAGCGAGTCTTAAATGTCACAGGCCGGTGCGCTAACCACTTCTAAAATCATACACATATACGCTAGGCTACATAAGAATACAACATACAGAGAGTATAATACCTTACAGTGTATAGCGATGCTATCAGCTGAGAGAGAAAGATTATCTACATACTTTATCCACCTCTCCTGTCTAGATTATATTATTATAATCAAATAGAAGCGCTTTCTGTCTAGAGAATTGCGATGAGGATAGCATAGCTGATGGCTCTCTCCCCATCCTCCAGCCTCGCTGCCGGATTGAAAGAGTGGATGAAGCACTCGCTAAAACATGTGGAGGGTTGTGAGTGAATGTTTATGGAAAAAAGTGGAAATATAGTTGAATTTCTACTGCAAGAACAACAACAACAACTACTACTATTACTAATTTTACTACTAGTACTTTTACCTTTCCTGATATTACTACTACTACTACTCTTACTGCTACTACTACCACCACCACTACTATCACTACCACTATTTCGGTGTGGTCCACCGTCAACTACTCGTCACTGATAGTCTACGGACTATCGTCCGTAAACTATCAGTGTAACCACAAGCATCCTCTGCACTGCATCAAGCTGACACTGTTTACGTAGAGCAGTGCTGGTACGAACGTTCGTAAATAACTGCATTGTACTTGTACTTGCAACTTGAGAGAGCAGTGCGCTCCAGTGTTCCAATATTCCAGTGTTCGAGTGTTTCAATTTTCCAGTGTTTCAGTGTTCCAGCGTTCCGGTGTTCCAGTGCTACAACATTTCAGTTTTTTTTTTTTTTTGTAAAATCTTCAATGATCCAGTGATTGAAAGTTCCAGTTTCCTGAAACTGAAGAGAGAGAGAGAGAGAGAGAGAGAGAGAGAGAGAGAGAGAGAGAGAGAGAGAAGAGAGAGAGAGAGAGAGAGAGAGAGAGAGAGGGGAGAGAGAGAGAGAGGAGAGAGAGAGGGAGAGGAGAAGGAAAAGGAAAGAGGGAGGAAGAAGAGGAGAGAAGAAGGCAGAGGAGAGATGTCCAGCTTGATTGGTTAATATGTAGAGATATGTTTATATAATGATTGAGGGAAGAGGAAGAGGGGAAACAAGCTGACGAGGAAGGTAGAGCACATGACGAGGGAGGGAGGGAGAGGAGGGAGAGAGAGGAGGGAGAGAGGGAGGTGAGGAAGGATGAGATTCTAAGAGGGAGGGAACGACGGAGGGATGGGAAGGGGGAGGGGGATGGAAGGAGGGGAGAGAGAGGGGGGAGATACATGGGAGTACATGGAAATGCATGGGAGTACATGGGAGTAAATGGGAGTACATGGTAACAACTGACAGCAGGAAACTTGGAGGTCCACACTGATTCTGTCTGCCGAGAACTATCAGCTTCTGTACACACTAGGAACTATCGCGTGTTATTTAGGTGTATGAGTCAAAGATAGAAAACAAACAGAAGGCTCTCTACCTACTCTCCACTCCCTCCTGCCACTGTCTGCATCAAAACATTTGGAAAAATATATTGTACCATACTGGAAAAAATGACACTGAATTTACAGCAGAGATGGAACTGGAAGGAAGACATGGGATACAACCATGCTGGTGTTACTACACTGGTGTTACTACACTGGTGTTACTACACTGGTGTTACTACACTGGTGTTACTACTGATGTTACTACACTGTTGTTACTACACTGGTGTTTCTACTGATGTTACTACTGATGTTACTACACTGGTGTTTTTACTGGTGTTACTACACTGGTGTTACTACTGATGTTACTACACTGGTGTTTCTACTGGTGTTACTACACTGGTGTTACTACTGGTGTTACTACACTGGTGTTTCTACTGGTGTTATTACACTGGTGTTTATACTGGTGTTACTACAATGGTGTTACTACTGGTGTTACTACACTGGTGTTACTACACTGGTGTTACTACACTGGTGTTACTACACTGGTGTTACTACTGGTGTTACTTCACTAGTGCTACTACACTGATGTTACTACACTGGTGTTTCTACTGATGTTACTACACTGATGTTACTACACTGGTGTTACTACACTGGTGTTACTACACTGGTGTTACTACACTGGTGTTACTACTGGTGTTACTACACTGGTGTTACTACACTGGTGTTACTACTGGTGTTACTACACTGGTGTTACTACACTGGTGTTACTACACTGGTGTTACTACACTGGTGTTACTACACTGGTGTTACTACACTGGTGTTACTACACTGGTGTTACTACACTGCCGCTCACAGATGGTTGCCACCAGTTCTGCTATGACTATCACAACCCTCAATTTCTACCACTGCTAATGTTGTTGACTCTGCTGTTGCGTTGTCAACTGGGCGTCCTGGTGAAGATACTGAACAAACAGGAATCTGTTGACTTCAAGATTACCTCGTCTGTTGCATGTACATGCTGGTGCGCATGTGTTTAGTGGGTGGCTGAGAGAGGTAGTGAGGGTACCAGGTTACATCTCACTCATCTCCTCCACTAGTTGCTGGTCTAACTTATTATCAGGTTTTTCAACATATAAAACAACTGAAGCGGACCCAGCAATCTTGACTGATAGATTTACACTGAGCATGTTGTTCTGAAGGCTCTGGCAACTCTTCCCACTAATAATAATAATAATAATACTATCTTTATTTCTACATGTACAAGGTATATAGGCCTAGCTGACATCAATGACATAGTACTATATAGAAAGCCGCTTGTTATGCTGAGCATTTCGGGTAAATTAGGTCAATTTTGTCCCAGGATGCGACCCACACCAGTCGACTAACACCCAGGTACCCATTTTACTGCTGGGTGAGCATAGACAACCGGTGTAAGGAAACACGTCCAATGTTTCCACCCTTGGCGGGAATCGAACCCCGGACTCCCAGCGTGTGAAGCGAGAGCTTTGCCTACGAGGCCACGGGATACCATATATCTAGTACGTATATCCTGTGAGGGTGTAACTGAACCATCCTGCCAACCCTCCGCTGAGAGGTCAGACTGCCTCAGCACATGAGGCAGATGGCTCTTCCATAAAGACTTGCAGGCAACAGTGGTGGTGATGGTGGGATGGTGGTGATGGTGGTGATGGTGGGATGGTGATAATGGTGGTGGTGGTGATGGTGACGGAAGGGCTCTTGACTTGGAGCTATTATCCTCCCCCTCCACCTTACAGGTTTAGTGCTTCCCAATGAATATATAATATTGAATGAATAAATGAATAAGTCAGTGAGTGAATGTACTGGTGAGTAAACGAGGTAATGAGTGAACAAGTAACAGATTTATTTATTTTTTTTGAGTGAGTGAATACCTGGTCGAGTCATCAGTTATCCCCTTAATATGCAACCTTACCTCTGAAAGCTCTGTCTCAACAGGCACTTAAAACAGCCTCTTGAATCTCCTTTTACACCAACGATTCCACCGTCATAGAAGCTGAAACGTTGTGTAGTTTTAAAAATAGGTTGGATAAATACATGAGTGGGTGTGGGTGGTGTGTGAGTTGGACCTGACTAGCTTGTGCTAGTAGGTCTGATGCCGTGCTCCTCCCTTAAGTGGAAGTGACCTGACTAGGTGGTCAATGGTCTAAGCCGGGGAGTGACATGGACCTGCCTCGCATGGGTCAGTAGGCCTGCTGCAGTGTTCCTTCTTTCTTATGTTCATCTTAAGACGACGCTGAGATAACTCTCCTCACCAGTAATCAGCCAGAAAAAGAAAAACCTTAGCACGTATGTTCAATACACACTATTTACCGGTGGGATAACCGTGGTTATGACGAACAGAAAGACACAACACCGTGGCTGGAACAATGTACAAATAACCCACACATTAGGAGGGAGGAGCTTATGACGACGTTTCGGTCCGACTTAGACCATTTAGTCCCACTAACACAACTTGTGTGCTAATGTGACACTGGCTCCCTCACTCTTGTGTGACACAAGAGTGAGGGAGCCAGTATATACAGGCGAGAGGGACGGGGACGGGACCAAGAGAGGAAGAGAAAGAAGCAATGCTACTGGTAAGTAGTATTGGACAAACACACACACACACACACACACACACACACACACACACACACACACAAGCAACAAACATTCGCTTTTTTTCCAAACACAACAGAAGTAATTACCCGACAAGTATTAAACCTACAAATAATCGCCGCATTGTTCATTAAAACCTAACATTCACATACACGGAGGGACACAAATTTTTATATATTTGGCAGCGAGGTGACGGTGCGATCCAATCCTCTAATCTCATATTGCGTTCAGAAATCCTCTGCATAATCCTCCCCATGAAAATTTAAATATTGTCACCGTATAATAACACTGCCAAACTCTCTGCTTATTCATTTATTCGGGTCAGATATACCAGTCCAAAACTATACACCAATTTCTGAAAAAAAAAAATTGTGCGTATATCCACAAATGTATTTGTTAATATTCTCTCCCAAGCTTAATGAAATTCTCTGAGTTGCTGGATCGTGTTTGGGAAATAGGGACCAGTGTGTTTAATTTGTTGTTATGTGTGTGTGTGTGTGTGTGTGTGTGTGTGTGTGTGTTTGTGTGTGTGTGTGTGTGTGTGTGTGTTCTCACGTATGGGTTGAACCACGGACACTGTCTTTTCTCTTCATTATTTATGAAAGATTGTACTTTCTCTCCCAGTCATACTTCATATTATACCTATTCCTAAAAGTGTGTATGGAATCTGCTTACACCACTTCCTCATGTCACATACCTCATTTTTTTTTTTCTTTTATCTGCGTTCTGTTTGTCTTGCGTTCCATCCCCTCAGTGTCCTTGTATCTAGTCCTCGTGAGTATCTTGTACGTCATGATCATATCTGCTCGCTGGCTCTAGTATTCACTACTGTTGTATGGTTCAGTGTTTATGGTTGTTATGGGTCATTCCTCTCAGCCCAAAGACGAATCTCGAAACTAATCTCCGGATTTCTCGAGGTTGTGAAGATGCTTCCTCTTTTTAAGAAATAAAACAGACAATGTCACCATAAATTTTGCCAAATGTCCGGAAGTAAATAAGCAGAAATCTAAATGAATGGATAAAAATGTAAATATATTAAGTATCTAAGTAGACAGCAAGAGCAATTCACCCCTCCTTAGTAGTTGTGTTCATTTAATATCGTATATCGTATATGAGGCCTGGTCACAGACCGGGCCGAGGGGGCGTTGACCCCCGGAACCCTCTCCAGGTATACTCCAGGTATCTTAAAACCCCTCCCAAGAAGCTCATCGCTGGTAATCCCTTCCTTAAATCACTTGCAAAGAAATTTCTGGCTTAACTGTTAGTAATTATATATAATAAATTAAGTCCAGTGGTGGATCTAAGCAGGAGTCTACTGGCAGAGCTGCATCTGTTCTTGTTGTCACCTCTCTAGATAAGAACTATAACAACCATGTTGAGTTAGACATAAGAATTAACAGCTGGGCGTCTACACTGCAAACTGAATTGTTTACCTTCATAATGGTGCTAATGTTAACTTATGACACTGAACTTAACGCTTTGATTATGACTGATTCTGTGTCATCAGTGAAGACACCTGACACATAATAACTAACAATAAGCTTGTTGGAAAAGTCAGGTACAGATATTAAACAATCATATAGATAGGAATTAACGTATAATACACTTGGCATGACTTCACTCGTTCAATTACTCCTACATTATAGGAAAATGTTCAACATATTCTAATGTGACTGTGTCAAGCATTAAAAATAGTATTTAGAGATAAATAACGAATCTGAAAGTCATAAGAAAAGAAGAAAACAGAAGCCTGACTACATTTAGTCACTCGCTGTGGTGACATGAACGTAGATGAGCACATTTATTGAGCAACTTGCAAAGTGGACAGACTCAGTGATGTAGTAGCCAGGCTCAGGCTTCCTAACAAGTACTTCTGGCAGCTTGGCACTCACACAAATGGTGATTAAAGTAAATGCAAACTTTGTGGTCAGCCTTATGGTCACTTTAAGTCTGTGTGCTTGACTGGGGAATATAGAAATGGATAGTATAATAACCCATGTGGTATGTCAAGATATCTTATTAATAAAAATAAGGTACAAAATATATTAAATATCATAAATTTGCTTGCAACAGATGAAACATAAGTTGTAAATAAATAATGAATTGAATTTGTGTTGAACCTTATGGGGCCTAGTTCATAGGCCTTTAGTGCACCCAATGCTCTTGTGCTACCCTCCACAGGATGGATATGAAGAGCATAATAAACTAGCACCTACCGTACGCAGAATGTGTATTGGGTGCACAGTAAGCTAAATTCTTCGGTGGCAAAATCTAAATATTGCCCAAGAGAGAGCAATATGCTGGTACTGTGCATTCTGTGGTAGGTCTAATAGGCGCCATATACATGGTTCTGATGGCACTTCAGTGCCGCTCTTGAGCTCACCAGACGCACATACGCCGCCGCTGCCGCCGAAGGTATCAAGTGACATGTACCTCTGGGAATATGCTTGGCGTTATGCTTACTCTTAGATCCATTACATTTGTGAAGGTCGCAGTCGCTGTTCACCGGCATCTAGCATCTTTTTCGTGTTTACCTCAACTGTTGCTACCTTGAGTAAACATAATCCCATCTCAGGAGTTTGTTTTTAATTTGTTAAAAAATAATTTGGTCAGAGTACAGTATTCTAAAGTAGATTAACCTAATCTACCCTATCCTAACTTAACCAGTCGTAACCTAATCTGTTCTAACCCAACCTGTCTTAACATGACCTGTTTTACCAGAACCTTTCATAACTTAACCTGTCCTACTCTATCCTGTCCTAACCTAACCTGTCCTAACCTAACCTGTCCTAACCTAACCTGTCCTAACCTAACCTGTCCTAACCTAACCTGTTCTGACCGAACGTAAAATAGAATACACAGTAAGTCTATAATTGTGTATAAAGTCTGGAAAGTTGCCAGTTATAAAACCATAGGTGATTGCTACGCAGGTTGTAAGAACCAACGATGTTTTTATTAACAAATGTTGAATTTGGCATGACCTGGAGGTCACTTATGTGCACACATTTTGGGCGGATGGGTTGTGGACCGCGAGGCTAAATTCGGTTCAGGTTACGAGCGGTAGATGGGTCTCAAAACACAAGAATTTACAGACAGTAGCCGAGATCAATGAAGCCGAGACCAAGATGAGACAATAACAGACATCCTTGTATCAAAAATAGTCAATAAAAGCAAATAAATCCAGTCTCCTCAGAGGTAGAAAACAATATCATGAAAACAACTAAATATTTCGGGAAAGGAGACGAAGAAGGTTAAAAAAAAAAAGGGGGGAGAGAAAGAAAATATGTAGAACAATGAGAAAGAGGGGAAAATATGAGACATACCAGAAAACATAGAGAAGAAAGATAAAAAAGAGTATTGGGAAGGAAATTATGGAGAGGGCAAGAAAGCCTAGTCATTCGTTTGACGGGCGGCCAACATCGTCAACATGACGCAGATATAATATCCAGAGTTCTTGAAGAACACAACGTCTAAAGCCCCTCAGAACATGTAAGAAGCTTACCTCACTACAAGAGCAGATGTCAACGAGAGTGTGTAAGGTTGGACGCTTCCGAGCGTTGGGAATGATTACGAACGAACGTATGGAAGGTCGGTAGGCGACCAACAATGAACGTGCGGAAGGTTAGGGAGGACTCTCGCCATTATCTACAAGGTTTCTGGAAATCCCAGCCCATCATTCAGGCGCCACAAAAGCCAAAGCTAACTCTTTTCTTTAGGCCTTCAGACTGCAGAGTCTCAAGAATTAAAGAATTCAGTACCTTAACAACCAAAGACCTCAGCAAGCATAAACGTCAACAACCAAAGACCTCAGCAAGCAAAAACGTCAACAACCAAAGACCTCAGCAAGCAAAAACGTCAACAACCAAAGACCTCCGCACGTCGATAATCATTGGCCAACAAAATTTCCCTTTTCATCCAGACCGCAAACGAAACTGGTTGTTTTCAGTCTTTTTGATGCGCTCTTCACGAATCTGAGCTTATTTAGTCTTGTTGAAAATGGTATATATGCATATATATATATCGTGCCGAATAGGTAAAACTGGTCAATTAGCAAGAACTCATTTAAAATTAAGTCCTTTCTAATATTTTCTCTTATACGTTTAAAAATATATATTTTTCATTTATGTTAATTTACAAATTAATAATTTTGTACCAAAAGAACCTTAAAAATCTTACCTAACCTTGTTATAACAAGTGCAGTTTAATTTAGCCTAATCCAACTAAATATATTTTAAATAAGTTTACAATTATTTAATAATAAACAAACACAATGAAATATATTTTTTTTCGTTAGGTTCAAAATGATTTTTGGGAAATTAATGCATACACAAATTTTCGCTTGCCATATTCGGCAAGAATAGCGTTGCTATTTAGGCCAAAATCGCAAGTTTTACATATTCAGTTTTACATATATATATATATATATATATATATATATATATATATATATATATATATATATATGCATAACAAAATTTTGCAGTCACTCAAAAATATTTGCATCAAAGTTTCTAGACTTTTTCCTTTGTGTTGGGTATTGGTCTTCCACACTAGTGCCCACCAGTCTTCCACACTAGTGCCCACCAGTCTTCCACACTAGTACCCACCAGTAGTTATTCATGAAGCTGGTCACCAGGCTTCCCTAATATCTCTTCTCTATGATGGCCGTGTCTTGGTGTTACCGCTCACCTGGGGTTCTATTGCAGAACTGGATTCAGCGTCTTAAAATCAGCTGAAAAGTCAATATTTCACTAATTAAAGACCTCAACAATAAGTAACCTGAACATCCAAAGACCTCAACAGTGAAAGACCTCAACAAAGACCTCAGCACCTAAATGATGAAAGACCCCAGCATTTTAACAGCTGAAGACCTCATCTTTGCCGTACCTCGACATGCTAAGACCTCAGCGATCAACCTCACAGCCTCCAGCAGCTTCGCTCAGATGAAACTCCATCCGCTGGAGCATCCTCAAGCCAAAGAAATACATAAAGCCTCCAGGTCGAGGAGGCTGTGCACTTCGCTGCACCAGTGACTCGACCACCAGAAGGAAAGGTACTTCATAACTCTTTGATGCCGAGGTCCACTCCGACCACCACCACAAAAAAAGAGAGACTCTCACATCACTTACGAGGTCCGTGTTCCTAGATATAATTTGGTTTCTGAGAGAGAGAGAGAAAGAGAGAGAGAGAGAGAGAAAGGGGAGATGCAGGGTGAGAAGGGAGACAAACATACCCCTTTTCTGTACGTGATGAATATTAAAGAATGAATAATCCATATTGGACGGTGGTCCACTCTCGGCCTCACAGAAATCGTATCGCCGTTTGTATTGTATATTTTTTCCTCTCTTCTTCTTCTTACTGCAGACTGACAGTTTGCGAGGGTGAGCAGCATTATCTAGTGGAGAGATACCTGGACTTCAGTGACCTGGACGTCAGCGATCTGGACTTCAGGAACCTGGACGTCAGCGAACTGGACGTCAGCGACCTGGATGTCAGCGACTTGGACGTCAGCGATTTGGACTTCAGGGACCTGTACGTCAGCGATTTGGACTTCAGGGACCTGGACGTCAGCGATTTGGACTTCAGGGACCTGGACGTCAGCGACCTGGACGACAGCGACCTGGACGTCAGCGACCTGGATGTCAGCGACTTGGACGTCAGCGATCTGGACTTCAGGAACCTGGACGTCAGCGAACCGGACGTCAGCGATCTGAACGTTAGCGATCTGTACGTCAGCGACCTGGACGTAAGCAACCTGGACGACAGCCACCTGGACGTCAGCCACCTGGACGACAGCCACCTGGACGTCAGCCACCTGGACGTCAGCCACCTGGATGTCAGCCACCTGGATGTCATCTACAGCTAGAAGAAGAAAGTCTGCCAAAAAAAAAAAAAATATATATCATTTGAGGCTCGTCCCGCGTAATTTTTAGTTCATCTAAACTTGAAAAAAAGGGGAAAACAGCCAAAGTTCCTCGTTGAGCGGTAAGCAGCGATGACCTTTGCGTTAACAGAGGAGATACCTTGTTGCGTCTTGGTGTTTTTACGATGTTTGTTGGTGTTTGACGGTGCTCTTGGTGTCTGACGGTGCATGTTGGTGTTTTGGCGGTGCTTGTTGGTGTCTGACGGTGTTTGACGATGTTTTCTGTTGTTTGTCGGTGCCTTTTGGTGTTTGACGGTGCTTGTTGGTGTTTGACGGTGCTTGTTGGTGTTTGACAGTGGTTGTTGGTGTTTGACGATGTTTCTGGTGTTTGACGGTGCTTGCTGGTGTTTGACGGTGCTTGCTGGTGTTTGACGTGTTCTGTGTTTGCGGTGTTGCTGGTGTTTGACGGTGCTTGCTGGTGTTTGACGGTGCTTGCTGGTTTGACGTGTTGTGGTGTTTGACGATGTTTTGGTGTTTGACGATGTTTGCTGGTGTTTGATGGTGCTTGCTGGTGTTTGACGATGCTTGCTGGTGTTTGACGGTGCTTGCTGGTATTTGACGGTGCTTGTTGGTGTTTGACAGTTGCGTGTTTGACGGTGCTTGCTGGTGTTTGACGGTGCTTGCTGGTGTTTGACGGTGCTTGCTGGTGTTTGACGATGCTTGTTGGCGAAGATGGTTTTGGTGGCGGTGTTTGCGAGGCACTGTGCCTCACCCCACACACACACACACACCTGAAGACCTTCATCTATCTCCAATGATTTTTCTGCCTGGTCGAAAATAAGAAGAAATGTCCTATTTCGCCTGATGTCCCGGGGTGCACCTGGGGGGGAAGGGGGAAAATGTGCCCCTGGTGGGACGTGCCAGGGGACGGACCCATGTTGCAAGTCTCAGTGGTCAGCTATGGCAAGTATGGAGTCCTCTAGGCTGACACATTTACCATAGTCTCTGGTCTCAAGTCCCCTTCTCCCCTCTAATGCCTGTCAAAAAAAAAAAAATCAATGTCATTTACAAAGTGAGTCATTCATGAAAAATCAGTGTACTTGTGTATTTCTGTTTGCCAAACACATGTTGAAAATATTAGGCAGACAGTCCTAGGAAATGTTGTACTCATTCTCTGTCCCTTCCCAAGATGCCAGCGAGGCGTAACCAATAGGAGGCGGCCAGCCTCCCCGACGACCAATCAGGGAAAAGATGAGTTAAAAGAGAGAGAAGAGGCAGGGGAAGTGACCAATGGGGTGCGTGGGACTCCTCCCCTGGAGGCCAGGCCCCGCCCCATTGGCTGGCTTGTATGGAGTTAGTGGAGGAGGTGTTGTGTGTTGTTAGTCTAGTGTATGTGGGAGGCCGGTGACCACTTGTGTCTACTGTGTTGGCCAGTGACCGCCCGGTGGCCAGTCTTGGTGCCATGTGTAATTAGTGATAGTAAGACTTAGCGAGGAACACATCACTGAGGTGCGCTACAGCAGGCTGCAGGCGGCGCAGTGCACCTTCAAACAACGCCCAGGACTCTTCACTCGCCACTATGTCAGCTTACGCCCAGTTCGGCTACACCTACCCTGCGGCAGCCTCACAGGTAAGCCCAAGACACACCTGAGGGGCCACCGTGGGCCCTCACAGGGGGCCCCTCGCGACCCCTCAAGGCCCCGTGTTGCTCTGAGACGCTACGTAAAAATGCCGTCTTTTTATATGCTATGCGGTGCGCATGTCGCTAATATGAATCAATAATTCATATTTTTCCCCGCCCCCTTGAGTGGAGACCGGTGCCAGATTGGCACTGAGGCGCTGCCACCGGGAAAACCGCCTCTCACACTCCCAATTAGCGCCACGATCAACATTCTCCGAGGAAGATAGATATATTGGCCTCGGCGGCAGCTCGATCGATGGCAGCGGCGGCGGCGGTGGCGGCGGCGGCGGCGGCGGGGGTGCCATGGTCGCCGCCGCCGCAGCTCAGCGTGTCCTACACCTTTCTCAGAATGTACATCCGGACACGTGTTTGTGTTATTATGAAGACATACATTCTATCACCACCACTACCACTATTACTACCACCACTACCACCGCAATCACAGCCTCCATCACTACAGCTACCACCACCACTACAGCTACCATCACCACCATCATCACTACAGCTACCACCACCACTACAGCTACCAACACCACCACTACAAACACCACCACCACGATCACTACACCTACCACCATCACCACCACTATCACTACAGCTACCACCACCACCATAACTACAGCTACCACCACCACTACCACCATCAGAATCACCGCTTCCATTACTACAGCTACCACCACCAGCACTACAACTACAACCACCAGCACTTTAACTACCATCCCTACTACTACAGCTACCACTATCACCATCACTGCCACCACCACCGTCACCACCACTACCACCCCCACCACTATAGCTACAATAACCACCACCACCACCATGACAAACACCACTACCACCACAGCAATAACTATAACAATCACCATCACAATGCAGCCTCCAAAACCAGGAGTGCCAGCATCTGGAGTGCCAGTGGTGCCAACATCTGAAGTGTCAGTGGTGCCAACATCTGAAGTGCCAGTGGTAGCAACATCTGGAGTGCTAGTGGTGCCAACTTCTGGAGTGCCAGGGGTGCCAACATCTTGAGTACCAGTTGTGCTAACATCTGGAGTGCCAGTTGTGCCATCTGGAGTGCCAGGGGTGCCAACATCTGGAGTGCCAGGTGTGCCAACATCTGGAGTGCCAGGGGTGCCACCAAAACATGCTTCCTCTTATCCACCATCGAAATGCTAGGAAAATTGACAGAATAATTAAGACCTTGTAGCGAGTGATGGACCAGCAGAAGGAGGAGTAGGTTAATGAGAAAACGTCTGGAGAAATACTAGAATATGAGGATTAAGAGAAGGAGTATAAAATGGAGGAAAAAGAAAAAGAGGAAGAAAGAAGGAAGAGAAGGAGGCAGGAGGAGACTGCAAAAGGTCACAGTAGGGTCCTCTAACGCAGACATACAGAGAACGTTCAATTATGCACGCTCTCTCTCTCTCTCTCTCTCTCTCTCTCTCTCTCTCTCTCTCTCTCTCTCTCTCTCTCTCTCTCTCTGTCTCTCTCTTAAAAATATTTTTGTGAAAGAGAAACAGGGGGTAAATTTCTAAGACCAGGAGACCTGAGACCAGGCCAGACCACTTGTCAGGTCACCACCTGCGTAACACCTGTGTAATGCATGCGTAACACCTGCGTTACATCTATACTAGGAATGATCTACGCCACAGGGTGTTCTTAGTAGGGAATTCCTACTAGGAACACCTACGCAAGAAGAAGAAGAAGAAGAAGAAGAAGAAGAAGAAGAAGAAGAAGAAGAAGAAGAAGAAGAAGAAGAAGGAGGAGGAGGAGGAGGTTACTAACCCAAGACAGCCAAGCAGTGTGGCTTACTTCCATTGTTGTCCTTCCCTCCTCCCCCAGCATGCTACCCACAGCACACTACTGCTACTACCCCTCTAGGTACCTATTTACCTCTAGGTAACAGGAGCAGCGGGCGCAAGGAGACTGGCCCATACGTCCCGCCTCTCCCTGGGTTCGACCCCGGGTCCTGTCGGTTGTGTCCGCTCCACACTTACGCCAACAACCTACGCTGCACCTCTGCGCTAAAGAAAAGACCTATGCCAGAGTACATACGCCAAGAACGATCCTTCCGTGTTGACATCGGTGGACAGAGGATAGATCCTACACCGTAGCGTTCCTTGCACCGAATGACCGATACGGATTTAGCGCTTAATGTGGTGATAATAATAATAATCATTATTATTCTTTATTATTATTTTTATTATTATTATTATCATCATCATCATTTTCACGATTAAGCACTAAATCTGTAGGGGTCATACAACGCCTGAGGAATGGTTGACTGCTCGCCAGTTCCTCGGATCAAGAGCCCTTCACCGGCACCGAGGCACTCTGGTCGTAAATTAATTCAGGAGACGCTAAGTGCAATTATCTCGCTGTGATTTCATAATAATAATAATAATAATAATAATAATAATAATAATAATAATAATAATAATAATAATAATAATAATAATAATAATATAGCTTACAAGTGTTAGATATCAAACTAAAAAAAATATTGATCATAAGGGTTTAGAGTTTTTTTTTTTTTTTTTGCAAAAGATATTAAAAGTGATTTTTTTGGAAAAAGGACATATACACGAGAGGCCAGCACTAACAGCCTGGCGGATCATACACCTTGAGCTTTCACCGCTCCTTGCGGTGAAGACTCAAGGTGTGACTCCCAAAAGAGTGTCACAGTCTTCAGTGTTTGTATTTACAACAGCAAAATTATGTCAGTGGTGTTCCGTTTTAAGTGTTCCTCCTCGAACTGAGTACCTACTGCCCCGTCCCTATGTGTTTCTTCACCTACTGTGTACCTACTTCTGTCCCTTGAGATATTTCTCTCCTATTTATCGCTTACGTTCCTCCACTTTCCCAGGTTACCTGAAGGTTACCTGGAGTCGATTCCTGTTGACTGCTTCCGCTGTCAGGTTCCAGAACAGGTCTCTTGGTTGATGTCCTGACAACCAGACTGTTGGTGCTAGTCGCACACTGTCCATCGTATGCACGACAGCCCGGTTGATCAGAAACTGACCTGAGGAAGTTATCCAGTTCCCTCTTGAATACAGCTAGGGCTCTGCTGGTAATTCTACTGACGTATGAAGGAAGTGTTGAAAAGTCTTGGCCCCCGTACACGTTTTGTGTTATCTCTTTCTGTGCTCATGGCTCCCCTGCTTTTCACTGGGGAATTTTCACACCATCTGCCAAACTTCTTACTTTTGTGGGGAATGATTTCGGTCTACAGATTTAGGACCAATCCCTCTAGAATTTTGCAGGTGTAATTTATGACGTATTTCTCTCGCCTGCGTTCTAGGGAGCGTAGTTAGAGAGACTTCAAACATTTCCATGAATTGAGGTTTTGTTGTGTTGTAGATTCGTCGGTATAATCGCCCGGTCCGGGCCTTTTCCAAGAGGTGGCCCGGCCTTGGCTCCCTGTCGAGGGACTGTCTCAGACCAATGTATGAATTGAGGTGTTCGACTGAGTTTATATACGCAGTGAAGGTCCTCTGTATCTACAGCCTCCCTTGCTTTAGAAGGGACTCTTAATGTACAGCAGTGTTGCAGTGCAGAGAGAACAAGCCACTTGAAGAACACCATCACTGGGTTCTAGTTATAAGAACGTAAGAAAGAAGGAACACTGCAGCAGGTCTGCAAGCCCATACTAGGCAGCTACTTCTCTTACCCAAACCCATTAACAAAAATATTTACCCCAACCCAAGGGATAAGCTTCGATAACCCTATTAACTAAAATGCAAGTCCCACTCAGATCCAACACTTCTGACTCACCTATCATTTCCTTCGCGGTTGTGATAACAGAATTGTTGTGATCTCTGAATGTCAGATCTTCTGACATTATCACTCCCAGGTCTCTCACATTAGTCCCCCATTTTGAACATAAGAACATAAGAAAGGAATAGGACTGAAGGAGACCTACTGGTCTGAATTCGTATTAAAATCGTTACTATTTCTTAAGTCCTATGTTTATCTACGTTGGGGTGACGGAAACAGATCATCAGTCCACCACCTATAGAGTACCTATTTAAGCGAACTTTAAACCAGTTAATGGGTGTAACTGAAATATATTACTAATTACTCTCTAATGTTGTAAACGTAGTTATATGGTGGTTCAGCCCTGGTACATATTGACCAATGTTGGTCCAAGCCCCGGTACAATCCCGCCGCTAGACCTGGTACAATCCCGCCGCTACACCTGGTACAGTCCCATCGATACACCTGGTACAATCCCGCCGCTACACCTGGTACAGTCCCATCGATACACCTGGTACAATCCCGCCCCTACACCAGGTACAATCCCATCGATACACCTGGTAGAATCCCGCCACTACACCTGGTACAATCCCACCGCTACACCTAGTACAATCCCGCCGCTAAACCTAGTACAATCCCACCGATACACCTGGTACAATGCCACCAATACACCTGGTACAATCACGCCGCTACACCTGGTACAATCCCACCAATACACCTGGTACAATCCCGCCGCTACACCTGGTACAATCCCACCAATACACCTGGTACAATCCCGCCGCTACATCTGGTATAATCCCACCAATACACCTGGTACAATCCCGCCGCTACACCTGGTACAATCCCACCAATACACCTGGTACAATCACGCCGCGACACCTGGTACAATCCCACCAATACACCTGGTACAATCCCGCCGCTACACCTGGTACAATCCCACCAATACACCTGGTACAATCACGCTGCTACACCTGGTACAATCCCACCAATACACCTGGTACAATCCCGCCGCTACACCTGGTACAATCCCACCAATACACCTGGTACAATCCCGCCGCTACACCTGGTACAATCCCACCAATACACCTGGTACAATCCCGCCGCTACATCTGGTATAATCCCGTCGCTACACCTGGTACAATACTGCTGCTACACTTGGTTCAATTCCTTTCTTATAACTGGTACAATTCTGATGCTACACCAGGTACAATCCCTATGTTACACCTGGTACAATCCCGCCGCTACACTTTGTACAATCCAGCAGCTACACCTGGTATAGTCCCACCGCTACACCTGGTAAAGTTCCGCCACTACACCTTGTACAATTCCGATGCTACACCTGGTACAATTCCGTCGCTACACCTGATACAATAACTGTGCTACACCTGGTACAATAACGTTGTTACACCTGGTGCAATAACACTGCTACACATGGTACAATAACACTGCTACACCTAGTACAATAACACTGCTACACCTGGTACAATAACACTGATACACCTGGTACAATAACATTGCTACACCTGGTACAATAACTCTGCTACACCTGGTACAATAACACTGTTACACCTAGTACAATAACACTGTTACACCTGGTACAATAACTTTGCTACACCTGGTACAATAACTTTGCTACACCTGGTACAATAACTTTGCTACACCTGGTACAATAACACTGCTACACTTGGTACTATAACACTGCTACACCTGGTACAATAACACTGCTACACTTGGTACTATAACACTGCTATACCTGGTACAAAAACACTGCTAAATCTGGTACAATAACACTGCTACACCTGGTACAATAACTCTGATACACCTGGTACAATAACTTTGCTACACCTGGTACAATAACTCTGCTACACCTGGTACAATAACACTGGTACACCTAGTACAATAACACTGTTACACCTGGTACAATAACTGTGCTACACCTGGTCCAATAACTTTGCTACACCTGGTACAATAACTTTGCTACACCTAGTACAATAACTCTGCTATACCTGGTACAATAACTGTGTTACACCTGGTACAATAACTTTGCTACACCTGGTACAATAACTTTGCTACACCAGGTACAATAACACTGCTACACCTAGTACAATAATACAGCTAAACCTAGTACAATAACTGTGCTACACCTGGTACAATAACTGTGCTACACCTGGTACAATAATTTTGCTACACCTGGTACAATAATAATCTTACACCTGGTACAATAACACTTCTACAAATGGTACAATAACACTCTTACACCTGGTACAATAGCACTTCTACACCTGGTACAATAACTCTGCTACGCCTGGTACAATACCACTACTACACCTGGTACAATAACACTGCTACACCTGGTACAATAACACCTTTGCACCTGGTACAATAACACCGCTACACCTGGTACAATAACACCGCTACACGTGGTAGAATTACACCGCTACACGTGGTAGAATACCACCGCTACACCTGGTACAATAACTCAGCTACACCTGGTACAATAACACTGTTACACATGGTGCAATACTACTGCTACACCTGGTACAATAATACTGCTACACCTGGTACAATAACAATGCTACACGTGGTAGAATAACACCGCTACACCTGGTACAATAACTCAGCTAACCCGGTACAATAACACTGCTACACCTGGTACAATAACTCAGCTACACCTGGTACAATAACATTGCTACACATGGAACAATAATACTACTACACCTGGTACAATAACACTACTACACCTGGTACAATAACACTACTTCACCTGGTACAATAACACTACTACACCTGGTACAATAACACTGCTACACCTGGTACAATAACTCAGCTACACCTGGTACAATAACACTGCTACACATGGAACAATACTACTACTACACCTGGTACAATAACACTGCTACACCTCTTACAATAACACTACTTCACCTGGTACAATAACACTGCTACACCTGGTACAATAACACTACTACACCTGGTACAATAACACTACTACACCTGGTACAATAACACTGCTACACCTGGTACAATACCACTGCTGCACCTGGTACAATAACACTGCTACACCTGGTACAATAACACTGCTACACCTGGTACAATACCACTGCTGCACCTGGTACAATAACACTGCTACACCTGGTACAATAACACTGCTACACCTGATACAATAACACTGCTACACCTGGTACAATAACACTGCTACACCTGGTACAATACCACTGCTGTTCCTGGTACAATAACACTGCTACACCTGGTACAATAACACTGCTACACCTGGTACAATAACACTGCTACACCTGGTACAATAACACTGCTACACATTTTACAATAACACTACTACACCTGGTACAATAACACTGCTACACCTGGTACAATAACACTGCTACACATGGTACAATAACGCTACTACACCTGGTACAATAACACTGCTACGCCTGGTACAATAACTTTACTACACCGGCTACACCTTGAGGAGTGTTGGGTTGAAGTGTAGATGTGATTGAGAGAAAGGTTGGAGTGAAGTGTTGGGTTGAAGTGTTAAGAAGTGTTTGAGTGGTGTGTTGTGGTGTTGGAGTTAAGTGTTGGTAAAGTGTTGATGTGATGTGAAGTGTTGGACAAGTGCTGGGGTGAAGTCTTGAAGTGAAGTGAAGTGCTGGAAAAAAAGTGTAAGTGTTGGAGAAGCTTTGGAGTGAAGTGTTGGAGAACTGTTGTAGTGTTGTAATGAAGTGTTCCAATAAAGTGTTGGAGTGAAGTGTTGGATAAAGTGTTGGAGAAGGATTGAAGTGTTGGAGAAATGTCTGCCAGTACTGAAATGACGATATTAACAACAAAGTAACATTAACAATATTACTAACACACTAATATTAACAACATAGTAATATTAACACTAACAATATTATCGACATAGCAATATTAACAATAATATGATATTAACATTGTAACAATAAATAACTGTGATATTATTAATAACAACGCGGTATTAACATCTGACGATATTAACTCTAAGGACATTAACAGTAATACGATATTAGCAACATGTCTTGACGACATTGGCGATATTACGATCTTATAATATTTGGCGTTATTACAGTTTTTAATATTTGGCGATATTACGATCTTATAATATTTGGCGTTACTACGGTTTTTAATATTCGGCAATATTACGGTCTTATATTATTCGGCGATGTTACGATGTTACAATATTTGGCGATGTTACGATGTTACAATATTTGGCGATGTTACGATGTTACAATATTTGGCGATGTTACGATGTTACAATATTTGGCGATGTTACGATGTTACAATATTTGACGATGTTACGATGTTACAATATTTGGCGATGTTACGATGTTACAATATTTGGCGATGTTACGATGTTACAATATTTGGCGATGTTACGATGTTACAATATTTGGCGATGTTACGATGTTACAATATTTGGCGATGTTACGATGTTACAATATTTGGCGATATTACGATGTTACAATATTTGGCGATATTACGATGTTACAATATTTGGCGATATTACGATGTTACAATATTTGGCGATATTAAGGTCTTATAATTTTTAACGATATTACGATTCCATAATCTTTGGCGATATTACGACGATTCTCTCTCTCTCTCAATCTCTCTCTCTCTCTCTCTCTCTCTCTCTCTCTCTCTCTCTCTCTCTCTCTCTCTCTATATATATATATATATATATATATATATATATATATATACTACTATCGATAATAAGAATAAGAATAATAAGAATCGGAAAGTAACTGGCACCGACCATAACGAAACCTGGAAACCGACCGTAATGCAACCTGAGGCTGACCAGAGCGTAACCTGGAACTGACCGGATCGTGACCTGGAACCAACCAGAACGTGACCTGGCACCGACCAGAACGTGACCTGGCACCGACCAAAACTTGACCTGGCACCGACCAGAACGTGACCTGGCGCCGACCAGAACGTGACCTGGCGCCGACCAGAACGTGACCTGGCGCCGACCAGAACGTGACCTGACGCCGACCAGAACGTGACCTGGCACCGACCAGAACGTGATATGGCGCCGACCAGAACGTAACCTGGAAACTGACCAGAACGTAACCTGGATCACAGAGCACAACTATCGACTATTTTTATGGAAGGAGCAGCGGCGTTTTTCCCCTCCCAACACCACCACTCTATCCCCCTCCCCCTCTCCCCCCCCATCAGGTCAAGTGAACATCGCGTCACTATTGTCCAGTACCCTTGTTGCGGCTCGCGCAGGTACAAACCCCCTCCCCCTTTGTCCTCCCCCCTTACACCCCCTTAAAAACATCCCCCCCCTCTCTGGTGTCAACCCCTCCCCCTCTCTCCCCCCTCCTGGCACTCGCCCCAGTGCTTTACCTATAGCACTGTTAATACACAGGTGCCAGCGAGCGGTCAATCACCAGCCGCACCTCTGTGATTCCGGGATTTTTATCTCTCTCTCCCTCTCTCTCACCGACACATAGGTGCGTGTGCGTGTACGTGCGCGTGCGTACGTGTGTGTGTGTGTGCGCACACCTTTGGACGCCCAGACACATGTATACACGGCAGTCGTGTGTTCGACTGGTAAGTTAACAGTGGAAATTCGTGTGTACCTTTGGGGGGCTTGTGTGTGTATTGTGGGTTATCGTGTGTACCTGAGGCTCCTGTGTACACCTGAATTTTGTGTCTATATATATATATATATATATATATATATATATATATATATATATATATATATATATATATATATATATATATATATATATATATTTCTTTCAACACGTCGGCCGTTTCCCACCGAGGCGGGGTGGCCCAAAAGGAAAACGAAAATTTCTCCTTTTACATTTAGTAATATATACAGGAGAAGGGGTTACTAGCCCCTTGCTCCTGGCATTTTAGTCGCCTCTTACGACACGCATGGCTTACGGAGGAAGAATTCTGTTCCACTTCCCCATGGAGATAAGAGGAAATAAGAACAAGAACTAGTAAGAAAATAGAAAACTCAGAGGGGTGTGTGTATATATATGCTTGTACATGATTGTGTGTGTATTGGGGTTATCGTGTGTACCTGAGGCTCCTGTGTACACCTGAATTTTGTATATATATATAACACTGATCTCTGGCCGACGGAGATTCGAACCTATGAACCTCATGACAAGGTACGCAGTGCTTTGCCGACCGTACCACACTGGTCCAATACCTTGGCGTCCAGCTCTCGCTAGACGTTGATCCAAGGCACCCAGCTTTCAGGCGTACCTTGTCACAAGGTTCGTAGGTTCGAGTCTTCGTCGGCCAGAGATCAGTGTTTGTGAATATTTCGCCTGCTCGTGCCGAATAGGTAAAACTTGCGATTTCGGCTTAAATAGCAACGCTATTCTTGCCGAATAAGGCAAGCGAAAAGTTGTGTATGCAATAATTTATCAAAAATCATTCTGAACCTAACGAAAAATATATATTTCATTGTGTTTATTTATTATTAAATTATTGTAAACTTATCTAAAATATATTTAGTTGGATTACACTAAACTAAATTACGCTTGTTATAATAAGGCTAGGTAAATTTTCTAAGGTTCATTTGGTACAAAATTATTAATTTTTACATTAACATAAATGAAAAAAATATATCTTTAAATGTATAATACAAAATTTTAGAAAGAACTTAATTTTAAATGAGTTCTTGCTAGTTGACCAGTTTTACCTATTCGGCACGATATATATATATATATATATATATATATATATATATATATATATATATATATATATATATATATATATATATATATATATATATATATATATATATATACACGAAAAGTTTTAGGTTTAAGTTTAGTTAAATAAAATTGTTTAAAGTTAGTTGAACGACATCGTCTCGTTTTATCCTGAAGTATTTGAGATTTTTTCGAGCCTTACTAGTAGGTAGTGCAGGCCTACTGCTAGCCCAAGCCACACCCCTTTTCTAGCCCATGATAGATCTCCGTCTATCCTTCACCCCTCCAGCAGTCTTTCCTCTCCATCCTGCTATCCATCCTGCATCCTTCACACCTGCCCTGCATCCCTGCTATACTAGATGTGACCTGTCATGTGACCTGTCATGTGACCTGGAGGTGATATGACAGGTCATTGAACATTGTTATTTCCGTGTCTCTAGCCATCACTTGTTCTTGTTCTTCAATTTAGGATTCTTAAGGTTGTCGTGGGCGAGTCCTCATTGTCAGTAGTTTGGTATTCGTTGTCGTCTTGACGGTGTTGGTCTACCAGTCATCGTCGTCGTCTTGACGGTGCTGGTCCACCAGTCATCATCGTCGTCTTGACGGTGTTGGTCCACCAGTCATCGTTGTCGTCTTGACGGTGTTGGTCCACCAGTCATCGTTGTCGTCTTGACGGTGTTGGTCCACCAGTCATCGTCGTCGTCTTGACGGTGTTGGTCCACCAGTCATCGTCGTCGTCTTGACGGTGTTGGTCCACCAGTCATCGTCGTCGTCTTGACGGTGTTGGTCCACCAGTCATCGTTGTCGTCTTGACGGTGTTGGTCCACCAGTCATCGTCGTCGTCTTGACGGTGTTGGTCCACCAGTCATCGTCGTCGTCTTGACGGTGTTGGTCCACCAGTCATCGTCGTCGTCTTGACGGTGCTGGTCCACCAGTCATCGTTGTCGTCTTGACGGTGCTGGTCCACCAGTCATCGTTGTCGTCTTGACGGTGCTGGTCCACCAGTCATCGTCGTCGTCTTGACGGTGCTGGTCCACCAGTCATCGTCGTCGTCTTGACGGTGTTGGTCCACCAGTCATCGTCGTCGTCTTGACGGTGCTGGTCCACCAGTCATCGTCGTCGTCTTGACGGTGTTGGTCCACCAGTCATCGTCGTCGTCTTGACGGTGTTGGTCCACCAGTCATCGTCGTCGTCTTGACGGTGTTGGTCCACCAGTCATCGTCGTCGTCTTGACGGTGCTGGTCCACCAGTCATCGTCGTCGTCTTGACGGTGTTGGTCCACCAGTCATCGTCGTCGTCTTGACGGTGCTGGTCCACCAGTCATCGTCGTCGTCTTGACGGTGCTGGTCCACCAGTCATCGTCGTCGTCTTGACGGTGTTGGTCCACCAGTCATCGTTGTCGTCTTGACGGTGTTGGTCCACCAGTCATCGTCGTCGTCTACGGTGCTGGTCCACCAGTCATCGTCGTCGTCTACGGTGCTGGTCCACCAGTCATCGTCGTCTCTCCAAATTATGTAAAAGATTTTCATTTATTAAGAGAGTGCCGCTGTGTCAGGGGTATAAGTTATTTAAGTCTCTTTAAACGAGTTCCTCATCTGAGATAATAATAATAATAATAATATAATATTAATAATAATAATAACATTATTATTATCATTTCATTTAGTAGTAGAACTAACATAATTTACTACTGCTACTACTACCACTCCTATTACTACTAGTACTACTACTATTGTTACTACTAATAATACTACTTCTACTACTAACATTAATAATAATAATAATAATAATAATTTTTATTATTACTCTTATAATTTTTATTATTTTATTAATATTAACATTATTTACATTCTCTTAATATTAAGAGAATGATGGAGAAGAATGAATGGAATGAAAACATGATGATAATGACAGCATGTGAGATAGTAGATTATTCTACCAGGGTGGAGGTGGGCGGACGAGCGGGCGGGTTTCGGGTGGGCGGTGCGGGCGAGCGGGCGGGCGGGGCGGGCGAGCGGGCGGGCGGATGAAAAACGAAGGGACAGGGATTCGAGCCTGGCTCACGGACGGGATGCTTGGATTCCCTGGATCAAGAGCCTTTCACCGGCATCAAGGCGCTCCTTCGGGGCTCTTAATGGGAAAGATCTTGCGTTAAGTTTATAGTTCCGTCGTAATGGATTATTATTATTATTATTATTATTATTATTATTATTATTATTATTATTATTATTATTATTATTATTATTATTATTATTGCAATTCATTCCACCAAGGAGGAACCTCGAGGAGAGCATACTGCCGAACATATCACCTGAGGTGGACATCAACCGACTTAACCTCTGCAATAAATGAGTGTCTTGCAATTCTAAGATTAGCTTTCTTGGAGTACGCAGCGCCACTATGCAACCCACACCTGATCAAGCATATCAACAAACTGGAAAAAAAAATGCATTGAGACGAAACCAGACCCAGAATTCAAGGGTTTGAGCTATGGAGAGAGACTAAAAAAAACAAATATCATGATATTAGAGGACATAACGGCCAGAAAACGTAATAACGATGTATACAATATTCAGGTGCAGTGAAAAAGTGGACAGGGATTCCCTGTTTGAGAGGTGGTAAACCGGTACAAGAGGGTAGAGGTTGGAAGTACACACACATTGAAAAATATATATATATATATATATATATATATATATATATATATATATATATATATATATATATATATATATTTTCTCAGCAGGTACTCCAAAAGTCATTTATGCAGCAAAGTCATTTTTTTCCAGTTTAAAAAATATATATTCAGTGTTAAAAAAATAATTCAAAATAGAAGGCCTAAAAAAAATAACGATTAATAAAATAACGAACATCTAATGTAATTAACGTAATTAATGTAATTAAAGTAACTGTGTAACGCTAGAAATTTTGCTAATAAAACTGACAAATTAAAAAGGGATCAAATTGTCTTTATTCATGAAGATTGATTGAAGAAGATGAAGAAGAAGAAGAAGAAGAAGAAGAAGAAGAAGAAGAAGAAGATGATGAAGAAGATGATGAAGATGAAGAAAAGAAGAAGAAGAAGAAGAAGAAGAAGATGAAGATGAAGATGAAGATGAAGAAAAAGAAGAAGAAGAAGAAGAAGAAGAAGAAGAAGAAGAAGAAGAAGAAGAAGAAGAAGAAGAAGAAGAAGAAGATGAAGATGAAGATGAAGATGAAGAAAAAGAAGAAGAAGAAGATGAAGAAGAAGAAGAAGAAGAAGAAGAAGAAGAAGAAGAAGAAGAAGAAGAAGAAGATGAAGATGAAGAAAAAGAAAAAGAAGAAGAAGAAGAAGAAGAAGATGAAGATGAAGATGAAGAAAAAGAAGAAGAAGAAGAAGAAGATGAAGAAGAAGAAGAAGATGAAGATGAAGATGAAGAAAAAGAAGAAGAAGAAGAAGAAGAAGAAGAAGATGAAGAAGAAGAAGAAGAAGAAGAAGAAGATGAAGAAGAAGAAGATGAAGATGAAGAAGATGAAGAAGATGAAGATGATGAAGAAAAAGAAGATGATGAAGAAGATGAAGAAGATGAAGATGATGAAGATGATGAAGAAAAAGAAGATGATGAAGAAGATGAAGATGATGAAGAAAAAGAAGAAGATGAAGAAGATGAAGATGAAGAAGATGAAGAAGATGAAGATGAAGAAGATGAAGAAGAGGAAGAAAAAGAAGAAGAAGAAGAAGAAGAAGAAGAAGAAGATGAAGAAGAAGAAGAAGAAGAAGGAAGAAAAAATCGGATTAAATAAGTCTTAAATTAATAAAAAAAATACCCGAAGATGTAATTAATGAAATATCTGAAGATTTTGCTAATAAAATATCCTATAATCTTGTTAATAAAATATCCGAAGGTTTTATTAATAAAATTTATAAAGATCTTATCAATAAAATAAGAATTTTTTTATTATTATGATTAATGGTGAAGCGCTAAACCCACAGGGCGTTATACAACCCCTGTTTAATGAGAGGGGGCGGGGGAGGCGGCAATCAAGTCCGATCCAAGGGGGGGGAATGGCAAGTCCACTTCCTCGGATCAAGAGCCCTATACCACCATAACTGACTCCTCTTCCCTCCCCCCCCACACATACCTCTTCCCTTTTACCTCCTTACCCCATTTACCCCCTCCCCCACCCCCTCCCCCGAGCCGTCAGGGGGGTAATGTCCAACAAGCAGGGACATTAAGTGGTGTAATTAGGGTAATTAGCACAACCACTTAATTATTATCAAATTAAAAATAAATAAATGCATAATTAGAATACTCAAATCTGGATGAGCGAGATTTTTTTCAACCTCGTTTTTTTTTTGACATAAAGATTCAAATTAATCCCAGAGAGAGAGAGTGGGAGAGAGAGAGAGAGTGGGAGAGAGAGGGGGAGAGAGAGTGGGAGAGAGAGAGAGAGAGGGAGAGAGAGAGAGAGAGAGAGAGAGAGAGAGAGAGAGAGAGAGAGAGAGAGAGAGAGAGAGAGAGAGAGAGAGAGAGAGAGAGAGAGAGAGAGAGAGAGAGAGAGAGAGAGAGAGAGAGAGAGAGAGAGAGAGAGAGTGGGAGACAGTGAGAGAGATTATTATTATAATAAAAAGAAACGCTAAACCACATGGGTTATGACAGACAGTCAGACAGAGAGAGAGAGAGAGAGAGAGACAGACAGACAGACAGACAGAGAGAGAGACAGAGAGAGCAGCATCACGGTACAGATCCAGAGTTTACTCTCAGTGTTCATGTAATGCTCTACACACAGCACAGCTCTGTAATTAGAATTTACATAATAAAGGTCAGAGTAATAATTAAATCCCAGACTCTTCACCTCTCTTGCATATTTATAACTTTGTACGTCTGCACTCTATATTTTTAATGTATATATACATACATATATATATATATATATATATATATATATATATATATATATATATTGCATTTACGCAAAATTTATGGAATTTGAAAGGCATTTACAAGGCATTTACAGAATTTGAAGCGGAATTTCCCCTCAAAAACATTGATCTATCAAGTAATTCCTGAGTGGGAAGCGGGGGACCAGCGACTCATCCAGGCTTCGTTATATCGCTCGTATACAGTGAACTTTAGGGGTTATTGACGTTATTTTTGTCGTAAAGTAGCGGTTGACAGGCTATGGTGTCAACCGCAAAGGCCCGAGGGGAGTCGACCGCAAGTACTCGTGGGTGGACCGCGGACGCCCGAGGGGTGAACCGCCGCGACGGGCAACAGCCAAATCCAGACCAGATTACCCAACATTATCTTCCCTTCTCGACGTGCAACGACCCACTTTAGGGCCGGAAGGGTTATTCAATTACCAGTTATCGAGATTATTTCTGTCATTTACGAAAATGTTCGCTTTGTTGCCTTTATTTCTCATCGTTCTCTGTTATTTACGGGTGTCTAGCGCTCTCATTGCGGTCAGATGACTACGTTATTTACGGTTCTCGTTTACGGATATTGCTGTCGTTTAGGGTTTTAATTTATGTTTAATATTCGATGTTATTGCATATGCTGCCTGTTACCGAAGTTCCTATTGCGAATGCTGCCTGTTATTGTAGATATTATTGCAAATGCTGCCTGTTATTCTAGATATTATTGCAAATGCTGCCTGTTATTGTAGATATTGCAAATGCTGCATGTTATCGCAGATATTATTGCAGATGCTGCCTGTTAGCGCAGATATTATTGCAGATGCTGCCTGTTATCGCAGATATTATTGCAGATGCTGCCTGTTAGCGCAGATATTATTGCAGATGCTGCCTGTTATCGCAGATATTATTGCAGATGTTGTCTGTTATTGTAAATATTATTGCAAATGCTGCCTGTTATTGTAGATATTATTGCAAATTCTGCCTGTTATTGTATATATTATTGCAAATGCTGCCTGTTATTGTAGATATTATTGCAAATGCTGCCTGTTATTGTAAATATTAATGCAGAGGCTGCCTGTTATTGTAGACATTAATGAAGATGCTGCCTGTTATTGTAGATATTATTGCAAATGCTGCCTGTTATTGTAGATATTAATACAGAGGCTGCCTGTTATTATAGATATTATTGTAAATGCTGCCTGTTAATGTAGATAATATTGCAATCATGACTTCCCTTCCTCTCCAACCAGGATTTGCGCACCATCCTGCTCATCCTATTTCTCTTCAATCTCTCTAAATGTTCAAACAACCTCAACAACTCCTCCTCCTCCCTCTGATTAATACCTCTTGTAATCCCTCACACCGTCTTCTCATTTCTACGCTCTGAATTCTTCACATAATATACACACTACGCACTGCTCTCAAACATCACAAATTCGTTGCCTCCAGTTTGCTCCTCGGTGAAATATATAAGCTTATGTCTCAGTCCTGTTTAAAAGGGCTGGTACCACAATACTTTTCTTTTTCTTTTGGCTTTAACTGATAAACTTTTTTGTTTCAAAGGCACCCCAGCACACTACCCATCCTTTTTCGTTCCTTTTTACATATATTTTGTGGTTCGCCTGGTCTTTCACATACCAGTCTGTTGACTTGTCCACTCCCAAGTATCTACCTGTATTCGCTTCCTACACACTCCGTCCTTCCAATCTGATATCCAATCTTTCATTGTCTATACTTTCCTTACTCTCTTCACTATGTTATTTTCTGTGTTCACTTCTAATTTCCTTCTTTAACACACACCCGTCTCATATTCCTCCACCAACCTTTGCAACTTCTCTTCACAATCTCCCAAAAGAGTTGCCATCAACAAAAAGCAACTGTGATTAGATTTTACCGTCGAAGCAGCAAGATCATGAATATACTGAAAGCCTAGAAAACTAGGCTCCAAAAGGGTTAACAGGAGTACATCTGTAACTACGCTTACAATTTCTCTCTTCTGCTACAAGCAAATTTAGAATATTTGCTTAATATGTCTAGTATCGATTTTTTCATTAACAATATACCTTTACAACGAAGCATATAAAGTCAAGAACGTGACTATCAAGGCTAGTCACATTGTTTGATCATCGTCTGCGTGTATATACCAAACCTCCAGAAGTACTTGTTACCAAGCCCAAACCTGGCTATTCCAAGATCAGTCTGTTTACATTACAAGTTGCTCCGTAAATATACTTATCTACGCTCATGTTGACACAGTGAGTGACAGATCAACTCAGTCTTCAAACTGAATTCCTCTGACATACACATTCATTGCATATATCTCTCTTAATATTATTTCTAATTCTAGACACACTTTCCTTCAAGGTACTTTCTTTGGCTAACTTATCAGCTTTATCATGGAGTAATTCAAAGTGTGATGGAATCCATAACAATTATACATCAATTTTCTTTTCTCTGATTTTTGAGTAATTATACCTGGCTTCTCCAATGAGCATGTTATTTGACTCATTATGAGAGTCAAGAGCCTTCAGTGATGATATGGTATCAGAGAGTCAGCTCAGTGTCATGAGTTAACTTTAGTGACATGAGGATGATAATTCAGTTTGCAGTGTAGACGCCCAGTTGTTAATTCTTATGTCTAACTCAACATAGTTGCTATAGTTCTTATCTTAAGGAGGTGACAACAAGAGCAGATGCAGCCCTGCCAGCAGACTCCTGTTTAGATCCATCACTGTATATAATTTGTGATATATTATTACTAACAGTTAAGCTAGAAATTTCTTCTTAAGGAGGCGTCTTTGAGAGTGTTTTAAGGAAGGGATTACTAATGATGAGCTTTAAGATATGTGATATTAAAGAAATACAACTTCCATGGAGGAGTAAAATGTTCTAGTTGTCTACAGTGATACAGTTCATGCATATTATAAAACTTAATACAGTTGTATGGCTTCACAACCCAGTTAGATCTGTGTTTATTTACTATTGGACATTTAGTAAGATTTATATTGACAGTGTTTGGTTCATTTCTTAATATTCTAATATCTAGCAGAGTGTTAATCTCAATAATCCCATCACTGATTCTAGAGACACCAAGCTCCTTCCTCACATCAAGAGCCATGGTAGTTTTACGACAGCCAAGAATAATTCAGAGGACTTCCTTTTGTACTGGCTCCATGCGCCGAATTTTTTTTTCTTTAGCATTAACATGAGCGCAGAATAATTACCTAAGGATCTAATAAAGACTATGTACATCATTCTGACTATTCCTACATTAGCACCATAGTCGGGGTAACTGCCAGCAACACCTCTGAGAGCTTTCACCTTAGGATCTGTTGTTGCTGGCTGCAACTCTGCGATACTAATGTTAAAACAGTGAGGACTAGATGTAACGTAACCGCTGAGCGATCCAAGGAAGGTATCCCTGTAATACATAATAACCCCAGTTCCCTGTACCTCAATGTAAGCGATAGCAAACAGTGCAGAGTGCGGCAAAAGATTGTACTGTGATGCATTTGAATATTAGCACTGAAGATGTGAAGCCAATCATTAAAACCAATCACAAGGTATCACATGGAAACCAGTGTACCTACCTTCAATAAAAATGGCACCTTAGAAAATGCACAGCCCAAACCTAATTCAATCCTCCTACTATGAAACACCACAGGTTTGAAGCCAATCTGAGAAGACATTCTCAAGTTATCTCACTGAGACTAACATACTAATATATACCGGAACATTAGGCTTGAAACCTCTCAGAATCTTCATTGTCAAGATATAACAGTTGAAGTGTTTAAGGCAACTGGACGAGGCACTCAAAAATCATCACATGAAAAAAAAAACATATTTCAATAATCTGAATTTCCCCATTAAGAAGAAAAGCTGTGATCTACACAAACTAGAATCAAACTAAACTCTCTAAGTAAGACTGGACGGCGTTTAATAAATAAATAAATAAGCAAAAAAAAAGTAATCGTTATTTAGGCTTTGGGTACATAACGTATATATGTTTTTTTAAGAATAAAAACGACACAATACCGTGACTGGAACAATACACAAATATCCCCGACGACGTTTCGATCAGACTTGGATCATTAAGTTGTTCATGAAAGGTAACGAGGGTAACGAGGGTAACGAGGGTAACGAGGGTAACGAGGGTAACGAGGGTAACGAGGGTAACGAGGGTAACGAGGTAACGAGGTAACGAGGTAACGAGGTAACGAGGTAATGAGGTAACGAGGGTAACGAGGTAACGAGGGTAACGAGGGTAACGAGGGTAACGAGGGTAACGAGGTAACGAGGTAACGAGGGTGGTAATGGAGGAAAAAGTTAAGAGAGTAGAGTTTTTTGCAATGTTAATATGATATATAGAAGGTATTGTATATGGAGAGAAAAATGAGTTAAAACGAATAGCGAGGAAGTCCAAAAAAACTGAGAAAATGGTTGAGTCTGTAACAACAAATTTTTGCGAGAATGAGAAACACTTTGGGAGAGAAATTATCAAGATGAGAAAACTTGAGGAGCGAATGGACTTGCCAGTTAAAAATTAAAGAGGAGAGACGTTAGTAGGGAGAGAGGAAGGTACTGTAGGGATAGAGGGAATATTATGAATAGTTGTTAAATGTTGGTGGTAAAGGGAAGGGAAAAATAATGTCTGGTAGGGATATTTTTTTTATTGTTAACACACAGATTGTCTCCCACCAAGGCAGGGTGGCCCGAAAAAGACAAACTTTCACCATTATTCACTCCATCACTGTCTTGCCAGAGGCGTGCTTATACTACAGTTATAAAACTGCAACATTAACACCCCTCCTTCAGAGTGCCGACACTGTACTTCCCATCTCCAGGAATCAAGTCCGGCCTGCCGGTTTCCCTGAATTCCTTCATAAATGTTACCTTGCCTACACTCCAACAGCACGTCAAGTCCTAAAAACCATTTGTCTCCATTCGCTCCTATCTAACACGCTCACGCACGCTTGCTGGAAGTCTAAGCCTCTCGTACACAAAACCTCCTTTACCCCCTCCCTCCAACCTATCCTAGGCCGACCCCTACCACGCCTTCCCTCCATTACAGATTTATACACTCTCCAAGTCATTCTATTTTGTTCCATCCTCTCTACAGGTCTGAACCATCTCAACAACCCCTCCTCAACCCTCTGGATAATAGTTTTGGTAATCCCGCACCTCCTCCTAATTTCCAAACTAAGAATTCTCTGCATTATATTCACACCACACATTGACCTCAGACATGACATCTCCACTGCCTCCAGCCTTCTCCTTGTTGCAACATTCATCACCCATGCTTCACACCCATATAAGAGCGTTGGTATAACTATACTCTCATACATTTCCCTCTTCGCTTCCATGGACAAAGTGAATATATATATATATATATATATATATATATATATATATATATATATATATATATATATATATATATATATATTATATATGATATATGTTGTGTATATGTGTGTAGTTATAAAGTGAGTGGGAGTGTATGTCATGTGTTACCTCATAGGTAATGATTTTTACACCTATGTTGCTGGGGCTGACACACAGGTTAATGCTGCTGTCTTTTAACTCTGAGAAATGTTGACAGAACGTTTTATTTTGTGCGCTGTTACCCTGGCTGTCATGGCCTCTTATTAACAATTATATTTTAACCCTTTTTTTTCCATTGTTTTTCACTCCCTCTGTTAATATATGATATTTTTTCATAAATATTTTTTTCCTGTGTCAGTCCAGGTTTTGTTGGTTGATTTTCCTGTGTTCGTCTCCCCTATTTTATTTTTTTCCCTATTTTAGGCTCCGTCATTTTATTATATTCGTAGTCTGTCCTATTTTATTTATTTTCCTAGTCTATCCTATTTTATTTTTTCCTGACTTAGACTCCGCTATTTTAATATTTTCCTGTGTTAGTTATTAATTTCCTGTGTTAGTTATTAATTTCCTGTGTTAGTTATTAATTTTCCGGTGTTAGTTATTAATTTTCCTGTGTTAGTTATTAATTTTCCTGTGTTAGTTATTAATTTTCCTGTGTTAGTTATTAATTTTCCTGTGTTAGTTATTAATTTTCCGGTGTTAGTTATTAATTTCCTGTGTTAGTCTCACCTATTTTGCTATTTTCCTGTGTTTCCCGTATTTCCTGTGTTCGCCTTATTCCTTTATGAGTCTGTCTCAATATTGTTGTTTCGTTATCTTTTGCTTTATTCAAAGCTGGTTCGTTATCACCTTCCTTTATTTCTTGATGATTCGTTTTCTTGTTGCGTTGTTTAATGCTATTTCGTTATTTTTTGCATAATCCAAAGCGGTTTTACTATCTTGCGTTATATGTGGATACCGTCACTGTCAGGATACTCCAGGCTATCCCCGCTATCTTGTGTTATACCATGTTATCATCCTTACCTTTGATATGCCTTTGAGGGGTTTCGAGTGCCTTTTTATTCCTGGAGTTCGGTCCTGGACCAGGCATGTCTGGTGCCTACCTGCTCAGTCAGTCTGTTGCTGCTGGCGGCCCGCTGGCCCACATGTGAGAACCATAGCCTGGTTGATACGTCACTTACTGGAGTTGCTGGTTGGGTATACTACACTTGTTTCGGAAGTGTATTTTTGATATCTTCTGGTAAGATTCTGAATAACCTGGGCCTACGGATGCTGATACAATGTTTTCTTATGGTGTCCACGGCGTCCCTGCTTTTCATTGGGTTTATTTTGCATTGTCTCAAGTATTTTTCACGTATATTTTCATCTCTCTCTCTCTCTCTCTATCTATCTCCACCTCCCCAGTGAGTATATATTTCGAACTTAGAGTTGTTCCCAGTAGTATAAATGCTTTACTGGCTCTATTTAGGCCATAAATGTTCTCTATATCTGTTCTTGCCTTGATATCTCTCCTGCTGTGAATGGATCCGTCAACACTGAACTATACTCTAAACGAGAGAGAGCACAAGCCATTTAAATAAGTGTCACCACTGGCACTATTTCCTTTGTTTTGAAGATTCCCATTATTCACCCATCATTTTCCTGGCTTCCCTGACACTTGCCTGACTGTCATTCAAGAGAAAGAACACCTGACATTATTACCCTAAGGACCTTCACGTGTTCCTTTCGTTGTATTTCGTGATTCTTTTGCATTTGATATAGTGTCTCTTTTGAATTCTTCGTATTTTTTCCATATCTAAACAGCTTGAACTAATCACCAGTTAATGTCATGTTATTTTCCACTGCCCACTGAAATATTTTGCTTGTATCTTCTTGCAATTTTTCTGTGTCCTCTACCGAGGTGTTTTTCTTGCTTATTTTGTCACCATCTGCAACTGAAGATACGAAAAAGCGAGTAGCGTTTTTATCAATGTCTGCTGTGAGGATAAGAAACAGCAGAGGCGCAAGCACTCTGCCTCGGGGTACCCAGCTTTTCACTTTACTAATGTTGGATTCTGCTTAGCTTACTGCCACTCTACCCGTTAGGCCTATGGTTTTCATTTTGTGAGTAGTCTTCCCATGATCGCAATTGTTAAATGCCTTTGCGAAATTCGTGACCATTACATCTACGATTTGGTGTTCTTCCAATAACTTCGTATTACTGTCGTAGTTATTCAGTAGTTGTGACAAGTATGATGTTCCAGCTCGTAATCTATGCTGATCTGGGTTGTACAGATTGTGCTGTTCCATAAAATTTGTAATTTGTCGTCCCATCACCGATGTTGGGGTCGTTGCTCTAAGGAATTCCGCGCAGGATACCGAGTGCTCGTGCCTCTGATATCCCCCACTCCTTCACAAATAAGAAACTCAATGAATCTAGACCAGGAGCCTCACGAGAGGTCACGTTCTCTAGTTCTTTTCCGGATTCTATCGGATTTGGGCTTATGATAGTTACATTAAGGATTTTTTTTTAATTCTCCGCTCGGCTTCTGTTTAGTGGATTCACATACTGGACGTTCCAAAATTTCTCCCATTTCTTTTTTCATCGTCAGTGATTAATTTTCCAATCTAATTTGGATTTTGAACTTATGTGAACAAAGAGAGAGTTGGACTAGATGTTCGAACCGCGGTCCCTAAATTGAGAGTCCGACGACAGGTCGTCGGACTCTCAATTTTACACCTCGTTCAACCTTCTGTATATTTATTGACAGTTATTTATTAAAACTAAATTTGAGTTCACATGTAAACAAATATTTTTTTTTCGCAATATCCCGGGAAGCTTTGTGTTTCCTGTGTGCTTCACCGTGTGCTTCCCTGTGTGCTTCTCTGTGTGCTTCTCTGTGTGCTTCACCGTGTGCTTCACCGTGTGCTTCACCGTGTGCTTCACCGTGTGCTTCCCTGTGTGCTTCACCGTGTGCTTCACCGTGTGCTTCACCGTGTGCTTCACCGTGTGCTTCCCTGTGTGCTTCTCTGTGTGCTTCTCTGTGTGCTTCACCGTGTGGTTCACCGTGTGCTTCACCGTGTGCTTCCCTGTGTGCTTCTCTGTTTGCTTCCCTGTGTGCTTCATAGTGTGCTTCACCGTGTGCTTCACCGTGTGCTTCCCTGTGTGCTTCTCTGTGTGCTTACCTGTGTGCTTCTCTGAGTGCTTCCCTGTGTGCTTCTCTGTGCTTCTCTGAGTGCTTCTCTGTATGCTTCACCGTGTGCTTCTCTGAGTGCTTCTCTGTGTGCTTCCCTGTGTGTTTCTCTGTGTGCTTCCATGTGTGCTTCCCTGTGTGCTTCTCTGTGTGCTTCTCTGTGTGCTTCTCTGTGTGCTTCCCTGTGTGCTTCTCTGTGTGCTTCTCTGTGTGCTTCTCTGTGTGCTTCTCTGAGTGCTTCTCTGTGTGCTTCCCTGTGTGCTTCACCGTGTGCTTCCCTGTGTGCTTCCCTGTGTGCTTTCTGTGTGCTTCTCTGTGTGCTTCTCTGTGTTATTATCGTTATGTTGTGTTATTCCAAAATAGACATAGATGCAGTATAATGCGATACTTTACTCACAACGTTTCGCCCACACAGTGGGCTTTGTCAAGTCAAAAACATTGTGTCGGAATTTTATATAATTTGTCTCTATCGTGTTATTCCAAGTTATAACCGCTATCTAGTGTATACCATGTTATCATTATCTCTAGTGTCATACCATGTTATCATCATGATATCAAGTGTCATACCATGTTATCATATGATCTCTAGTGTCATACCATGTTATCACATTATCTCTAGTGTCATACCATGTTATCATCATTATCTCTAGTGTCATACCATGTTATCATTATCTCTAGTGTCATACCATGTTATCATCATTATCTCTAGTGTCATACCATGTTATCATCATGATATCAAGTGTCATACCATGTTATCATCATTATCTCTAGTGTTATACCATGATATCATCACTATCTCTAGTGTTATACCATGATATCATCACTATCTCTAGTGTTATACTATGTTATTATCACTATCTCTAGTGTTATACCATGATATTACTATCTCTAGTGTTATACCATGTTATCATCACTATCTCTAGTGTTATACCATGATATTACTGTCTCTAGTGTTATACCATGATATCATCACTATCTCTAGTGTTATACTATGTTATCATCACTATCTCTAGTGTTATACCATATTATTACTATCTCTAGTGTTATACCATGATATTACTGTCTCTAGTGTTATACCATGTTATCATCACTATCTCTAGTGTTATACCATGATATCATCACTATCTCTAGTGTTATACTATATTATCATCACTATCTCTAGTGTTATACCATGATATCATCACTATCTCTAGTGTTATACTATGTTATCATCACTATCTCTAGTGTTATACTATGTTATCATCACTATCTCTAGTGTTATACTATGTTATCATCACTATCTCTAGTGTTATACTATGTTATCATCACTATCTCTAGTGTTATACCATGATATCATCACTATCTCTAGTGTTATACCATGTTATCATTATCTCTAGTGTCATACTATGTTATCATCACTATTTCTAATGTTATACCATGTTATCATCACTATCTCTAGTGTCATGCTATGTTATCATCACTATCTTTAGTGTTATACTTTGTTATCATCACTATCTCTGTGTTATTCTTATGTTATATACTTATTCTAGTTTTATTTTATCATATCTCTATGTTATACATGTTATCATTATCTTATGTGTTTGTTTCATACTAATTTCTAATGTTATTTCATGTTATTACTATTCTATTGTTATTTGTATGTATTATTTCTGATTGTATTATTTCTAGTGTATATATTTTGTTTCATATTTCTGACTGATTATTCTTGATTGTATTATTCTGATTTATTATTCTGTTTTATTTTTCAATGTATTGTTTCTGATTGTATTATTTCTGATAGTATTATTTCTGATTGTATTATTTCTGACTATTATTTCTGATTGTAATATTTCTGATTGTATTATTTTGATGTATTATTTCTGATTGTATTATTTCTGAGTGTATATTTCTGATTGTATTATTTCTGACTGTATTATTTCTGATTGTATTATTTATGATTGTATTATTTCTGATTGTATTATTTCTGATTGTATTATTTATGACTGTATTATTTCTGATTGTATTATTTCTCAATGTATCATTTCGTTCTATCATTGTATCGCCTTACACATCGTTCTATCACTTTACATACCGTTCTGTTAGTGTACCTATCGTTCTATATTTTTACATATCGCTCTGTTGCTGTAGCTATTGTTCTATCGCTGTACTTATCGTTTTATCGCTGTCCCTATCGTTCTATTGCTGTATATATCGTTCTATCGCTGTGCCAATCGTTCTGTCGCTATACCTATCGTTCTATCGTTGTTCCTATCGTTCAATTGCTGTACCTGTCGTTCTAATGCTGTACGTATCGTTCTATCATTGTACTTATCGTTCTATCGCTGGACTTATCGTTCTATCATTGTACTTATCGTTCTATCGCTGGACTTATCGTTATATCATTGTACTTATCGTTCTATCGCTGGACTTATCGTTCTATCATTGTACTTATAATTCTTTCTCTGTACTTATCATTCTATCGTTGTACTTATCATTCTATCTCTGTACTTATCATTCTATCGTTGTACTTATCATTCTATCGCTGTACTTATCATTCTATCGCTGTACTTATCGTTCTATCGCTGTACTTATCATTCTATCGCTGTACTTATCGTTCTATAGCTGTACTTATCATTCTATCGCTGTACTTATCGTTCTATCGCTGTACTTATCATTGTATCGCTGCACCTATCGTTCAGTTGCTGTACCTATCGTTCTATCGTCTCGATCGCTGACGAATTGTTTTGCGAAAGCATTGTGATCACTATCGCTCCAGCTATCGCTCCAGCTATCGCTTTAACTATCGTTGTCACTGTTACTTTCCCTTTAAACTACTGTTTAAGTTACCGTTTAAGCTACCGTTTAAGCTACCGTTTTGTTTGTGTCAATATAGTTTTAAACAAATGATTATATAATAATAATAATAATAATAATAATAATAATAATAATAATAATAATAATAATAATAATATTATTATTATTATTATTATTAATATTGCTATTATTGGGAAGTGGTAAACCCTTATGGATGACACACTCCCAGTTATTGTTGATTATCTTAGTTATTTCTTAATTACTCCGCTATCCCGGCAATTATCCTTTCATTTAGAGGGGAGCGCTAAACCTACACGGGATGGGGGTGGGGTCGTCATGGTAACCCGTGATTAATAAAGTCACTGAGTTTCGAATTCTGTGTCGTCTATGATTTTTTTTATTTTTGTCCCTGTGCCGTAATTAAAAGAAATTGTAATGAAGTTTTTGTTCAGTTTTTTTGAGTTTCAATCTAAATTTTGATTTTGTTTTAAATTTTTTTTAAATTATTAATTGTTAGTTGAATTTTAGTTGAATTATTTTTTTTGGTGGAATTTTGAATTTTAGTTGAATTTTTTTAGTTGAATTTTTTATTTTATTTTAATTTTGAATTTTAATTGAATTTTGTTTGAATGTTAGTTGAATTTTAGTGTTGCAAGAAGGTCTGTGAGACACCAAGTGTTGCAGGAAGGTCTGTGATACACTAAGTTAGTGTTGCGGGAAGATACCAGCAAGGGATACGAAGTGAAGTCAGAGATCCAGGGACAACGGACACACCAGAGAGGAGACTGGACAGTTCCACCACAACACTGTGTGCAGGAAGCTGCCTACTGAATGGCACGGCGTCTCCATGGGTCCTGAGAGAGGGAGCAGAAACACTGCGCGAACCGCTAGCGAAAATCCACGAGTGACGGTGAAAGATTACCATTCCGTGAAGCCGGAACACGATCAATGTTGTTCCAATATTTAAGCGAAGGTGACATACCTATGAGTGGCTTCGAGAGTTTTTCCTATCCTCGTATCCCCGCCCGAATTCAGGCTTTTCTCTTGACTGTGTGCTATAACCGGGCTTTTGCGATAAGCGGCCCTCTGGTCAGCATAGCCATCACAACCTGGTTGATCTGACACTTGGAGGAGGTAGATCTAAAATCTACATTTGATATCCTACATAAAGTAGCCATAACAAATACTGCTGGTAATAAACTCTGCTGGATAATAGGTTATCTGTCAAACACTGTACAGTAGACTCTGTTTTGTACCAAGGTTTTATAAGAGAGGCTAAAGAAATGTCTCTAGATACATCTCAGGGATGATGTCTCGGAACCATACTAGATAATGTCCTAATGCTCTCCTAAATGCTCTACCTGCTCCACCCAAACTAAGATGAGTACCATTCTTAACGAAGTTCAAGTAATTTGTAATCGACCAGACCTCGTCATATATTCATCTAAGTCTATAATATCGACAAACAAGCGACATGACCCGCCCATCTGTTTGCAGGGTGAAAACATCAGCGTCTAAGCCAAGGTATCTTACAGATACCTTGGTATAGACGCACCAGATACCTTGGTTTAAGGTATCTGGTGCACCAAGGTATCTTACAGATACCTTCAATAAATCCACCATACCGCAAATAAGTAAGAAATGCAAATTAAGGCTACATGTTATCAGAGTTTTCGCTAGTTACAACGTCAACTACGATGGTAATGTAGGAACAGTGAGAATGATGTATATAGTCTAAATTAGATCATTAACTGATTATGTTGCGACTATGTTAATGTTAGCTAAAGAAAATGATCTTCGTTGGAGCTAATACAAAATGAAGCTCTCAGAATTATTCTTGGCTGTCGTAAATCTACCAAGGCTCTTGATGTGAGGAAGGAGCTTCGCGTTCTTAGTATCAGTGGTAGCATTACTGAGATTAACACTGTACTTGGTATTAGAATGTTAGGAAACGAACCAGACACTGTTAGGACAAATCTTACTAAATGTCTAGAAATAAACACAGATCTAAATGGGTTAAAACATGCAACTATATTAAGTTTTATAGCTTGCAAGAACTGTATCATTGTAGACAACAAGAGAATTTTACCCTCCATGTAAGTTGTATTCCTTCAACATCACATACCTGCAAGCCTCTCCCAGGAATCTCATTACTAGTAATCCCTTCCTTAAATCTCTGGCAAAGGCAACTGCTTAAGAAGAAAGTTTTTCTGGCTTTACTGTTAACAACAACTTTTCACGAATTAAGCTCTTGTTGTCACCTCTGTAGATACTAACTATAACAACTATGTTGAGTTAGGCATAAGAATTAACAACAGGGCGTCTACATCCTAGTGTCACTTAAGTTAACTTATAATACTGAGCTTGACTCTATCATCATTACTGATTCTATGTCATCACTGAAGGCACCTGACTCACATAATAACTAACAACATGCCTATTGGAGAAGCTAGATATATATATACAAACAAATCAGAAAAAGTGAAATAATGAATTTTTTTTATGGATTTCGTCCTTCATGACAGAGTTGATATGTTTGACAAGTAAAGAACCCTGAAGGAAAACGAAGAATATTACTATGGTGTGACTATTCAGTCATTAGGAATAATATTAGGAGAGAAGTAAGTAAAAGTGAACGTCATAGGGAATGCAGTTAGAAGCCTCAGCAGATCTGTCACTGTGATAACGTAAACGTAGATGAGAATGTTTACAAAGTAACTTGTAATGTGATCAGACTGACTGATGTTGTAGTAGCCAGGCTTACGCTTGGGTATAAGTACTTGTAGCAGCTTGGTATATACAAAGACGATAATCAAACTAAATGTATGTGGTCAGCCTTATGGTCACTTTTCCTTGAAGAATATTAGCTGCATTGTCCAATTATAGAAGAATATATAGTATAATAACCTATGTGATAAATCAAGGTACATATGTTATTAATGAAAATAATATGAGAGACTTAGTAAACAAATATCCTAAATTTGCATGCAGCAGATAAGACAAATTGTAGATATTAATCTACATGTACTCTCGTTAAGCCTTTTTGGGACCTAGTTAGTAGGCTTTTTTTGTGAATCCATATGCTGTTGCGCCAACACAGAATCGACATAGGATGCACGATAAACTAGCAACTGCGGTGGCAAAATATGAAATATAATCTCTTACTTGCTCCAAGGAGTGCAGTCCAAGCACTTCGAGGCGCTCCAGCCATTTACACGCTTTATTAATTATTCTGGCAGTAAATGGTCCCGGTATCTTTTTCCAGCTCCGGTATTCCTCCTGCCGTGAACGGAGCCGTCAACACCGAACAATATTCTCAACGAAAGAGCATAAGTGTTGAGGATGTTGCCATCATTAGCATTATTTTTTGTATTTTGAAAGTTCTGATTATCTCCCCCTTGTTATTACTTTTTTCTGGCCTTCAGAGTATTACTCTTATTGTGTTCTCTAGATGACAGGTCATCTGTGTTCTGTATCCAGTGCTCCTTCTGAGTTCTTCATTCTTACCATCACTGTGCAGTTGCAATGTGTCACCTTTAAAGATCGTGTTATTTTCTATTGCCAACTGGAAGACTTTGTTGACATTTGCTTCGAAACTTTTGCGAGGTGACTCTCATGCTTATTTTGGTACCGTCCCCAAAGGATGATACAAAGCTGACACAAGTGATTGTTTTTATCTATATCTACCAAGTAGATATAGATGAAAGCACTAGGGTATTGATTGTTTACATTGTTAAGGCTACTTTTTTTTTCTTTGTTTACTAGTAATGTTTGTGATATGTTCTCCAGAAAATTTGATATATATTTCCTACTTTTCATATTATGCCTAGTAACCTTATTTATTGGCTGTCACTCCATGATAGCATTTGTCAAATACCTTAACCAAGTCCGCGATGGCAACATCCACAGCCTCCGTAATTTTGACATAGAGGTTTTGTAGTTCTGACAAGCATGGCCTCTGCGTTCTCAACTAGTGGCTGGTGTCCTTCACGTGCCTACTAAGGTAAGGGAGAATATAAAAACATGGATAATGGTGGAACATCTGACGAAGCACAGAGCCAAAGACGAGAGGCAGGAAAGGTTTAAGGAAGGTAAATTTTGGCTCATGGTAATAGATGACGCAGGATAGAAAAAGAATGGGCGATCTGCGTATTCTTAGACTGCAAAAAGGTTTTTGACACTATGTCTTGCAAGAATCTATTCTGCAAGGTAAAGGGCAGGCGTGGATAGAATACACACCTTGCAGGGTGGAAGCAAGTCTAGGGAGATGGAAAGTGATGGCCCGGGATGATGTGTCAGGAGGGAGAAATGTGACGAGTGTTGTCCCTCAGGGTTACTATATTCTGACACAGGTACTGTTCCTGTCCCTTACTAATACAGGCACTGTCTCTGTTCTTTACTGTCAGGTATTGTTCCTGTTCCTTATTGACACAGAGACTGTCTCTGTCCCTTTACTGACACAGGTACTGTCTCTGTTCCTTTACTGACACAGTCACTGTCTCTGTCCCTTACTGACACAGGTACTGTCTCTGTCCCTTACTGACACAGGTATTGTCTCTGTCCCTTACTGACACAGGTACTGTCTCTGTTCCTTACTGACACAGGCACTGTTTACGTTCCTTACTGATATACTTCAGTTCTTTACTGATATACTTCAGTTCCTTACTGATATACTTCTGTTCCTTACTTCTTACTGATATACTTCTGTTCCTTACTTCTTACTGATATACTTCTGTTCCTTACTTCTTACTGATATACTTCTGTTCCTTACTTCTTACTGATATACTTCTGTTCCTTACTGATATACTTCTGTTCCTTACTGATATACTTCTGTTCCTTACTGATATACTTCTGTTCCTTACTGATATACTTCTGTTCCTTACTGATATACTTCTGTTCCTTACTGATATACTTCTGTTCCTTACTGATATACTTCTGTTCCTTACTGATATACTTCTGTTCTCTGATACTCTGTTCCTTACTGATATACTTCTGTTCCTTACTGATATACTTCTGTTCCTTACTGATATACTTCTGTTCCTTACTGATATACTTCTGTTCCTTACTGATATACTTCTGTTCCTTACTGATATACTTCTGTTCCTTACTGATATACTTCTGTTCCTTACTGATATACTTCTATTCCTTACTGATATACTTCTGTTCCTTACTGATATACTGGCCCTGATATACTTAAACAACTGTCTGAAGAGATTTCCTTATTCCTGTTTGCTGAGAAAGGTTACGAGAGGACCTGGATAACTGCAGTTACGTTAGGTTAGGTTAAGTTAGTTTGGGTGAGATCAAGTTAGGGTAGGATAGGTTAGACCTCATGGCAGTAGGTATGGAGCAGGTGTTTAGCGCACCAGACCTCATGACAACAGGTGTGTAGCGTTGAGTGTACTAGGCCCCATGACAGGTGTAGAGCAGGTGTTTAACGCACCAGAACTCGTGCCAGGTGTGGAACAGGTGCACCAAACCCTCATGCCAGCAGGTGTGGAACAGGTGCACCAAACCCTCATGCCAGCAGGTGTGGAACAGGTGCACCAAATTCTCATGACATCAGGTGTGGAACAGGTGTACCAAGCCCTCACTGACAGACCTGCCCACTCAGATCAGCTATCAGCACTCTTGCAACTTTCTCCCTGCAGACTTCTTCAATAGCAACCAGCGTGTGTGTTATTTACCGTATAACTGCAATATTTTAGATTGCATACAACGCTGCTGGTCACGTTGCAAGGCACAGTCATGAGCCTCAACTAGCGTTTATCTCTCACAGTCTTCATTCTGAGAAATTTGCAACGTAGACCTGTAAGAGTTGGCGTGTAGGTCTACATCAGTGAGTAGGTCTACATCAGTGAGTGTGTAGGTCTACAACAGTGTTTATTTCTACAGCAGTGAGTGTGTAGGTCTACAACAGTGTGTAGGTCTACAACAGTGAGGGTGTAGGTCTACAACAGTGAGGGTGTAGGTCTACAACAGTGAGGGTGTAGGTCTACAACAGTGAGAGCGTAGGTCCACAACAGTGAGGGTGTAGGTCTACAACAGTGAGGGTGTAGGTCTACAACAGAGGGTGTAGGTCTACATCAGTGAGTAGGTCTACATCAGTGAGTAGGTCTACATCAGTGAGTGTGTAGGTCTACAACAGTGTGTATTTCTACAGCAGTGAGTGTGTAGGTCTACAACAGTGTGTAGGTCTACAACAGTGTGTAGGTCTACAACAGTGTGTAGGTCTACAACAGTGTGTAGGTCTACAACAGTGTGTAGGTCTACAACAGTAAGTGTGTAGGTCTACAACAGAGGGTGTAGGTCTACAACAGTGAGGATGTAGGTCTACAACAGTGAGGGTGTAGGTCTACAACAGTGAGGGTGTAGGTCTACAACAGTGAGAGCGTAGGTCCACAACAGTGAGGGTGTAGGTCTACAACAGTGAGGGTGTAGGTCTATAAGAGTGTGTAGGTCTACAACAGTGAGGGTGCAGGTCTACAACAGTGAGGGTGTAGGTCTACAACAGTGAGGGTGTAGGTCTACAAGAGTGTGTAGGTCTACAACAGTGAGGGTGTAGGTCTACAACAGTGAGGGTGTATGTCTACAACAGTGAGGGTGTAGGTCTACAACAGTGAGGGTGTAGGTCTACAACAGTGAGGGTGTAGGTCTACAACAGTTAGCGTGTAGGTCTACAACGGTAAGTGTGTAGGTCTACAACAGTAAGTGTGCAGGTCTACAACAGACCCCTGGAAGGTGCTCAACAAGAGCTACAGCTCAACAAATCCAACTACCAAAATGGCGACCAGCACGCCCAGGAACTCACGGCCTGGGTGGCCCAGGAACTCACGGCCTGGGTGGCCCAGGAAAAAAAAAAGAAAAAAAAAAGAATCGAGACTTGGAATATAACTTTCTCAAACATCGCATAGTTATTTTGTTCTTTTTGTTATTATCTTAAAGTGAGAACTCTACGCCTTCTCTCTCTCTCTTTATCTCTTTCTCGCTGACTGTCATGTAACTTACACATTATTTAGTATATATTTGATAATTATTTCTGGTTTCAGTCGACCTTCAGCAATTCTCAAATTGGTTATTCGATCTATGAGTTGTTGTCTCTGTGTTTTGCCTCTGGATGGCATCAGCTGTGACCTGACGAGGTGGAAGATAGCAAGGCTTGTCCCAGGCGAGCCTAGTAATTTATTGCTCACGCTCACTACTAGCTAGGATAGATGGCAAAACTAATCAGAGATGCGGTATATATTATTGACTATATTTCAAAATTTGTGACTACACAGCCTAAATCCATTTAAATTTGTGGCTACACAGCCTAAATACATATAATTTTTTTTGGCTACACAGCCTAAATCTATTTAAATTTGTGGCTACACAGCCTAAATCTATTTAAATTTGTGACTACACAGCCAAAATCCATATAACTATCCATTTCTTTGTTCCTATGCGTCAGCTACTGAAGATTGATGCATTAAATTTTGTTCTTATATTTTAGTCAAGAGGAAGGCCTAACTCCCTAGGGGTCATATGGCGCCTGTGGCACGAGAGGCATTCAGATTCGACACAGTGTAGCTTCATCGAGTCAATAAAGGATCGCATTATTCTGAATATCTGTTTGTGTCTCCATCGTGTAGGTGTTTCATACCATTTATCTCCACTTGTTAGACTAGAATGGACTGAACACTATCAACCTCTCCACTCTCTCCAGTTTTACCCGCCTTTTGCACTCGACTGAAGACGGCTTCTGTGTGGCCGAAACGTTACGCGGATAAAGACGTCAAAACCTTGCTAGTTTTAACTCGTAATAACATGATTGAACTTTCTTATTCGTTATCAAAGTCGACTAACTCACCGCCGTTGGCGTGTTATTGGCTAAACCCCGGAGCCTCGCTGGCTGGCTGGTTTATTGCCAGTTTTAGAGAAGCAACTCTGTTTTATTGAGACACCAGTACGTCACGATCTGCGATGTCTTTATTGTTTTTTATTTTTTTCCCCACTAGCGTCCAGCCGCAAGGGGAAAAATGTTGATTTATTTGTCGGTGTATTCTACACTTGTTCTACCTCGACTATGAAGTAGATTTTGTTACTTTGTGTACATCCAGATAGAACAAAAAAGGAATAATACCGTGACTGGAACAATTCACAGATAACCCCGCACGCAAGAGCACGCTTGGATTATCAGCTAGTCATAGAGCGAAACGTCGTTACAGACCGAAACGTCGTCACAAGTTTCTATCTCCTATATGTGGGTTATCTGTTTACTGTGTGCATCCAGCTTACATAAACCCCTCCGGGTATCCAAGCTAGGATAAACCCCTCCGGGTATCCAAGCATGGATAAACCCCTCCGGGTATCCATGCTAGGATAATCGTCCCTAGCTACATTTCCCTGAGCCAGAAGGAAAGGACTGCTCATTCTTACGCCACTAAGAAAATATTTTCCTTAATTTTGAATTAATGGTTACTAAACACGTATATATAATTAACCTTATGGGTTGTATAGCTCATAAGAAAGACGCAAATTTCAGCTTCTTAAAGAAAGTATAAGGCTGGAAAAAAATTAAAGGAGAATGTAACTGAGAAAAGAATAACAGAGATATTGAAAACTAGATGAGGAATACATCCAGAAAGGATAGGCTGTGGTACCGGTACATCCAGAAAGGATAGGCTGTGGTACCGGTACATCCAGAAAGGATAGGCTGTGGTACCGGTACATCCAGAAAGGATAGGCTGTGGTACCGTTACATCCAGAAAGGATAGGCTGAGGAATACATCTAGGAAGGATAAGTGGTTCTATTACCATTCTGCTTTGACTTTAATAGCTTGGTCAGTGGGTTCAGTTTTTCCAGTGAGGTGTCGACATCGCCCCAGTTCTGAACCTCATGTTGTGAACGTGTCATCAATATATCTAAACCAGATCATGTCAGGTACAGACTTATTTCAGCACGTTACTTTGTTTTGGCAAGTTCTCTGATCCTTCAGTGTATCCATAAGTTCTTGTGCTACCCTCATAAGGATGGATATGACGTACACAATAAACTAGCCACTACCGTCCACAAGATAGATATGAGATGCAAAAATCTAATCTATGATTCCCACATTAAACACCCTTTAAGATTCACTGAAAAAATGCGTAATCTCAACCTGAACACCAACAGAAATGTTAAGTGTGGACAGAGACAGTCTGTCTTCCAAGATTAATATGGAGAGCCTTGGAATTCCTCAAGAGGGAATTCCAGCTCTTCGAAAGTAAGATTTCTTCTCAGTATCCAGAAATGCACAGGTCTTACGAGACTCTGCGTATCCCCCCAGCAGACTCTGTGTATCCTCCAGCAGACTCCGTGTATCCCCCCAGCAGACTCTGTGTATCCCCCCAGCAGACTCTGTGTATCATCCAGTGTATTATCACCGGAACGTGGAGGCAATGTTTGGAGTCCACTTACCTTTGTGTTCCCCTTAACCCTTTCCCCTTCCCTCTTTTCCCTCATCCGACCGAAATAACTAATTTATAACAATACCAACGAACAGTGAACCATACATTTCTTTTATTATTTTTGATTCCAAATCGAAAAAATTGTATTTTAAGGAATCCAATTTACCTACAGCATAACTAAGTTTTTTCTCAAAAACTACGAAAATTTTAAATCTTGTCCCATAATTTAATTTTACAATAGACGCACCTAATATACAAAATATTAATTTTTACCTGACAAAATATATTAAAAAGATGATTTTTTTTTAAATTTTGAGATCAATTTCATTTTAATTCAAAAATTAATTTGTTAGTAGGCCCCTTTTTAAGCCCTTTTTAGTAGGTAATTTTTTGGCTCTTTTTTAGTAGGCCATTTTTTAGTGGGCCCTTTTTTAGTGGACCCTTTTTAGTAGGCCCTTTTTATGCCTTTTTTTAGTGGGCCCTTTTTCAGTAGGCTCTTTTTAGTGCACAGTAAACCAATCACAGAAAAAGCTGCAGGTGCACAGTAATTAAGCTGATCAGGCAAGACAAATTAAGAATTACCTTTCTGGACCGCAAGACTAAGCGACTGATTACTTTGATTAGTTTGATTACTTTGATTAGTTTGATTACTTTGATTAGTTTGATTACTTTGATTAGTTTGATTACTTTGATTAGTTTGATTACTTTGATTAGTTTGATTACTTTGATTAGTTTGATTACTTTGATTAGTTTGATTACTTTGATTAGTTTGATTACTTTGATTAGTTTGATTACTTTGATTAGTTTGATTACTTTGATTAGTTTGATTACTTTGATTAGTTTGATTACTTTGATTAGTTTGAATACTTTGATTAGTTTGATTACTTTGATTAGTTTGATTACTTTGATTACTTTCTTTACAAAATAGTTGTACAAATATTTAGTATTGTTACTGGCTAAGTTTTTATTATTTTATTATTATTATTATTATTTGTTGTTGTTCGTTATTGTTGTTGTTGTAGTTAGTAGTAGTAGCATTAACATTAGCAGTAGTTGTAGTAGCATTAATAGTAGTAGAAGTAATAGCAGTAGCAGTAGTGGTGGAAGTAGTAGTAGTCGTAGTAGTAGCAGTATTATTATTATTATTATTAGTAGTAATAATATACTCATGATAAACCGCTAAACCCTGATGCTGAGTTTCCATTTTTAGGCACATAATGGACTTTTAAAACGGCCACAGGCATTTATAATAACGAATATTCATTGTCCCCTATATATATAATATTTTTTATATATATATATATATATATATATATATATATATATATATATATATATATATATAAACACACGTTGTCCTTCTTTTATGATGTATATATATATATATATATATATATATATATATATATATATATATATATATATACACGTTGTCCTTTTATGATGGACAAATCTTCATCAAAATGAAATTTCTGGTGTGTGTGGGATAGGATATCCAGAGAGATGGTAATTCCCAAGTGATAGTGACTCCAGCTCTGCTGGAACGACACCTTAGAAGTTGCCATAGCTCATGAACCCTTGATGGTATCCTTGATGGTATCCTTGATGGTATCCTTGATGGTATCCTTGATGGTATCCTTGATGGTATCCTTGATGGTATCCTTGATGGTATCCTCGTCGCCTGACTGAAGTCTCCCAGCACAGACTGATAGATTCCAACACTGTGTGCGTGACCCATCCTGTGTGATGGAATATGACACTGGAAACCCATCCTGTGTGATGGAATATGACACTGGAAACCCATCCTGTGTGATGGAATATGACACGGTAAACCCATCCTGTGTGATGGAATATGACACTAAACCCATCCTGTGTGATGGAATATGACACTGTAAACCCATCCTGTGTGATGGAATATGACACGGTAAACCCATCCTGTGTGATGGAATATGACACTGTAAACCCATTCTATGTGATGGAATATGACACTGTAAACCCTTCCTGTGTGATGGAATATGACACTAAACCCATCCTGTGTGATGGAATATGACACTGTAAACCCTTCCTGTGTGATGGAATATGACACTGTAAACCCTTCCTGTGTGATGGAATATGACACTGTAAACCCATCCTGTGTGATGGAATATGACACTGTAAACCCATCCTGTGTGATGGAATATAACAGGGTAAACCCATCCTGTGTGATGGAATATGACACTGTAAACCCATCCTGTGTGATGGAATATGACACGGTAAACCCATCCTGTGTGATGGAATATGACACTGTAAACCCATTCTATGTGATGGAATATGACACTGTAAACCCTTCCTGTGTGATGGAATATGACACTAAACCCATCCTGTGTGATGGAATATGACACTGGAAACCCATCCTGTGTGATGGAATATGACACTGGAAACCCATCATGTGTGATGGAATATGACACTGGAAACCCATCCTGTGTGATGGAATATGACACTGTAAACCCATCCTGTGTGATGGAATAATCCAATTTTACCAAATAAGAAAATCAAAATGGCAGTGGTAGTCGTAATAGTATCTGCAGTAGTAGTAATACTAGTAATAGTGGTATACTAGTACTGGTATTTTAAATGATGCAACAGATGTTCTCACTTGTTGAAGATTTTGGTAAATATCAGGATTCACGTGTAATTTACGAACTGGTGACAGATGTCTAGACTACGTCTCGCTCAGTCCTGGGCCATCACCAGTTCACGAACTCGGTAATGGCCGCAAGACGGGCCGAAACGTCGTCCAGAAGAGACAGTTTCAACGATACTTCGACTCTCATTCTTCATCCTCACATCAGAATTAATAATTTCACCCTAGGCTCATCAGTTACAGCAATTATAGCTACCACACACAGGCGTATAATTCCTCTATTGTTTCTCTTCCTCCCCCCCCTCCCCCAGCTGCTGGTGGGTCAGACAGGAGGGGGTACAGGAGGAACCGGTTGCTGCGAGGGAGGGCGTACCATCATGACCGACCCGGTCAGCGGACAACCGGTTTGTTCGTGCCAGTACGACCGCCTGGCCCTGGGGTCGTACTCCAGGTTGGGGTCGGGCCTCGGGGCCACCGGTGGAGTCTACGGCACCACGTATACCTCAGGGGAACAGAACCCCTACCCCTCCATCGGCATGGACTCGTCTGCCTTCTACAACCCCCTGGTGAGTACTACCGAGTCCTTATCTCTCTCATATGATATATATATATATATATATATATATATATATATATATATATATATATATATATATATATATATATACACACATTCATACTATTATATAACTTATATTCACGTCAAAAACGTGAACCCGAAGGGGTCGTACAGCGCCCGGAAAATGGGAAGTAATGGCGTCTGATCCGAGGAAGGGGAGGGGAAGATCTAGTTCTTTGGATCAAGAACCCTTCATCGGCATCAAGGCACCCGCCTGAGTGAAGCCCCGTAGTGACGGGTTTAGTGTAGATTTGTAGATTGGAGGTAGACTACCATCTGTTCTACGAGTAGATAAGAGTCTACGAGTAGATAGCAGTCTACGAATAGATAACAGTCTACGAGTTGATAAGAGTTTACGAGTAGATAGCAGTCTACGAATAGATAACAGTCTACGAGTAGATAATACTCTACAGCTAGACTACATGGTTCCCATACCTTCCTCTTAAGTCTACAGTGCCATACTCCCTCCCTCCCCCACCTCTCCTCCTCCCCCTCCTCCACCCCTCCCCCTCCCCCTCCCCCTCTTTCCTCGTTTCTGCTCCTTCCTTCCCCCTCCCACCCTACCCACCCCCTACCTACCTCCCTCCCCTTGACCTTGTGGCACTCTACTTCCGGAGGGAGTAACAGGAGACACGCTGTGTTTCCCAGTGTTGTTGGCACCTCGGGAGTGCCAAAGAGCACCGCAAACTGTGTACTCGCAGATTTGTGCTGGGGGGGTAGTCTCGAGTCCTGGCTCCTGGCCCGTATTTCTGTGTGTGTGTGTGTGTGTGTGTGTGTGTGTGTGTGTGTGTGTGTATAAGTATTTATTTACACGTTAACAGGAAGAAATCATGAACGATTACGGTCACGTAAAGGCATAAAATGTACCAGAGATAATGAGAGAGAGAGAGAGAGAGAGAGAGAGAGAGAGAGAGAGAGAGAGAGAGAGAGAGAGAGAGAGAGAGAGAGAGAGAGAGAGAGAGGTAGCAGATAGAGAGAGGGGAATGAGTAGTGAGGGAGCCTGTGGTGATGGGGGGGGAGTGATATGACAAGGGGATAGCTGCCGAGGGTAGAAAAAAAGGAGCAGGGGGGAAAGAGGGGAAAGGTGGGGTGAGTGACATCACAACAGAGGGGAGGAGAGAGGGGAACAAACACACACACCCCTCACGTGAGACAAACTGAGTTGTGTTCTCATGCGCTCTCTGCTGCGGCAAATGCCGCAGGCTGGGTCCTGCCGCAGGTACTACTACAGTTACTACTGCAGGTACTTCTGCAGGTACTACTGCAGATTCTTCTACAGGTACTACTGCAGGTACTACTGTAGGTACTACTGCAGGTACTACTGTAGGTACTACTGCAGGTACTACTGTAGGTACTACTGCAGGTACTACTGTAGGTACTACTGTAGATACTACTGTAGGTACTACTGTAGATACTATTGCAGGTACTACTGTAGGTACTACTACAGGTACTACTACAGGTACCAGTACAGGTAGGTCCAAGAACAGGTCCAAGCTAAGTCTGGTTGGAGTATACCTGGAAAATACCTGGAGTATATCTGGAGTATACCTGGCGTATACCTGAAGGGTGTTCCGGGGGTCAACGCCCCCGCGGTCCAGTCCTTGATAATCGCATATAAGGACCTGCGTATAAAAGACCTTTCCATAAAACAGTATATACAGGTTGATTACCAATGTTAATTTAATACTGTACACCAGTTTATAGAAATTAACTTGTTTCTTCGTTTACCTGACCAAAAACTTTTCCCTAAGAGTGTTTTAGTCTCCCAAAATCGAAACTAAAGCAATAATAAAAAAAAGTTCTTGGAATCTGTTGTCTAATTTTTCAAAATCTTGGCTGAAAAGGGCAGCCTCCTCCCCCCCTCAAAAAAAAAAAAAATAGAAAAAAAAAAAAATGGGTTCAGATTAGTGACGGTGGCGATACCTAAATTTTTAGGCCGAAATTAATACCATGAAAATTAACCGGTAGCGTCAAAATTAACCGGTACCATCAAAATTAACCGGTACCATCAAAATTAACAGATACCATAAAAATTAACCGATACTTCCCTCCCTTCTCTGTCTCTTCCCCTCCCTCCCCCTAACCCGATACCAACGGCAGTACCGAAAATAATCTTGACCCATCCGTAGTTGAGCGCTGAGAGGCATCATGCAAGGTGCCGTAGCAGCGGCAAGACAGCGCAACCCGAGGTCGGGGAACCGACGATGGGGGGGGCGGGGGGATAAACCACCCCCAAATGGGGCAAAAACTAAAACCTCAGGAAATAATGAAGAATTAACAGGCACATAAATAAAACTGCAGTTCATCTTTTCATTTTAATGTCTCGTTAATTTTGTGTTTTATTTTTTAAACTTGATGTATGGTGTATAATAAATCCTTTTTTTCCAGTTTGTATGACTGTATTCTCCATACAAATGGATTGGATCAACTATTTTGAATTTGGATCCTTCTTGTGTTGCCCGGAACCTGTGGATTTTCAAGTCTAGTGGGGAATTTCCCCCTACATAAATTTGCGTTGCGGTAATATCACCCCCCCCCATCAAAAAAAAAAAAGTTCGCCGACCTCTGATGTATGTGAATGAAGTCTTCGACTATGTGAAAGAAGCCTTCAATTGTCTATGGGAATGAAGCTTTCAACTATGTGAATGAATTCTTCGACTATGTGAAAGAAGCCTTCAATTGCCTATGTGAATGAAGCCTTCAATTGCCTATATGAATGAAGCCTTCAATTGCCTATGTGAATGAAGCTTTCAACTATGTGAATGAAGCCTTCAATTGCCTATGTGAATGAAGCTTTCATCTATATGAAAGAAGTATTCAACTGTCTATGTGAATGAAGCTTTCAACTATGTGAATGAAGCCTTGAGCTCAGTAAATAAAATATATGCTTTACCACACATAAACGACCTCCGAAGGGGTCGTACAACGGCTGGGGGAATGGGAGGTAATCAAATCTGATTCGAGGAAGGTGAGAAGAGATCCACTTCCTTGGTTCAAGGACAGAATGGCGGCCGTAGGATCCTATCCACGGATCCTGTCTACTGATCCTGTATGATAGGTCGACATAGATTAGATTTTGCCACCGAAGTGGCTAGTTTATTGTGCACCCCATATCCATCCTGTGGACGGTAGCGCAAGAGCATATGGATACACAATAGGCCTAGGAACTAGGCCCCAAAAAGGTTTAACAGGAGTACATCTGGATTTATATCTGCAGTTCACTTATATGTTACAAGCAAATTTAGGAAATTTGCTTAATATATCTGGTATCTTATTTTTATGACTAAGATATCTTCACCTGTCACGTAGGTTATTATACTGTCTTTGTATTCCTCAATAAGTGGATTATTAAGCACATAGTGTTCAAGAAAGTGACCACAGGGTTTGATCATCATCTGTGTCTCTCCCAAACTGCCAGAAGTACTTGTAGCCAAGCCTAACCCTGGCCACTACAACATCAAACCATACCACGGGTGGGGTTCGAACCCCACCCGTGGTATGGTTTGTTTGCAATCGTGTCATTACGATTTCGTGAGTCACTACAACATCAGTCAGTTTGTTCACATTGCAAGTTGCTCCATAAACCTACTTATCTTCGTTCATGTTATCATAGTGGGTTATACATCTACTCAGGCTTCTAACTGCATTCCTATAACAATCAGTTTCATTATTTACTTCTCTCCTAATATTATTCCTAATGCTAGACACAGATATACAAAAGTTATAGTCTACATTCTCCTTCATTGTACTCTTCTTGGCTAACATATCAAATATATCATGAAGGAGTAATTCAGTGTGTGATGGGATCCATAACAATTGTATTTTGATTCCTTTTTCCCGGGGTTTTGAACATCTATATCTGGCTTCACCAATGAGCATGTTGATGGAATCATTATGTGAGTCAAGAGCCTTCAATGATGACATAGAATCAGTAATGATGACAGAGTCAAGCTCAGTGTCATAAGTTAACTTTAGTGTCATTAGGATGAACTTCTTGGGAGGGACTTACTGGTATGTGATATTAAATGATCATATCTTCCATGGAGGGTGAAATGCTCTTGTTGTCTACAGTGATACAGTTCTTGTAAGTTATAAAACTTAATATACCTGCATATTTCAAAACCCATTTAGTTCTATGTGTATTATTTCTAGAAATTTAGTGAGATTCATAGTGACAGTCTCTGGTTCATTTCTTAATATTCTAATACCAAGCAAAGTGTCCAAGCTCCTTCCTCATATTAAGAACCTTGGCAGATTTGGGACAGCCAAGAATAATTCTGAGAGCTTCATCTTGCATTAACTCCAAGGGTCGGAGAGAACTTTCCCTAGCTAATATCAACATGGGAGCACCATAATCAATTAAGGACCTAACATAGGCTATGTACATAATTCTCTCTGTTCTCACATTAACACCATAGTTGGGCTGTAGCCAACAACATATTTGAAAGCATTTAGCCTATCATTTCTTATTGAGTTGTGGTATGTCTACAGTAGGTCTACAGTCTACACCAAGGTATCTGTAAGATTTAACGTAGCTGATGTTTTCACCCTGCAAACAGATGGGTGGGGGATGTCGTTTGCTTGTCAATATATTTGTTTTAGATGAAGATATGATGAAGCCTAATCGATTGTCGTCGTAAAGGGTCCGCTGACACACTCGCTACTCTGTATGACCCAGCGTAACTCAGTACGACCCAGCGTAGCCCAGTACTATAAAGCGTACAGCAGTACGACCCAACGTAGCCCAGTACTATAAAGCGTACAGCAGTACGACCCAACGTAGCCCAGTATGTCCCAGCGTAGCCCAATACGACCCAGCGTAGCCCAGTACGACCTAGCGTAAAGAAGTACGACACAGCGTAGCCCAGTACGACACAGCGTAGCCCAGTACGACTCGGCGTAACCCAGTACGAGCCAGCGTAACTCAGTACGACTCCCATCACGGGTAACGCGTACCGTATTAATTATTCGTAGCGTTGATGCGCATCCCTGACGTCGGTAGGTCGTGGGTGGTGGTACACTGTCAGGGTGTAGGTACCTCCTCAATAAACTAGCCACTACCGTCCACAGGATGGATATGAGGTGCACAATAAACTAGCCACTACCGTCCACAGGATGGATATGAGGTACACAGCAATAGTAAGGTAAGATCAGCTACGAACAGGAAGTATCGAATCCTCTTGTATTCTCAAGGAAGTTCACAATCTCTAGTTATCCCAGACAGGCCGGTAATAATAATAATAATAATAATAATAATAATAATAATAATAATACGAACATCGCTGGATATTACAATTTAAGTATCACGGCCGAACACTGGTGATATTATCCATCGTTTTTGTAATATATCTTCCCAATCTTATCGTCTTTAAAACCAAAACGCGTGTTCAAAGTGAGTGAAAAGGAGAGGACCGAAACGAAGCCATGGGAACCATCTCCAGCACACCCTGAATCCCGGTGGATCGAGGCGTGATCAGCCAGGTTGTTACTGCATGTAAGGTGTGGGGGAGGGGATCTCTGCTGCTGGTGTGGAAGAGCGGGGGGCGCCGCTCCTACATTCCCCATACTCCTGGCGTAGTTGGCGTGTTTGCTCTCGTAGCGTATGTTCTTCCCAGCGCTTGTAGTGTCTAAGTTGTCAATCCGGCGTCTCTACGCACAGGCTGGCGTCTCTACGCACAACCTGGAGTCTCTATGCACAACCCGATGTCTCTACGCACAACTCGGCGTCTCTACGCACGTGCGTTAGTGTCATCTTACTAAACCCCCCAACTAACATCCCCTACCAACTTCCCCTTCCCATACACATCTAACCCTTCCACACACTTTTTAACCCTCCCCCGCACCCTCCTCCACCCCTACACACTCCTACACCCTATTCCATACACTCCTACACCACATTCCATACACTCCTACACCTCATTCCATACACTCCTACACCCCATTCCATACTCCTACACCCCATTCCATACACTCCTACACCCCATTCCATACACTCCAACACCCCATTCATACACTTTTGCCTTTTTATCCTTGATTTATACACCTAGATAATACACAAGAATTCTTAATTTTGGTAAGAGACAGTTCTTCTTAGTAGATAACGTTAGTGTGGATTTTCAAGACTTCTGCTATCTGTCTTGCCTTGTACTCCATCCTCCCACACACTCCTCCATCCTCCCACACACTCCTCCATCCTCCCACACACTCCTCCATCCTCCCACACACTCCTCCATCCTCCCGCACACGCCACCATCCCCCCACGCTCTTCCACTCGCTTAGTTATTTTCACGAGAAAATCTCCGATGATCTGGTTTCCGCGTTGGCCGCGTGTACAGCATGGAGTAAGATCACAGAGGGGCCGGTGTTGACATCCGGCAGCTTAACGTTGTTACTTGCGCTGTCAGCTCGTTGGCAACGAGCTGACATCACAATCACTGCGCTTCCACAGTAACTACAAACAGGTCAACATGAAATTTGCATTTCTACACACTCACACAAATACGCAAGTAGGTACAATAAATGCCATATTTATTTAAAAAAGTGGGAGATTTGTGCGATCCTATAGTAAAGATCTTAGAGTTTCAAGCAACAGGGCGACTACTGGAAAGCTGCTTAGCGGGAAGTGGGACTCAGAGGCAGACATAATCACTGACGTGTGTCCAGTCCAGAGTGCTGGAACGCCGAGAAGGTTGACTTTGAAGTCGTGGTAACATAATCGTAAATCAAGGAAAGAGCATGGCTTGGAACCCACGATAAACCAGCGTTAAAACTACCAAGCCAGTGCTCTCACTGGTGGTAGTTTCAAGTACTAGCTTGCCCTGGGTTTCATCCCTGCCCGTTTCCTGAGTAATCGGGACGTTGTCAGTGAAACACTTGGCGAGGAATATATACAAGGGCCAGACGCCGACAAAGAAACACAAATCACCTGTGCAAAACAAACTTTAATTGTTACAGCGTTTCTGCGAGACGCCTCATCAAGCCTCCACCCGATTAACCTTTCCACGAAGCGAAACACTGCCTCAACACATCTTGTTCTCCCAGAAATGGGTTCATTATCGAATACCACAAGGGATTGCCTTGCTGATCCAGCCGCAGGCTCTGGCTCGAGTGTCTTAGCGCAGTCAGGGACCTCGGGCAGGGAGACCTCCAGCACAGTGAACAAGCAGAGGCTAAAGCCTCAAACTGGAAGAACAAACACTGATTAACGGTAAGAACAAACACGGGTGAACGGTAGAACAAACACGAGCAAACGGAAGAGCTTCTAAGCTGATCTAGGAATACCTATGAAGCATCCACTAATGTTCATTAGTGGATGTATATTCATCCACTTTAGAGGAATTCTCAAAGTGTAAGAGGGAAGGCAGAGGGGCCATGTCTAAGAGAGAAGGCAAAGGAGTCATTTCTAAGAGAGAAGGCAAAGGGGTCATTTCTAAGAGAGAAGGCAAAGGGGTCATGTTTAAGAGAGAAGGCAAAGGGGCCATGTCTAAGAGGGAAGGCAAAGGGGGAAAGGGCAATAATAATAATTATAATAATAATAATAATAATAATAATAATATTAATCTTTATTTTATGATACAACTTATAAAGACCATAGCTGACATCAGTTACTATGTAGAAAGTACATTGAAAGTCCCTTTGTTATGCAGAACATTTCCGGCAAATTAGGTTAATTTTGTCCCCCCAGGATGCGACCCACACCAGTCGGCTAGCATCCAGGTACCTACTTACTGCTAGGTGAACAGGGACAGCAGGTACCTTAAGAAAACACGTACCCAATGTTTCCATCCATACCGGGGATCGAACCAAGGACCTGAATGTGTGAGCTGAGTGCGCTACCAACCGGCAATATTAGGACCTGGGGAATGAAAAAAAAATTGATCCGATTCCAAGGCCGTGGAGTGAGATGCATCACCTCTGAGTTGCAGGATCATACACCTCCTGCTGTTGTATGCCAACAGTGCATACTGTATATAGTGAGAGAAATACACCTCTGATACACATGTATCGTTGTATATATACACTGAGGGACATACAGTGTATATACACTAAGAAAAATACACCTCTCGGTGTATATAGGCTGAGAAAAATACACCTCTCGGTGTATATACGTGAATGGACATACACCTTTGGTGTATAGATGACCATCCAGGACAGTTGTAGTATACACTGAAAAAGTATACTGACTATATCTAAGCTCTGTTAGACTCATACAAAAGCTGAGATCTTAGGCATATTGTCACTCCAATTTAGCATACAAAGCTTGTGTATAGAGGTGAGTATACTGAGCACAGTGTATCGTGTCCTGTGAACCGAATTCAGTGTTTCTTATCAGGTGTATGAAAGCCGGTGTATGAAAGCTGGTGTATGAAAGATGGTGTATGAAAGCCGGTGTATGAAAGCCAGTGTATGAAAGCCGGCGTATAGAACAGGCTGTGTATGGAAGCTAGGGCAGTGTAATGTCCAAACCATACCACGGGTGGGGTTCGAACCCGCGGTCAGAGAGTCTCAAAACTCTAGACCGTCGCGTAAGCCACTAGGCCAGCTAGCTTCAATAAGATTCATCCAACCTTCCTATGGTGTAGAAATATACCTAGTTGGATGAATCTTATTGAAGCTAGCTGGCCCAGTGGCTTACGCGACGGTCTAGAGTTTTGAGACTCTCTGACCGCGGGTTCGAACCCCACCCGTGGTATGGTTTGTTTGCAATCGTGTCATTACGATTTCGTGAGTCAGTGTAATGTCCATTAGCACAGAGCCGCAGCATGGGACCACCTCGCTATTGCGGTCTTCGACTCCCGGGAATATATGTTTTTAATGCCAGCACAGTGTTATTCCAGACGTAACCTCCCCCCCCCGTACTGTCAGAGCTCTTGATCCCAGTTAGGGAGCGTTTATGTGTGTGTTGCGATTGGCCGGACGAGTGATCGACCTTCACTGCTTCCAACAGATAACATCAACGTTATGTTTAGCACCACCACCACCGAGCACCACCACACACACCACCACCAAGCACCACCACACACACACACCACCACCAAGCACCACACACACACACCCCAACACCACACCACCACCAAGCACCACACACACACACCACCACCAAGCACCACACACACACACCACCACAGAGCACCACACACACACACACCACCACCAAGCACCACACACACACACCACCAAGCACCACACACACACACCACCACACACACACCACACAAGCACCACCACACACACACCAAGCACCACCACACACCACCACCAAGCACCACACACACCCACCAAGCACCACACACACACCACCAAGCACCACACACACCACCACCAAGCACCACCACACACACACACCACCAACACACACACACCACACACACACACCACCACACCACACACACACCACCACCACAGCACCACACACACCACCACCAAGCACCACACACACCACCACCAAGCACCACACACACACACACACACACACACACACACACACACACACACACACACACACACACACACACACACACACACACACACCACCAACACCACCAAGCACCACACACACACACACCACCACAACACCACCACACACACACACACACACACACACACACACACACACACACACACACACACACACCACCACCAAACACCACACACACACACACACACACACACACACACACACACACACACACACACACACACACACACACACACACACACACACCTTGCCAAGACCAGTAGCACGTCTCTCAGCGCCTCCTTCATTAGCTGTTTTTTTAACCAGCTAACAGGTAAAAGCTAAGAAATATATAGAGGACAATTGCAGCAATTTTCCTGGAGCGCTAAAGAGAGGAGATTGGCAGCTACGCACAGGTCTGACTGTTGACGCTGATGGTTCACTCGCTGTTTTGTAACATCGATACCAGCTGTAACGAGGCGGGCGGTTCTTAGCTGGGTAATTAGCGAGGGGTTTTTAATGGAGGTTTTTTGAAGTGTGGGGAGTGTACAACTATCCGGGGATAGGGGTGAGGCCGTGTTCTTGAGGGCTAGTTGGTCTTTGGGGAAGTGTAGATCAGGGGGTCTGAGACCGTGGTCTTGAGGGATAATTGGTCTTTGGGGGAGTGTAGATCTGGGGGACTGAGACCGTGGTCTTGAGGGATAATTGGTCTCTGGGGGAGTGTACAACTATCTGGGGGTCTGAGATCGTGGTCTTGAGGGCTAGTTGGTTTCTGGGGAAGTGTAGAACTATCTAGGGGCCTGAGACCGTAGTCTTTAGGGCTAGCTGGTCTTTAGGAAGGTCATTATCTGATTTCTGGAGATGCGTGTCACTTAACTATCCATCACTGACTATGATAGGCAAATCACTGCTAAGAGTGGTAATAACAGCTGTTAACAGTGGTGATAGTAACTGTTAACTACCGTTAACAGTTACTATCACCATGTGTATTGTGATAATGTTAATGTGTATAAGTATACGACGGGACGACAGAGAGAGAGAGAGAGAGAGAGAGAGAAGAGAGAGAGAGAGAGAGAGAGAGAGAGAGAGAGGGAGAGAGAGAGAGAGAGAGAAAGGTGAGAGTGGTGAGAGAACCTTACACACACACGATGTTAGGAAGTATTACTTCAATCAAAGAGTAGTCAGGAAGTGTAATAGTCTAGCAAGTGATGTAGTGGAGGCAGGAACCATACATAGCTTTAAGACGAGGTATGATAAAGCTCATGGAGCAGGGAGAGAGAGGACCCAGCAGCGATCAGTGAAGAGGCGGGGGCCAGGAGCTGAGTATCGACCCCAACCACAATTAGGTGAGTACAATTAGGAGAGTACACACACACACACACACTCGTGTACTCACACTAAATCTAAATTTCTCCAACTTGAGTCCATCTCTGTGAGTTCTGTCTTGGTTGGATATTTACAACACGTTATTTACATCTCCCTTATGTATACCAGTTTACCATTTGTAGACTTCAGTCATATCTTCCCTAACTCTACGTCTCTCCGAAGATCCCAAATTCATCGCCTGTCTTCACAAGATAATTTCCCGACGCAGGGAATCAGCCCCATGCTTCACTGTATGGCTTCCAGGGCATTTGTGTCCAGTCTGTAATTTGGAGACCAGAACTGAGCAGCGTAATCTAAATGAGGCCTAACCAGTGAAACATAAAGCTTGAGTGTAACCTGAGGACTTGTAACACTTGGGTATATACTTATTGTGGAAACGTTTCACCACACAGTAGCTTCATCAGTCCTATACAAAGAAGGATGGTGAAGATCAGAAGGAGTTTGAGGTAATCAGTCCCTCAGCCTGGAGTCGATGTTATCAGTCCATCAATCTTTTGATGGACTGATTACCTCAAATTCCTTCTGATCTTCAGCCATTCTTCTCTGTATTGGACTGATGAGTGTATACGATACACACCTCTCAGGGTATACATAAAGAGGGCTACACTTCTCAGGGTATACACAATGAGAGATACACCTCTCAGGGTATACACAATGAGAGATACACCTCTCAGGGTATACACAATGAGAGATACACCTCTCAGGGTATACACAATGAGGGATACACACCTCTCAGTGTATATACTCAGTGTATATACTCAGTGTATATACTCAGCGTATATACCCTTAGAGAGGTGACCTTAAATACCCGTGACTGCTACGTTACGTCATATTCCAGGTCTACTGTGAGGGGGGTGGGGAGGGTGTTGGAGGAAAGGAAGGAGGATGTGAGGGTGTGAGGGAGAAGATAAAGGGTGTGAGGTAGCCCACCAAGTAGCATCCCAGGTGCTACCTGAGACGCTACTTGACGTGCTACCTGGCTCCACCCTCACCACGCTACCTGGTCAACAAGGCTGTGATGGCTAAGCAGGTATGCCGACCGCTAGCAGCAACAGCCTGGTTGACCTGGCGTTTAAAATGGGTATACCTGGGGATATACCTTTGACCCTCGGTAGC
>WNWK01001966.1:132500-147500 GCA_009830355.1 Cherax destructor
TTCCTTCCCTCTCTCCTTTTCTCCAATGCCTACTTTCTCACTTATCCCATTCTGGACAGACGCATATTTTTGCCAAGACACTTGTGGTCATTTGCGTATACGCACCAGCGACAGATGTACGGGATGTTAGTGTGTGTGTGGGGTAACCTAACACCTTCTACGTACCTACTTAACGCTGCCGACGAGGGCCCAGGGACTAGTTACACAAAGGAATGCTGCTGTATCTCTTTTCCCCCTCGACCGTCACTCGCAACAGATAAGACAACCCGTAGATATATATCCAGTTGTACTCCTGTTAACCTTTTTCTTGTGGGGAGGGGCTAGTTCTTAGGCCTTTTATCCATGAGCTCTTGCGCTACCATCCACAGGATGGATATGGGATACACTATAAACTAGCCACTACCATCCACATGATGGATACGGGATGCACAATAAACTAGCCACATCGGCGACAAAAGCTAAAGCTAATAGCAACTTTGCCCTCGTTTGTTTGACGAATTTATTGGCTGGATCGGATACGCGAGGCGTTTGTTTACGTTTCTCGTTCACGTCTCGCTAGGTGCTTCTTGCTGTCAGTCAGTCTATCTTTCTGTCTCTGTCTGTCTGTCTGTCTTCTCTCTTTCTGTCCGTCTGTCTAGAGCTCTCTATCTATCTATCTTCATACTCTCTAACGTCGAAACAGTCACAATTACGCAGTTTAAAAGATAGATACGACAAGGACCACGAGTCAAAAAACGTGTAAAACAAGCAGTAGGAGATTAAAAAGCGGGCCCAGGAGCCGGGGCTCGACCTCAGTAAACACAAATAGGCTGAGTTCCTACCTGCAAGGTGTTCAAGCACCTACCACTTAATACCTCCTCTACACTCTCTATCCAACCCTTAGTATTGTACCCCAGTGTATGGAGTCGTATGCCAGTGAATGGAATTGTATTACGGTGTACTGAATTGTACGCCAGTTTCTTGTATTGTATGCAAGTGTATGGTATTATTTGCCAATTTATAATATTGTATACCAACTCTTGGTATTGTATGTCACTGTATGCTTCAGCAGTGTGTTTTAAACAATACCAGCAACGTTAACCTATTGATGCATACCACCCATGTCCACAATTCAAACAATACCCCCATGTCCACAATTCAAACAATACCCCCCTGTCCACAATTCAAACAATACCCCATGTCCACAATTAAAGCAATACCCCCATGTCCACAATTCAAACAATAACCCCATGTCCACAATTAAAGCAATACCCCCACGTCCACAATTCAAACAATACCCCCATGTCCACAATTCAAACAATACCCCCCCTGTCCACAATTCAAACAATACCCCATGTCCACAATTAAAGCAATACCCCCATGTCCACAATTCAAACAATAACCCCATGTCCACAATTAAAGCAATACCCCCATGTTTACAATTCAAACAATACCCCCTTATGTCGACAATTCAAACAATTCCCTCCATGTCCACAATTCCACAATACTCCAAAAGTCTACGGACATCCCGCTTAATAATATCAAAATCTAATTAAAAAATCATGTTAATTAAGTAATTATCAAAAAAGGTTTACGCGAGGCGCCGGGAAGGCGTGATTAGGGAGGTGATTAGGGGGTGGTTAGGGTTTATTAGGGGTGATTAGGGAGGTGATTAGGGGTGATTAGAGAGTTAATTAGGGAGGTGACTAGGGGTGATTAGGAAGGTGAAAAGGGGTGATTAGAAAGGTAGTTTTAGGCGCAATTTTCTCTCCTGCGTATTGTAGAATGCGTTTTGGGCGTATTGTGTGAACTGTTTTGCGTATTATGTGAATTGTCTTGTGTATTGAGCGAATTGTCTTGTGAATTGTCTTGTGTATTTTGTGAACTGTCTTGTGTATTGTGTGAACTGTCTTGTGTATTGTGTGAATTGTGTTGTACAGGCCATGAATTGTTTGTCTATTGTATGAAATGTCTTGCATGTTGCATGAATTGTCTTGCATATTGTATGATTTTTGTTGTATATTGTAACATACACAAACAGCAGCAACAAGAAGAGCAGCAAAAGCAATAACAGCGTCAGCAACAACAGAAACAGCAACAGTAGCAGCAGTAACAGGAGCAGAAGCGAAAACAGCAGCAACAGAAGCAGTAGTATAAAAAGGAGAAGCGAAAACAGCAGCAACGGCAACAGCAACAACAGCAGCAGCAACATAAACATATGCGACAGCAGCAACAGCAGGAGCACTAACGGAAACAGAAGCGACAACAGCAGCAACAGCAGGAGCACTAACGGAAACAGAAGCGACAACAGCAGCAACAGCAACAACATTAGCAGCAACAATAACATCAACAGAAACAACAGCAGCAGCATCAACAACAGCAATAACAGCAACAGTAGTAATAGCAACAGCAGCAAAAACAACAGCAAGAGCAGTAACAGCAAGAGCAAGAACAGTAACAGCAAGAGCAGTAACAGCAACAACAGCAAAAGGAGCAACAGCAACAATTGCAACAGCAACAACAGCACAACAAAACTGCTGCAACAGCGGCAACAGTAGCAGCAACAGGAGCAACAGCAACAACTGCAACAGCACAACAACAACTGCTGCAACAGCAGCAACAGCAACAGTCAGACAGTGCACAAACATAGTCCTAGTAGGTGTGAGGGGTCCGTCGTGAGGGGTCCGTCGTGAGGACCCTGGCAAGCCAGAGGCGACCATGGTCCTCCCTTCGACCAGCGTCTCCACCTTCCCCTCTTCCCTCACCCTCTACACAGATCTTCACTTTAAGCTGTAGACATTCCCCTCTCTCTTCTCCCCCTCCCCTCTCCCCTCTTCTCCCCTCCCCTCTCCCCTCTTCTTCCACCCTCGGCCTGCTTAAGCAGCCTTGTGATACACACACCTACACAACACTTACATACATGTACGTACACACACACCTAGCATTGACCAGCGAAGTGGCGGGGCCAGGAGCTGTGCATCGACCCCTGAAATCACGTCTACAAGCAAAGCCTGTTTTATCTGCTGTCACTGTTATTGCTGCTGCCACTGCTGTTGTTGTTGCTGCTGTCGCTACTGTTGTTCCTGCTGCTGTCACTGTTGTTTTTACCGTTGCTGTAACAGCTGTTGCTGCTGCTGCCACAGCTGTTGTTGCTGTTCCTGTCACTGCTGTTGCTATTGTTGTTGCTGCTGTCACTGCTGCTGCCCTCGCCATTGCCATCGCCGTTGCAGCCTCTGCCGTCGCCGCTGCCGCCGCCACTACCGCCGCTGCCGCTATCGTCGCCGCCGCCGCCGTGAGAGCATTCAGCGTCTCCGGCAAAAATCAGGAGAGGGGAACAGGGGCGTAAAAATGACCAGCAGCAGCCTGTGTTTCCCCTCAGTCTGGCCCGCATCTCCTTACTGCTTCCCCTCGCCTTCTTCTCCTCTTCCAAGGTGTCTCTCCTTGTCTCCTCTACGTGGGGCCTTAGTGATCCCTCTTCTCTCTCTCTCTCTGTAGATCCTAGTTCCTTAGATTTCCTCTTCCCCTCTTCTCTTTTTTCTTTCCTTATCTGTCTCTTCTCTTCTTCCTTCTCTGTTCTCTCCCTCCCTCTCCTCCTCTTTCTCTGGTTTACTCCTGGTCCGCACATTCCATATTTCTCTGTTCCTTCAATCCTTTGTCCCCTTGCTCCCTTCTTTCCCTCTCCCTTCCATTTCTCCCTGCCTCCCTCCTTTTCGCTTTGCCCACTCCCTTTCTTGTCTCTCTCTCTCCCTTCCACCCTCCCTCCCAGATAATGATAATAATAATAATAATAATAATAATAACAATAATAATAATAACAATAATAATAATAATAATGAAAGTAACAATAATAATAATAATAACAATAATAATAACAGTAATAATAATAACAACAATAATAATAATAATAATAATAATAATAATAATAATAATAATAATAATAATAATTACAATAATAATATTAATAATGAAAGTAACAATAATAATAATAATAACAATAATAATAACAGTAATAATAATAACAACAATAATAATAACAGAAATAATAATAATAATAATAATAATAATAATAATAATAATAATAATAATAATAATGATATTGACTTTTATAGAGAACATTAGCATAATTCTCAGAGGATAAGTTTAGAAGCCTCTAAATTCAGCCCTACTGCCTCTTCCTCTTCCTGCCTCCTCCTCTTCCTCTTCTTGCCTCCTCCTCTTCCTCTCTTCTTCCTTCTCCTTCTCCTTAAGAGCATGTTAAGACCTTAACTGGTAGTTAGCGACTTGAATGACCTCCTCTCCCCTCTTTCTCCATTCCCCCCTCCCCTCTTCCCATCAAAGAGTTCCTTATTCTTCCCCTCCCTTCCTCTCTCTCCCCCCTTCATCTTCCTCTCATACCCTCCCCTCACTCCCTCCCTCACTTTCCCCTCTCCTCTCCCTCTCATTCTTTTTCATTCCTAACTCTCCCCTCCCTCCCTCCCTCTCTCTCTCTGTCCCTCCCTCTTCCCTCCCATCCTCTCCCCTCACTTGCCAATCCTCAGTTCAACAACTGTATCAAAATGATGGTTTTTCCCCTCGCCACAAAAATGGTGGTGCCCCCTGTTAACCTGCGGCTCTCCCCTCGGGTGAGGAGAGAGAGAGAGAGAGAGAGAGAGAGAGGGGAGCAGCTTTCCCCTCTCATTAACAGATAACAAGGCCCTCTCTAGCTCGTACTCTCTCTCTCAGATATGTTAGAACTCTAGGGGATTATAGCCGGATTACGAACGGATTGTGGGAGGATTGTGGGAGTTGTGGGAGAGTAGTGGGAGTTGTGGAAGGGTTGAAGAGTTGTTGAAGGGTTGTGGAAGGGTTTTGGGAGTTGTAGGATGCTTGTGGGAGTTGTGGGAGAGTAGTGGGTGTTGTGGAAGGGTTGAAGAGTTGTTGAAGGGTTGTGGGAGGGTTTTGGGAGTTGTGGGATGCTTGTGGGAGGGTTGGGGGAGTTGTGGGAGGATTTTGGGAGGGTTGTGGGAGTTGTGGGAGTTGTGGGAGAGTAGTGGGTGTTGTGGAAGAGAAGTGGGTGCTGTGGGAGAGTAGTGGGTGTTGTGGGAGAGTAGTGGGTGTTGTTTGAGAGTAGTGGGAGTTGTGGGAGAGTAGTGGGTGTTGTGGAAGAGAAGTGGGTGTTGTGGGAAAGTAGTGGGTGTTGTGGGAGAGTAGTGGGTGGGAAGGGACAGAGAATGAGATTTTAAGGGACAGGGAATGGGATTTTAAGGGACAGGGAATGGGATTTTAAGGAACAGGGAATGGGATTTTAAGGGACAGGGAATGGGATTTTAAGGGACAGGGAATGGGATTTTAAGGAACAGGGAATGGGATTTTAAGGAACAGGGAATGGGATTTTAAGATACAGGGAATGGGATTTTAAGGGACAGGGAATGGGATTTTAAGGGACAGGGAATGGGATTTTAAGGGACAGGGAATGGGATTTTAAGGGACAGTGAATGGGTAGAAATTCTTTTCCTAACATTTTGAGCTAAGAACGAACCAAGGACGAATCAAGGACGAACAGTTTACGGACAAATTAAAGAACACGAATTACGACCGGCGTACGGATAATTGGCCAGCAGAATGCGTACGGAACACGGACGGTTTACGGAGAGACTACGGCCGGATTACGGAAGGATCACGCGCGGATTGTTCGTGAATTACGGATAGCTTATACGAACAGTGATCACTGCCTTTATAATAATAATAATAATAATAATAATAATAATAATAATAATAATAATAATAATAATAATAATAATAATTACCACTAATATTAATGTTGATAGTGTTTTGATAGGATTTGTTTTAGCTTTTTAGCTGTAGCTGTCTGTAAGACTATGTAGCCTATTTGGTTGTAGCTGTAGCTGTCTGTAGGCCTATGTAGCCTATTTGGTTGTAGCTGTAGCTGTCTGTAGTATTGTCTTGTAACTCATTGTAATCTTCTCAGCTGCGTCATCATGTTCACGTTTTTGAGCCCCCCAAAAAAAAAAAAAAAAATCTTGACCTATTTATCTTCCTTCCTCTCTCTTCTTCTTCCTCTCTTCCCCTTTCTTTTCTTCCTCCCTTCTTCATTTCTTCCACTTCTTCCTTTACCCCTTTTTCCTTCTCTTTTTTCATTCTTCCTGTAATCTTCGCTTCTTCCTCCCCTCTTCCTACGTCCCTCCTTCCTTCTATTACTGCATTTCTCCCTTCTTTCCTCCTTCATTCCTTTCTACCTCCCTCTCTCCCTCCCTTAACCCTGCCTCAGTTTCCCCTCATCGCCGGCGGGTAAGCGGAGCTCCCCTCACTCACCCATACCACTATTTCCCCTCGTTTTTGGCCTCAACTTCCTACGTGGCGACGCCTCCCCTCATTAGGAGGTAACAAGTAGGAGATAAATGAGGGGGGTGAAGAGGGGGAATGAGATAAATGAGGGGAGGGTTAGATCAGGAGGGGGAGGGGAAGGGACGAGAGCATTGAGGAGGAAGAAAGAAATGGAAGAGAGGGGAGGGTGAAGGAAGAGTAAAGAGGGAGGAAAGAAAGGGGAAAGAGGGTAAGGAGGAGGAAGAAATAAATGAAACAGAAAGAACACAATAAGGTTAGATATTAGATTTTTTTCTGTATACGCCGTAGCGCAGGAGCATATGGATACACAGTAGGCCTAGAAACTAGGCCCATGAGAAGTAACAGGAATACATCTGAATTTACATCTACAACTATCTTATATGTTGCTAGCATAGTGAGGCTGTTTGTTTAATATATCTGGTATCTTATCTTCATTAATAAGATACCTTGACATATCACATAGATTATACTGTCTATCTCTATATTCTTCAGTAAGTGGACAACGGAACACATAGTGTTCAAGATAGTGACCATAGGCCTGACCACATACTTTGCCTTTAGTCTGATCAACAACAGTGTGTCTGTCAGACTGACAGAAGTACTTGTAACTAAGCCTGAGTCTGGCCACTACATCAGTCAGTCTGTTTACATTACAAGTTGCTCTGTAGACATGTTTATCTACGTTTATGTCATCACAGTGAGTGATAGATCTACTGTGACTTCTAACTGCATTCCTATGACAGTCACTCTTATTATTCACTTCCCTCCTTATGCTAGACATAGACATAGCAAAATTATGTTCTACATTTCCCTTCAAGTTACTTTCTTTGGCTGACTTATCAACTTTATCATGAAGGAGTAATTTAGTGTAGGATGGGATACATTTAAATCATACATTAATTCCTTTTTCTCTGACTTTTGAGTAACTATCTGACTTCTCCATTGAGCGTGTTGTTAGAGTCAGTCAGTATGTGAGTCAAGAGTCTTCAGTAAGACATGGAATCGGTAATAATCAAGGAGTCAGTCTCAGTGTCATGAGTTAACCTTAGTGTCATTATGAAGGTAAATAATTCAGTTTGCAGTGTAGACGCCCACTTGTTTATTCTTATACCTAACTCAACATAGTTGCTTATAGTTCTTATCTTAGGGAGGTGACAACAAGAGCAGATGCAGCTCTGCCAGCAGACTCTTGCTTAGATCCATCAGTGTATGTAATCTGTGATATATTATTAATAATAGTTAAGCCATAATTTTTTTCTTGAGCAGATGTCTTGGCAAGTGATTTAAGGAAGGGAGTACTGGTAATGAGCTTCTTGGGAGAGCTTTCAGGATTTTGTTATATTTAATGAATGTAACTTCCTTGGAGAGTTGAAATTCTCTTAGTGTTGTGAAAGTATGTATTTACGGAGATGATTAGAGGATGAGAGAAGTGATGGCCACTTTGAACTCTACTCCCTAACACTACCAGAACACTACTCCCACCACACTACCTCCACCACACTACCCCCACCACACTACCCTCACCACACTACCCTCATCACACTACTCCACCACACTACTCCTACCACACTACTCCCACCACACTATTCACACCACACTACCCCACCACACTATTCACACCACACTACCCCACCACACTAATCCCACCACACTACCCTCACCACACTACCACCACCACACTACTCCCACCACACTACCCCCACCACACTACCCCACCACACTACCCTCACCACACTACCCTCACCACACTACCAGCACCACACTACTCCCACCACACTACTCCCACCACACTACCACCACCACACTACTCCCACAACACTACTCCACCCACCACCACACTACTCCCACACACTACCCCACCACTACCACCACACATCCACCACACTACCCACCCATCCCCCATACATCCCCACTATACTACCACCACACTATCTCACACCACACTCTCCCAATCACTACCCACCACACTAATCTCCACATACCACCATCTACCCATACTCCAAACACTATCCACCACATTACCCCACCACACTACCCCACACACTACCCCACCACACTACTCCCACCACACTACCACCACCACACTACTCCAACCACACTACCACCACCACACTTCCAGCACCACCCCCACAATACCACCACACTAACTGCTACTACCCATCATGCCTTACATCTTACATCTCATCAAAGTCGTACTGTAAAAAGAGTCTGTCCACCACTGGCAAATTCCTAAATACATAATATATATATATATATATATATATATATATATATATATATATATATATATATATATATATATATATATATATATATATATATATATATGTCGTGCCGATTAGGTAAAACTGGTCAATTAGCAAGAACTCATTTAAAATTGAGTCCTTTCTAAAATTTTCTCTTATACGTTTAAAGATATATTTTTTTCATTAATGTTAATGTAAAAATTTATAATTTTGTAAAAAGAGAAACTTTGAAAACCTACCTAACCTTATTATAACAAGCGCAATTTAATTTTGTCTAACCCCACTAAAAATATTTTAGATACTTTTACAATAATATAATAATAAACGAAATATATATATATATATATATATATATATATATATATATATGTCGTGCCGATTAGGTAAAACTTGCGATTTTGGCTTAAATAGCAACGCTCACCTTGCCATATAAGACAAGTGAAAATTTGTGTATGCAATAATTTCGCCAAAATCATTCTGAACATAACGAAAAAAATATATTTCATTGTGTTTGTTTATTATTAAATTAATATTAAAGTATCTAAAATATATTTAGTTACGTTAGGCTAAATTAAATTGCGCTTGTTGTAATAGGGTTAGGTAGGTTTTCAAAGTTTCTCTTGGTACAAAATTATAAATTCTTACATTAACATAAATGAAAAAATATATCTTTAAACGTATAAGAAAAATTTTAGAAAGAATATAATTTTAGATGAGTTGTTGCTAATTGACCAGTTTTACCTAATCGGCACATATATATATATATATATATATATATATATATATATATATATATATATATATATATATATATATATATATATATATATATATATATTAGCTGTCACATAACTGTGCAGTAGCTAATGGCACAAATTAAGTCATGATGAGCGAGACACATTGAGTGTGCAACACCTGGGTATCTTTATTGTCGTCAATAAAGATACCCAGGTGTTGTACACATGTGTCTCGCTCATCACCTTGTCCGTATTGTATACCATTAGTACTGAATAATGATTTGACACAATTGTGCACTATATATATATATATATATATATATATATATATATATATATATATATATATATATATATATATATATATATTTTTTTTTTTTAACACATCGGCCGATTCCCACCAAGGCAGGGTGGCCCGAAAAAGAAAAACTTTCATCATCATTCACTCCATCACTGTCTTGCCAGAAGGGTGCTTTACACTACAGTTATAAAACTGCAACATTAACACCCCTCCTTCAGAGTGCCGGCACTGTACTTCCCATCTCCAGAACTCAAGTCCGGCCTGCCGGTTTCCTGAATCCCTTCATAAATGTTACTTTGCTCACACTCCAACAGCACGTCAAGTATTAAAAACCATATGCCTCCATTCACTCCTATCAAATACGCTCACACATGCTTGCTGGAAGTCCAAGCCCCTCGCACACAAAACTTCCTTTACCCCCTCCCTCCAACCTTTCCTAGGCCGACCCCTACCCCGCCTTCCCTCCACTACAGATTTATACACTCTCGAAGTCACTCTGTCTCGTTCCATTCTCTCTACATGTCCAAACCACCTCAACAACCCCTCCTCAGCTCTCTGGACAATCGTTTTGGTGATCCCGCACCTCCTCCTAATTTCCAAACTCCGAATTCTCTGCATTATATTCACACCACACATTGACCTCAGACATGACATCTCCACTGCCTCCAGCCTTGGAAAAGGCGTATGATAGGGTAGATAGGGGGGCAATGTGGCAGATGTTGCAGGTGTATGGAATAGGAGGAAGGTTACTGAAAGCAGTGAAGAGTTTTTATGAGGATAGTGAGGCTCAGGTTAGAGTGTGTAGGAGGGAAGGGGACTATTTCCCAGTAAAAGTGGGCCTTAGACAAGGATGTGTGATGTCACCGTGGTTGTTCAATATATTTATAGATGGGGTTGTAAGAGAAGTGAATGCGAGGGTCTTGGCAAGAGGTGTTGGGCTAAAAGATAAAGAAGCAAATACAAAGTGGGAGTTATCACAGTTGCTTTTGCTGATGACACTGTGCTTTTGGGAGATTCTGAAGAGAAGCTGCAGAGGTTGGTGGATGAATTTGGTAGGGTGTGTAAAAGAAGAAAATTGAAAGTGAATATAGGAAAGAGTAAGGTGATGAGGATAACAAAAAGAATAGGTGACGAAAGATTGGATATCAGATTGGAGGAGAGAGTATGGAGGAGGTGAATGTATTCAGATATTTGGGAGTGGACATGTCGGCGGATGGGTCTATGAAGGATGAGGTGAATCATAGAATTGATGAGGGGAAAAGGGTGAGTGGAGCACTTCGGAGTCTGTGGAGACAAAGAACCTTGTCCATGGAAGTAAAGAGGGAATGTATGAGAGTATAGTTATACCAACGCTCTTATATGGGTGTGAAGCATGGGTGATGAAATATATATATATATATATATATATATATATATATATATATATATATATATATATATATATATATATATATATAATGTGTGTGTGTGTATGTGTATACCACATCACACCAACATCACAACACCACCACCACAAACACCGCATCACAATACACCACCCATGCAGACCACTACCTCCCCTCACCCTCCCTTTCCCCTCAGATTTACCCTCCACTAGTGTAGGTTTTGTCAGTACCATTAACTAATTCATCCTGACGTCAATATTCCCTGATAAATTCAATACTTGCAGGCAAAGCCTCACAAAAGAAACATAATTTGCGCTTTCAACCCCTCGTTTAATTAACCATTAGAGCGATAACAGCGTGATAGCCCGGCCGGGAATGGTACTTACGGCTCTAGCGGATACAGTCGACTCTAGCCTGGGTCCACGGGTCGGGCATCCGGCAGCCGGTAGCCGGCAGCCGGCTCGCTGCAACACATCCTCACTATTTTTGTCATAACAGGCTGACGCTAATTTATAAACTGTTTATATTTTTGTGTTTTTGGATTTAGTGAAAGAACTGAGGAAGAAAAACACTCTCACCTCCCCCCCCCCCCGTCCTCTTGTTTTTTTTAGCCCTGTTGAAATTATTATGCTGTCGGGATTACTGTTTTTTGTTAATGGATGTGTTGGGAAGAATTATTTTTTCCGACTGGAGAGTGAGTTTAGGCGGCTCACCTGTGTGTGTGTGTGTTTACCTGCCTGATTATCCCTCTTATTATCCATTCTCCCTGATTATCCGTTCGTAGTTATCTTTTTTTTTAATTATCTCTGTCAAATTATCTGTTCATTATTATGTTTGTAATTATTTCTTACGCAGTTATTTATTTGTGATTATATTTTTTTTGGGGGTAATTCCGTTTGTGATTTTTTAAAGTAATCTGTTCCTAATTGTCTGTTTTAATTATTATTATAATCATAACTAAGCTCTAAAGTTATCTGTTTTAAAACATGTTTATAATCACCTGCTTTATAATTGCCTGTTGGTAAGTCCCTGTTTTATTTTAATTACCTGTTGGTAATGACCCGCTTGCAATTAATTTTAATTGACACTGTTGACCAGTGAATCACCAGTGATTATTGAGTCACCAGTGACTGTTGAGTCACCAGTGACTGCTGAGTGTCCAGTGACTGCTGAGTCATCAGTGACATTGCTGAGTCACCAGTGACTGCTGAGTCTCCAGTGACTGCTGAGTCATCAGTGACATTGCTGAGTCACCAGTGACTGCTGAGTCTCCAGTGACTGCTGAGTCATCAGTGACACTGCTGAGTCACCAGTGACTGCTGAGTCTCCAGTGACTACTGAGTCTCCAATTTTAATTGCCTATTATTAACAACTTCCAAAGTTGTTAATAATAGGATTCGTAAAATCTGAACCCAGGTCCAACTAATAAGACATTTACTACCGCAACGTTTCGCTCGTCAGGTGATCAGACACGGTATATATAAAGCGGTTTCTCCTTGGAGTAACCCCACTTAAATTAATTAGAACGTATCTGTTCTACAAATATCACAAATTATAAACATTGACGGATCTAAACGAGTTGTTAAAACATGCAATTATATTAAGTTTATAACATGCAAGAAGTGTATCACTGTAGACAACAAGAACATATCACCCTACATGGAAGTTATATTTTTTTAATATCACATATCTTAAAGCTCATCATTAGTAATCCCTTCCTTAAAACACTCTCAAAGACGCCTCCTTAAGAAGAAATTTCTAGGTTAACTGTTAATAATAATATATCACAAATTATATACAGTGATGGATCTAAACAGGAGTCTACTGGCAGAGCTGCATCTGCTCTTGTTGTCACCTCCCTAAGATAAGAACTATAGCAACTTTGTTGAGTTAGACATTAACAACTGGGCGTCTACATTGCAAACTGTTACCATCGTAATGATACTAAAGTTAACTTACGACACTGAGCTTAATCCTTGATCATTACTGATTTTTGGGTCATGACAGAAGACTCTTGACTCACGTAATGACTAACATGCTTATGGAAAAAGCCAGGTATAGATACTAGAAAATTAGAGAAAGAGAAGGATTTCATAAATTTTATGGATTCCATCACACATTAAATTACTCCTTCATGTTAAACGTTGATAAGTTAGCCAAAGAAAGTAACCTGAAGTTAAATAAAGAATATAACTTTGGTGTGTCTGTGTCTAGTTAAGAATAATGTTAAGAGAGAAGGAAATAAAGGCCTATGAATGTCAAATAAATGCAGTTAGAAGCAAGAATAGATTTATCACTCACTACGATAACATGAACGTAGATGAGCATGTCTATGGAGCAACTTGTAATGTAAACAGACTGACTGATGTAGTGGCCAGACTCACCCAGGCTTGGTTACAAGTACTTCTGGCAGTCTGTTATACAGATGATGCTCAATCAAAATATCTTAACTATACTAATTAATAGTTATTACAATTACATTGGCGGGAAAGCACCAAACACGTAGGGGCGTCATTCAGTGCTTGAGGAACGAAAGGCAGTGAGATATGATCTAAGGACGGGGACGAGTACGTCCAGTCCTCATTCGTTAGTGAGACAGAATTATTAATTCACGGGGCCTTCATTCTCCTTTCTTTTTTTTTACACTTGCATAGCAAAAAAGAATGGACGGAGGATTCGAACCGTAGTCCTGACACGAATCAGCTCTTCACCAATGACCTACGAGGCTTTCAAACATCAGATCACGGATGGTTCGCCGCTGACGGAAGTCCTGTCTATGACTCTCTTCCTACGTATCAGGGGCTACAGTTCGACTCCCCGTACATTCAACGACACTCGTTTATCACGAGTGTCGTGCGTGTGCCTTCAAAACCCAAGGTGATATCTGGCCGGCACTCGTTGCTTTATTTATGTAAGAGTCCATCCATAATTTCTTGAATTCCTCTCTGGTTATTTCAAGGGGATTTATTTCATTTATTTTCTCTTGGCCTGAGTACAATTTATTCAGCACTCTTTCTCTTGTAATCACGCTATGGATTTTGTAGTTATTTACATTTGTGTGTGTGTGTGCAAACACTCGCTGGCGTACAGACTGACGTACAAGCTGACGTATACTCGGGGCGTACAGACTACCATGCACTCTGGCGTATGTACGGGCGTACAGTCTGACGTACACTCAGACATTCGTACTGGCGTACAAGTTGACGTACGTACAGGCTGACAGCGAGGGAGGCGGCTGACCAGGCAGGTAAGAACGTTTCACCAAGTCATATATATATACCCATGAAATGTGACACCATTGAGGATGCAAGGTCCCAGGAGATGCAGGGTGGAGAGGAAACGAAAGGGGGAGACAGAGAAGAGGAGGAAAGGGGTGAGGGAGGTGTGAATGAGGGAGGGATAGGGGTGAGGGAGGTGTGAATGAGGGGAAGGAAAGGGTACGGCACATTGAGAAGGGGAGGAATGGAGGGCGAGAAAGAATTTAAGGAGGAGGGAATGGAGAGGAGGAAGAGGAATAAAAGTAAGAGGTGAAGAGGATTACTAGTAGTATTAGTAGTAGTAATTAGTAGTAAAATTAGTAGTAGGAGGAGGACAAGGCGGAGATGAAGAGGAGGAAGAAGAGTAAGAGGTGGAGAAGAGGATTTGTATTATTATTATTTTTAATAGTAGTAGTAGTAGTATATTAATAGTAGTAGTAGTAGTAGTAGTAGTACCAGCAGTAGTAGTACTACTAGCAGCAGCAGCAGCAGCAGCAGCAGTAGGCATCATCTACATACTCAAAGGGAGAGAAAAGCTAACTCACAAATTCCCAGCCTAAGTCTAATAAACAAATTCCCCAACGCGTGAGCGTAAATTCCCCAACACATGAGGCTAATTCCCAGACCCTCCCAGTGCCTGTGAATAACACTCCCCCAAAAAAATTCCCACTCACGAACCCCATACCCAAGGGCTGTAACCTGATTCCCAGCAATTCCCCAAAATTCCCAGTCCTGGGGCTAACTCCCGAA
>WNWK01001966.1:152500-167500 GCA_009830355.1 Cherax destructor
AATAGGAGAATTAAACCATACCACGGGCGGAGATAGAACCCGCGATCAGAGAGTCATGAAACTCCAGACCGACGCGCTAGCCACTGGAGTAGAATTAAACTTATGACGACGTTTCGGTCCGACTTGGTCCACTATTTAGACAGTGTGTCTAGTTAATGTTCCAAGTTGGACCGAAACGTCGTTACAAGTTACAGTTTCCTGTGTGGGTTCTCTGTGTGTTATTCCAGTCACGGTGCCGTTTCAGTTCTATTTTCCTTTTCTTAACTCCCCAATCCTTCCTATCTATTCCTACCTGCCTACTCATTTTCCTTTCCACCTCACCTCTTTCCTTCTCTCCCCTTTTTTTCCCTACCTACCCCATTTACTACCTACCTTCCCATTTTTACGTATCCCTTTCCCCGCATACCCATACTCCTTTCCCTTTTATCTACCCCTTTCTTTAATTCATTTTCAATCATGTCTTGCTCTTTACTTTTCATTCTCCATTCTCTTCTTTGTCCTCCGACCCTCTCAAGCCTTTTCTTTGCCTTTCCCACCCTACTCCCTTTCTCCTCTTTCGTTTCTCTCCCATATCCAGTTCTATTTAACATTATTTCTCATCCTTCTTGTATATCTCCATCACTCCCATTTCTATCTATGTCCCATTCACTCCATTCTTCACACACTTCCCTCGTATCCATTTCACCTCCTCCTCCTCCTCTCTCCCTTATATCCCCCTCCCCTCTCTCTCTCTCTCTCTCTCCCATCCCTGTATTCCTTTCCCCAATACTGCTCCATCCTTCTCTCCCTCCAACACGTCCCCTCCCCATCTTCCATCTCCAAAACTCTCACAGACACATTACCCCCACCCTCCCTTCTCCAACACTGACTTCCTCTCCCCATCAAAGACCTCCTTTCCCCAACACTGACCTCCCCTCTCCTTCCCAACACGGCCCCCACCCTTTCCTCCTCAACAATGCTCCCACCCTCCCTCCCCAGCACAGCCCCCACCCTCCCTCCCCAGCACAGCCCCCACCCTCCCCTCCCCAGCACAGCCCCCACCCTCCCCCCTCCAACACTACTTGTCAACAGTATTTATGGAAATTAGGTTAATGATATGCACAGTTGGCTACATGGTTTTTCAGACACTGATATCATTAACACTATTACTTGCCTAATAAACCTATTGATGATGTAACTTGAATGTTGATGTATGATTGATGTATGTGTGTGTGTGTGTGTGTGTGTGTGCTCACTTATTTGTTATAGGGGTCGAGTCATAGCTCCTGTAAGTGTGTGTGTACTCACCTATTTACTCACCTATTTGTGGTTGCAGGAGTCGATTGACAGCTCCTGGCCTCGCCTGTTTGCTAGTCGCTACAAGGTCCACTCTCTCCTTGCTCCAGGAACTTTATCAAGCCGTTACGGCTTGATAAAGTTCCTGGAGAGCGAAACGTTGCCACAATAAAATGTCATATTAGTTGCACTTGAGTCCTTTTACCTAACATTCTTTGTAATTCTAGCAACATTAATACAATCCATGAGCTTTGTCGTATCTCCTCTTAAAGCTGTGTATGGATCCTGCCTCCATTACGTAGCTCTCTAGATTGTGTGTTTGTGTGTGTATGTGCGTGGGCTGGCGCGCTCACTAATTTCTGTTGCAGAAGTTGAGTTATGGCTCCTGGGCCACCAATACACCGAGTCTTCAACTTCATCTACCGACAGTGTAGTGTGGGTAGCAGAGTGTAGTGTGGGTAGCAGTGTAGTGTGGATAGCAGAGTGTAGTGTGGGTAGCAGTGTAGTGTGGGTAGCAGAGTGTAGTGTGGGTAGCAGAGTGTAGTATGGGTAGCAGAGTGTAGTGTGGGTAGAAGTGTAATGTGGGTAGCAGAGTGTAGTGTGGGTAGCAGAGTGTAATGTGGGTAGCAGTGTAGTGTGGGTAGCAGAGCGTATTGTGGGTAGCAGAGTGTAGTGTGGGTAGCAGAGTGTAGTGTGGGTAGCAGAGTGTTGTGTGGGTAGCAGAGTGTAGTGTGGGTAGCAGAGTGTAGCGTGGGTAGCAGAGTGTAGTGTGGGTAGCAGAGTGTAGTGTGGGTAGCAGAGTGTAATGTGGGTAGCAGAGTGTAGTGTGGGTAGCAGAGTGTACCGTGGGTAGCAGAGTGTAGTGTGGGTAGCAGAGTGTAGTGTGGGTAGCAGAGTGTAGCGTGGGTAGCAGAGTGTAGTGTGGGTAGCAGAGTGTAGTGTGGGTAGCAGAGTGTAGTGTGGGTAGCAGAGTGTTGTGTGGGTAGCAGAGTGTAGCGTGGGTAGCAGTGTATAGCGTGGGTAGCAGAGTGTAGTGTGGGTAGCAGAGTGTAGTGTGGGTAGCAGAGTGTAGTGTGGGTAGCAGAGTGTAGTGTGGGTAGCAGAGTGTAGCGTGGGTAGCAGAGTGTAGTGTGGGTAGCAGAGTGTAGTGTGGGTAGCAGAGTGTAATGTGGGTAGCAGAGTGTAGTGTGGGTAGCAGAGTGTACCGTGGGTAGCAGAGTGTAGTGTGGGTAGCAGAGTGTAGTGTGGGTAGCAGAGTGTAGCGTGGGTAGCAGAGTGTAGTGTGGGTAGCAGAGTGTAGTGTGGGTAGCAGAGTGTAGTGTGGGTAACAGAGTGTTGTGTGGGTGGCAGAATGTAGCGTGGGTAGCAGTGTATAGCGTGGGTAGCAGAGTGTAGTGTGGGTAGCAGAGTGTAGTGTGGGTAGCAGAGTGTAGTGTGGGTAGCAGAGTGTAGTGTGGGTAGCAGAGTGTAGTGTGGGTAGCAGAGTGTAGTGTGGGTAGCAGAGTGTAGTGTGGGTAGCAGAGTGTAGTGTGGGTAGCAGAGTGTAGTGTGGGTAGCAGAGTGTAGTGTGGGTAGCAGAGTGTAGTGTGGGTAGCAGAGTGTAGTGTGGGTAGCAGAGTGTAGTGTGGGTAGCAGAATGTATGGCTGCTTTGACAAACACAATAATCACAAAGAAACAATAATGAATTTTTTCTGTGAAAGGTGAGGCGGGGTGAGGCGGGGTGAGGGGAGGGAGGGAAGGGAGGGAAAGGGATATGGGAAGGGGAATAAATGCAAATTGGAGGGAGAGGGCGACTGGAAGGAGAGTAGAGGTGAGGGGAAGAAAGAGGGAGAAGGGAAGAGGCAGAGGATTATGAGGAGGAGGAGGAGGGTGAATATGCAAGTTGTATTTTGTGATTTCGTTGACTGTCATCAAGCGAATTAATGATTAAATTCTACATTGTTTACCAGGAAGGGTGAAAGGTACCCCTCTCTCTCTCTCACACACACACACACACACACACACACACACACACACACACACACTATATATACTCCTCTCTTACACCCTTCTATTCCTCTCCCTTTCTCTTCCCCCTCCTCTTCATTCTTCTACCCCATCCTCCCAGGTAAGGACAGGTAACACTAACTGACACACACACACACACCCTTCCACAATAGGCACCGCGAGAGAGAGACCTGCCAAGACAGGTCTTAGTACGAATAAAGTGACAGGTGATACATGTCTCTCCCTCCCTCTCCCTCTCTCTCTCTCTCTCCCTCCCTCTCTCCCTCTCCCATTGATGGAGGGTGTTGGAGGATGGATCTTACTAGCAAGGTGTGTCATGTTATCCCAACCCCCCCTTCTTCTTCCTCTCTTCCTCTTCCTCCTCCCTCTCCCTCTCATCCTCCTTCCTCCCTTTCCCTCTTAATCTTTCACACCTGCTTCATTTTTTTTCATCTATTGTTATATTTAATGATCTGGTACAATCTATGCGACTTCTAACCTCGTTCAGGTGGACCCAGAAGGTCGTGTCTTGAATAACTTACGCTTGAAGAAAGAACTTAAGCACACACGTCAACTAACACGCTGGAAAGAGAATTTACACACACACACACACACACACATACACACACACACACACACACACACACACACACACATACACACACACACACACACACACAGAGGAATAGATAAGGTGGACAGAGACAAGATGTTCCAGAGAGGGGACACAGAAACAAGGGGTCACAATTGGAAGTTGAAGACTCCTATGAGTCAAAGGGATGTTAGGAAGTATTTCTTCAGTCATAGAGTTGTCAGGAAGTGGAATAGCTTAGAAAGCGACATAGTGGAGGCAGGAACCATACATAGTTTTAAGACTAGGTTTGGTAAAGCTCATGGAGCAGGGAGAGAGAGGACCTAGTAGCAATCAGTGAAGAGGCGGGGCCAGGAGCTATGAATCGACCCCTGCAACCACAAATAGGTGAGTACAAATAGGTGAGTACACACACAAACACTCACTCTTGGGGTGAGTATAACACCGAGCACATCTCCTGAGGCGCACATCAACCAAATAACTGTTGCAGCATATGGGCGCCTAGCAAACCTAAGAACAGCATTCCGACAAATTAATAAGGAATCGTTCAGGACCCTGTACGCTGTGTACGTTAGGCCCATATTGGAGTATGCAGCACCAGTTTGGAACCCACACCTAGCCAAGCACGTAAAGAAACTAGAGAAAGTGCAAAGGTTTGCAAGAAGACTAGTTCCGGAGCTAAGGGGTATGTCCTACGAGGAGAGGTTAAGGGAAATCGACCTGACGACACTGGAGGACAGGAGAGATAGGGGGGACATGATAATGACATATAAAATACTGAGAGGAATTGACAAGGTGGACAGAGACAGGATGTTCCAGAGATGGGACACAGCAACAAGGGGTCACAGTTGGAAGTTGAAGACTCAGATGAATCACAGGGATGTTACGAAGTATTTCTTCAGTCACAGAGTTGTCAGGAAGTGGAATAGTTTGGGAAGCGATGTAGTGGAGGCAAGATCCATTCATAGCTTTAAGAAGAGGTATGATAAAGCTCATGGCGAGGGGAGGGTGACCCAGTAGCGGGCAGTGAAGAGGCGGGGCCAGGAGCTATGAATCGACCCCTGCAACCACAACTAGGTGAGTACACTCACACCACACGCACACACAACACACAGGAACTATCTCGCCAATTAATACGGAGGATGAGAGAGAGAGAGAGAGAGAGAGAGAGAGAGAGAGAGAGAGAGAGAGAGAGAGAGAGAGAGAGAGAGAGAGAGAGAAATGTAGGTACTGGACTGCTGGTTATCCATCCGGATGTCACGAACGGATAACCCATTCACACCCGATACCTTCCTAACCCACCCCATCATCCCCACCTCAACACCCACCCACCCCACCTCCCCACCCTCCCCAACTTTTCCTCCACGGGGCTGCAACACTCGTGATTATTTTTACGAGCTAATGATACAAGAATAATCCATTTGGTGCGCCTTCCGCCCCGGCTGTTACCGCTCTCCGATGCCGCCTTAATTCCTCCCATAAAACGGCTTGGCGATACAGCGGCTTGTTAACTCCTACGCCGATACATCAATCATGCGTAATCAACGAGATACGCATCATTCAATGAGAGAAGCGGAAGAGCATAAACGTTCTCAATGGAACTGTTAACCTAATGCAATCTTATGTTATAAAACTAAGAAAATAAGAAAATAAATGAATAAAAAAGAATGGATATCTATAATATTTTTTTTAATGGTAGATTTTAGAGTTTTCTATAAAAGGTTTCTGGTGTTTTATTGCAGGTATCAGCAATGATATAATACACGCTTATGTATAATAGGTACAGCTGGTATTAAACTCACCAGGAACAAACAGCTGTGAGCTGACAAACTCAGGGGGAAAAAAAGCAGAAGGCAAAAGGAGAGCTTTTATTTATTTGATTTAACTAGAAAAGGCGAAACGCTATACTACTACTACTACTATTTTTACTACTACTACTATTTTTACTACTACTACTACTACTATTTTTACTACTACTACTACTATTTTTACTACTACTACTATTTTTACTACTACTACTATTTTTACTACTACTACTATTTTACTACTACTACTACTACTACTACTACTACTATTACTACTACTACTACTACTATTACTACTACTACTACTATAATAATAATTCTAATAGTAATAAAAACAATGTCATTAACAATAACAGCAACAATGATAATACTAACAATAATAATAATAAATATATTATTAATTATAATATTAATAGCAACAACAATAATAATACTAAAAAAAAATAATAATAATGTCAATAATAATAATATATAATAATAATAATAATAATAATAATAATAATAATAATAAAATAATAATAATAATAATAACAGCAACAATAATAACAATAACAACAAGAATAATAGTAATAATAATAATAATAAAGGGTTATAAGAATTCCTTTATTATTCGTCTTTTATTTATTTTACAAGCAACAACAGTCTGGTGAGTCTTTTATTCAGCCTTGAAAAGTTCTCTTATTTACAAGAAGGGGAAAAAAATGCGACAATCCCGAACGTGTGTTTGATACATTTACTGCAGTTGTTGTATTGAATACAACACCTACCTGCTGCCCCGTGTATTGTTATACAACACGAGAATACGATACATATCAAGCAAGAATGTATTTCCCCCTCATACAACATATATGCATAGCATTATGCATGCATATATTTATGCTACATGCAGTATATGTGATAAATAATCAAATAATGACGTTATATATATATATATATATATATATATATATATATATATATATATATATATATATACCTCATACAAATCATACACCCTACATCCTAACACCTTACAACGCCACAACATTCTTATACACCTCTACACAGTCTTTATACATTTATACACCCAACACCCTGCTTCATACACCCCTCACTCCTCGTTCCATACACCCCCAGCCTCCCCTCCTCCCGCTACCACTCCCTTACATCAACACCCCACACTGTAGGATCGCTGTGGGAGTCGATAGAGGAGGATCCCGCTCTGTGTGTACATAAGTGATCCGAATATATTGAGCGTTGTATATGTGTGTGGAAATTCCCGGGAGACGATGTTAAGTTTACTGAGGATGGGATTCCGTAGGCCTCTTGAATGGGCTGGCTTATACCTCAGTGGGGTAATTTGGCTTTGCAGACAGTGGCTTTAATTTGGCTTTATGAAACGGTGGCTTGACTTTACGCAGGGCTGCGTTAATTTGGCTTTAGAGTGACTTTCAACAGTTGCGTTAATTGGGCTTGTAAAGGCAGTGGCTTTAATTTGTACAGTGGCGTTAATATGTTTTTACAACCGGTGGCTGTAATATGATTTTAAAAGCTACGACTATAATTTAATTTTTCAAGCGGTGGCTTTAAGTGGGCTTTACACAGTTTTTTTTTAACTGAGAGTTTGTGTATCGAGAGAGAGAGAGGAGAGAGAGAGAGAGAGAGAGAGAGAGAGAGAGAGAGAGAGAGAGAGAGAGAGAGAGAGAGAGAGAGAAAAGATGGGCTAGGGCAAAAGTTGAACCAGCTAGACTAGATCATGTATTCTCCCTCAGTGACTCAAACATAGTAGTAGTTACAAATCTAGCCTCTCTAGCAGTGGTTCCAGTCACTGCTCTTTCCATACACACTAGAGGCTAGAACTACAAACAGAGAGGGAGTGAGAAAACAAAGAGGAGGCAGGGCGAACACAAGGATGGAAAACGGCACGAGAAAGATATAACTTAACGACACAACCTGGAGAGGAGTCCAGGAGCCAGAGCTTTGCTCCTTGCAGTCAGAGCTCAGCGGAATATACTCAGACATCAATGAGATCCGTTCCTGGGTATCACTCCTTAATCGGGAGACATCAATAAGGACCATCAATGTTGACTTATTGGTTGTAGTATATGTAACGACGGTCGGATGCGCGGGTGTGTAGCGGATATGTAGCGGGTGTGTAGCGGATATGTAGCGGGTATGTAGCGAGATTTGTCGTAGATAAGTCGAGGTGTCGTGCGTATGTCCTGGGTATATTTGTTGTCTTGTTTACGGGTACAATGTCTCTTGTTCAGGGGTATTGTGGGCTATTTGCGATTTGTTCTAACCACGGTATTGTGGGCTATTTTTTAATTGATCCAGGCACGGTATTGTAAGATATTTTCTAATTATTCCATCCGTGGTATTGTGGGATATTTATGAATTGTGCCAACCACGGCATTGTAGGTTATTTTTTAATTATTCCAACCACGGTATTGTGGATTTTTTTGTGAATTGTTCCAACTACGGTATTGTGGGCTATTTTTTTTAATTGTACCACGGAGCCACGACTGGTATTAGTCTCACCCATCATGTTAATAACGAATGTTAACTGGAATATCGAGAATGATCCTCGTTGGAGGGTTCAAAATTATCCCTTCAAGTATATATAGAGCATTAAGTATTCCTGGAGGGATACCTTCAAGGATGACAGCGTTTTCTTTTTCCTTTTCATTTTTTTTTAACTCGAGAATGCCTCATTCGATCGGCTTTAAACTTACACAGCGTTGGCGTTTTCTGTAAGTATGGTTCGTACAATTACTGACGTGTACAGATTAATTGGTCACTTTAATAAGGCTATTTAGGTTTCATACACAATAAGACTTGATTCGAGACAAGAAAGCTAATTGGCCAGGTACATGGGTATACACGAGGGTACACGGGAGTAGATGGGAGCACATGGGAGTAGATAGAAGTAGATGTGGGTGTATGGGAAAGACTAATAAGTCCACATCGAGTCTATCTGCTGAGAAGAACTATCTATTTCTACCTAGATTAAAGACTATCATGTACTATCTAGGTGTGTGAGACGAGGATAGTCGAAGGTGATGTTGACAGTTACAATGTAAGCTATGAATGTTCGAAACATCTGCATATTGGTCAAGTACTGTGTTAGCATGCCTCGTAGTGTCGTAGCGTCGTAGTGTCGTAGGTGAGAGAGGTGTAAACAGAGGTAGGCTAAATTTTGAGATTTTTATTATTACAGTGATTGATGATGTTCAAAACAGATAAGTAGAGACTGAACACCTGTCAAGACTGACTGGCTGAACACCCCCTGTCAAGACTGACTGACTGAACACCCCCTGTCAAGACTGACTGACTGAACACCCCCTGTCAAGACTGACTGACTGAACACACCCTGTCAAGACTGACTGGCTGAACACTCCATGTCAAGACTGACTGACTGAACACACCCTGTCAAGACTGACTGGCTGAACACCCCCTGTCAAGACTGACTGACTGAACACCCCCTGTCAAGACTGACTGGCTGAACACCCCTGTCAAGACTGACTGACTGAACACCCCTGTCAAGACTGACTGACTGAACACCCCTGTCAAGACTGACTGACTGAACACCCCCTGTCAAGACTGACTGACTGAACACCCCCTGTCAAGACTGACTGACTGAACACCCCCTGTCAAGACTGACTGACTGAACACCCCCTGTCAAGACTGACTGACTGAACACCCCCTGTCAAGACTGACTGACTGAACACCCCTGTCAAGACTGACTGACTGAACACCCCTGTCAAGACTGACTGACTGAACACCCCCTGTCAAGACTGACTGACTGAACACCCCCTGTCAAGACTGACTGACTGAACACCCCCTGTCAAGACTGACTGACTGAACACCCCCTGTCAAGACTGACTGACTGAACACCCCCTGTCAAGACTGACTGACTGAACACCCCTGTCAAGTGACTGACTGAACACCCCTGTCAAGACTGACTGACTGAACACCCCTGTCAAGACTGACTGACTGAACACCCCTGTCAAGACTGACTGACTGAACACCCCTGTCAAGACTGACTGACTGAACACCTGTCAAGACTGACTACTGAACACCCCTGTCAAGACTGACTGAACACCCCCTGTCAAGACTGACTGACTGATCACCTGTCAAGACTGACTGACTGAACACGCCCTGTCAAGACTGACTGATTGAACACCCCCTGTCAAGACTGACTGACTGAACACCTGTCAAGACTGACTGACTGAACACCCCCTGTCAAGACTGACTGATTGAACACCCCCTGTCAAGACTGACTGAACACCTCCTGTCAAGACTGACTGACTGAATACCTCCTGTTAAGACTGACTGACTGAACGCCCCCTGTCAAAACTGACTGACTGAACACCCCCTGTCAAGACTGACTGACTGAACACCCCTGTCAAGACTGACTGACTGAACACTCCCTGTCAAGACTGAGGGACTGACCACCTCCTATGAAGGCTGAGGGACTGAACACCTGTCAAGACTGAGGGACTGACCACCTCCTGTCAAGACTGAGGGACTGACCACCTCCTGTCAAGACTGAGGGACTGACCACCTCCTGTCAAGACTAAGGGACTGACCACCTCCTGTCAAGACTAAGGGACTGACCACCTCCTGTCAAGACTGAGGGACTGACCACCTCCTGTCAAGACTAAGGGACTGACCACCTCCTGTCAAGACTGAGGGACTGACCACCTCCTGTCAAGACTAAGGGACTGACCACCTCCTGTCAAGACTAAGGGACTGACCACCTCCTGTCAAGACTAGGGACTGACCACCTCCTGTCAAGACTAAGGGACTGACCACCTCCTGTCAAGACTAAGGGACTGACCACCTCCTGTCAAGACTGGGACTGACCACCTCCTGTCAAGACTAAGGGACTGACCACCTCCTGTCAAGACTAAGGGACTGACCACCTCCTGTCAAGACTTAGGGACTGACCACCTCCTGTCAAGACTAAGGGACTGACCACCTCCTGTCAAGACTGAGGGACTGACCACCTCCTGTCAAGACTAGGGACTGACCACTCCTGTCAAGACTAAGGGACTGACCACCTCCTGTCAAGACTGAGGGACTGACCACCTCCTGTCAAGACTGAGGGACTGACCACTTCCTGTCAAGACTAAGGGACTGACCACCTCCTGTCAAGACTGAGGGACTGACCACCTCCTGTCAAGACTGAGGACTGACCACCTCCTGTCAAGACTGAGGGACTGACCACCTCCTGTCAAGACTGAGGGACTGACCACCTCCTGTCAAGACTGAGGGACTGACCACCTCCTGTCAAGACTGAGGGACTGACCACCTCCTGTCAAGACTGAGGGACTGACCACCTCCTGTCAAGACTGAGGGACTGACCACCTCCTGTCAAGACTGACTGACTGACCACCTCCTGTCAAGACTGAGGGACTGACCACCTCCTGTCAAGACTGAGGGACTGACCACCTCCTGTCAAGACTGACTGACTGACCACCTCCTGTCAAGACTGAGGGACTGACCACCTGTCAAGACTGAGGGACTGACCACCTCCTGTCAAGACTGACTGACTGACCACCTCCTGTCAAGACTGAGGGACTGACCACCTGTCAAGACTGAGGGACTGACCACCTGTCAAGACTGAGGGACTGACCACCTGTCAAGACTGAGGGACTGACCACCTCCTGTCAAGACTGAGGGACTGACCACCTCCTGTCAAGACTGAGGGACTGACCACCTGTCAAGACTGAGGGACTGACCACCTCCTGTCAAGACTGAGGGACTGACCACCTCCTGTCAAGACTGAGGGACTGACCACCTCATATCACAGTACTGAGAGATTGATTACCTCAATCTACCACTTCACTTCTCCCACCATCAATGGTGAGCGAAACGTTTCACACACTGTGTATGGAACGTTTGTTGTTGTAGACCATTGTACAGTACAATGTAGATGTGAGGTAATGGCCTCCTTGTAGGAACGACTCGCGAAACTGGGCCGTACCTTTGCTTCTTCAATACCCATAAACTCAAGGGCAGCTCTGAGAATTTAGTAGAGCGAATCAGCTCTTTTGCGAGTTATAGATGGCTCTACGAATTTATGTAGCTGATCAGGCTCAGTGCCAGAGGTGCCTACACGCTGAGTTTGGCTGAGTAACTTACTCTTGTCTAGTTAATACAGTAACTCATGTATTAAATGACAAGTTATTATTATTATTTTTATTAATATGATTATTATTATTAATAGTTATTATTATTATTACGTGAACGACGAAGCGCTAAACCCATAAAACAGTCCTACAGCGACTAAAGAATGGCAGGCAATGGAGTTTAATTCGAGTAAGGGGAAGGCAGCTCTAATTCCTTAGATCAAGAGCCCTTCACGAGCACCTTGGCAATCTTTTCGAAGGGGGTCTGAACCGCGTACCTTCAAAATCAATGCAATATTTTCCATTTTCCATTTATCTGAATCTTTTTTTGGTTACCCTTATCAATTGGAAAGATAATCCTGAGGGGTGACTAAGTTATTTATCCCTGGTGTTCATAACCCATGGGAGTGTACTACCTTATATCTGGGCTTGATTTTTTTAAATGTTCATTAAAAAGTGTATTGACTCATTTTTGTATATTTACGTGTGTGTGTGTGTGTGTATGTGTGTGTGTGTGTGTGTGTGTGGACATACCTCCTTGCATCTGCTCCTTGCCTTTCCATTACATATAATACATCCTGGTATTATCGTGTAATGTAACAGGCGTCCATGTAAGCCCAGTCCTCGATATAATATACTTGGCCAGGGTTATAATCTGAGGGCGTATGTTGTCCTCTTGCCTCCGCTCCGGTGATATACTCCGTTGTAACTCCCGCATGTACGGTAGTTGTGTGTGATATACCAGCCAGCAACCAGCCTTACATGTTCCAAACACACACACACACGCACACGCACGCACACACACACACACACACACACACACACACAGTTATGATATGATTCATATAGACTTTATACACAATACCTAATTTCGTTTAAGTCAGAAATGTAGTGTTCCAAATATTATTTCTTCTCTGTTCGTCTGTAACATTAGAAATTGGCATGGATCAAACAAAGGAATAAATAGTTATGTAATCAGTGACATTTTTATTGTTTATGTATTGGATTAAATAACTTAGCATTAGCATATTGGGTGCAGAAAGGTGTACAAGAGACGTGTCTAATACACGATTGTCTTGTGTGCGTCTCTCTAGCTACACTATCGGTTTTCCCGACCTTTGATTGGCTGTTGATAAATTAGACAAGTGCAACACTTGGGTATCTTTACCTTGGAAACGTTTCGCCCCACAGTGGCTTCATCAGTCTAGTGCAAAAAAGAATGATTGAAGGTCAGGAGTTTGAGGTAATCTGTCCCTCGGCCTGGAGTCGATGTGATCAATCCATCAATCTCGAAAAGATTACATCGACTTCAGGCTTAGGGACTGATTACCTCAAACTCCTCCTGACCTGCAACGGACTGATGAAGCCACTGTGGGGCGAAACGTTTCATCAGTAAAGATACCCAAGTGTTGCACATGTGTCTAATTTATCAACTTATCGTTTCTCTGAACCATTTATGTCCTTTGGCTGTTATGACATGTGTGAACATAATTACTGACTATAAGAGAGACAGAGACAGAGAGACAGAGAGACAGAGACAGAGACAGAGAGAGGTTATGGAATGCCTCCCTCCTCCTTAGCAGGTAGAATCTGTCGTGTGCTGGTCTTTGATTAGGCTTAGATAAGTAAACAGTTTTCTCTAAGTACTACCGGAACCCGAAGGAAGTCTTAGTAGTAACCCACGAGGAGTCCCGTACCTATACACTCAGGGTGTATGTGAGTGTATGTGTAACCTATACACTCAGGGTGTATGTGAGTGTATGTGTAACCTACACACTCAGGGTGTATGTGAGTGTATGTGTAACCTACACACTCAGGGTGTATGTGAGTGTATGTGTAACCTATACACTCAGGGTGTATGTGAGTGTATGTGTAACCTACACACTCAGGGTGTATGTGAGTGTATGTGTAACCTATACACTCAGGGTGTATGTGAGTGTATGTGTAACCTACACACTCAGGGTGTATGTGAGTGTATGTGTAACCTATACACTCAGGGTGTATGTAAGTGTATGTGTAACCTACACACTCAGGGTGCATGTGAGTGTATGTGTAACCTACACACTCAGGGTGTATGTGAGTGTAGTGTAACCTACACACTCACATACATTCAGACTGCACTGTATAATAACTAATAACTCTACATCTCGAAACTGGGATTTCAAAAGGCTGGGAGACCATCCTGGTGTTTACAGAGTACCTAACAACACAGACCTTACCGTGCCAGTTTAGTATTTAAGAGTGCCACAATGCACTCACACTAGGTGCCAAGACTGGTTTCATTTCATAATAATAATATAATTGGTATTTCAGTTATATATATATATTATGGATGTTATATATGTATGTTTAATTAAAGTTTTCTTATTGTATTTCGTTATTAAGGAGGATGTGAAAGCCGATTATGTTTTTCCATTTGTAGGAGTTGACCCAAATTTTCGACTTTTCGTAATTTTTTATATTTTTTTCCCCCCAAAAATCGGTTTTTCCCTCAATGTTTAACAAACTTCTCTTACGAAGCTCCAGTATTCAGCGTATTTTTTTTTTTGTGTGAGTGAATACGACTGAAAAAGTTTATGAAAATTGAATAACGCGAGGAAAGGCCGACATAACGCGTGATATTCAACTCTGGGTGAAGTTCTGCAGTCACTGTCACAAAAAAAATCTCAGTGTATAAAAGAGCTTTGCAGAGGAGCTGACTGTATTACATAATGCTGAAAGCTGTTTAAAGCTCTGCTTAACCACCCGTAGTGTGAATAATAATCATTATTACTTTAATATATATATATATATATATATATATATATATATATATATATATATATATATATATATATATATATATATATATATATATGTCGTGCCTAATAGGTAAAACTGGTCAATTAACAAGAACTCATCTAAAATTAAGTCCTTTCTAAAATTTTCTCTTATACGTTTGAAGATATATTTTTTCATTTATGTTAATGTAAAAAATTATAATTTTGCACCAAAAGAACCTTAGAAAACTTACCTAACCTTATTATTACAAGCGCAATTTAATTTAGCCTAATCCAACTAAATATATTATAGATAAGTTTACAATAATTTAATAATAAACAAACACAATGAAATAAATATATGTTTTTTCGTTAGGTTCAGAATGATTTTTGAGAAATTATGCATACACAAATTTTCGCTTGCCTTATTCGGCAAGAAGATCGTTGCTATATAAGCCAAAATCGC
>WNWK01001966.1:170000-172500 GCA_009830355.1 Cherax destructor
TAAGAGAAGCAATATCTGAGTCGAGGGGAGGATCCAGCTCTCTTCATAAAGGGGTTGAATCCTCCTCTTCTTTCTCTTTTTTTTTACCCTCTTTTGTTTGCCTTGGAGAGTTGGATCCCTTAACGCTGGCGTTGGCTCTCGGGGCTTCCTTCTCTTATATTTTCTTGTGTTAGATGTTTAAGTTTGAGATAGATTATTATTATTATTTCCAGTCGTAATAGTAGTAGACGCAGCATTAGTAGCAGCAGCAGCAGTAGTAATAGTAGTAGTAGTAGTGGTAGTAGTAGTCGTGGTACTGTAAGTACTAGAAGTAGAAGTAGTAATAGTAATAGTTCAAATAATAGTATTACTACTAGTAGTAGTAGAAGTTATGCTAATAGTAGCAGTACCAGTAGTAGCAACAGCAGCAGTAGTAACAGCAGCAGCAACAGTAGTAGCAGTAGAAGTAGTAATAGTACCAGCAATAGTAGTAATGGTATAGTAGTAGTTCGTTAGCTCTATCCTGTGCATGCAACGTCCATCCTATTCCGTCTAATAATAATAATAATAATAATAATAATAATAATAATAATAATAATAATAATAATTATAATAATAATGGAGTATGACGGGGAACCCATCCTGTGTGATGGAGTATGACGGGGAACCCATCCTGTGTGATGGAGTATGACGGGGAACCCATCCTGTGTGATGGAGTATGACGGGGAACCCATCCTGTGTGATGGAGTATGACGGGGAACCCATCCTGTGTGATGGAGTATGACGGGGAGACTCACCTTAAATTTCCCATATGTTCAGAATCTATGACATACAATAGACTGTAGATGTTCCCACAATGCAACTCTCACACTGAATAGCGTAGGAACACGCTCTTAGTGTTCTTAATTTTGCCTTGAAGAACACACAGGAGGGGCTGAAACAACTCGCTGTTGCAATTTAATGACTGCACACGCACGCACGCACACACACACACACACACACACACACACACACACAAGCGCTAACACTGGAATGCATCTTTCTGTTGCAGAGTTCAGGCTACGGCATGAAGGAAGGCGGCGCCGCTGATGTTTCGATGTACGGAAGTGGGCTGGGTGCCTCCCCGGCGGGGTACTACCCCTACGACCCCACCTTTGCTGCCTACGGGTGAGTACCCCATCGCACTCTCTGTATGGAATACCCCTACCTCCCCCCTATCTATGGGGGTGATACTGCATCTGGGGAATGGGTGGGAAATTGTATTCGAGCCCAGAAAGGGGAGAACAGCTTCACCTCCTCGGATCAAGTACCCTTTCAGCACCTCTCTACCTCTATTAATTAACCTTTCAATTAAAAAAAATGTCCTCTCAGATAATAGCAGTAAAATAGATGCTTGTCAATGCGCACCTATCTTCTAATAACGTTGTATATTGTGATCATATCTCCTTCCCTCCGAGGTCCGACACCAGACCAGTACACGTGGTCTGAGACCAGACCACAAGGCCATTTATGTGTTTTTAATTTTCGTAATTCGTAATTTTTGCTCTGGGAGCCATTTATGAGTGTTCGTAATGTTGTGTGAGTGTTCGTAATGTTGTGTGAGTGTTCGTAATGTTGTGTGAGCGTTCGAAATGTTGTGTGAGTGTTCGAAATGTTGTGTGAGTGTTCGTAATGCTGTGTGAGTGTTCGTAATGTTGTGTGAGTGTTCGTAATGTTGTGTGAGTGTTCGTAATGTTGTGTGAGTGTTCGTAATGTTGTGTGAGTGTTCGTAATATTGTGTGAGTGTTCGTAATGTTGTGTGAGTGTTCGTAATGTTGTGTGAGTGTTCGTAATGTTGTGTGAGTGTTCGTAATGTTGTGTGAGTGTTCGTAATGTTGTGTGAGTGTTCGGACTGACAGTTTGATCAACCAAGGTGTTGGTGCTGGCATCAGCAGCAGCAGGATGGGAAAGGAGGAGGATGAAGGGAAAGGGGAATGAGGATAGATGATGGGAGGGGGATGAGAGGAGGGGGAGGAGGGGAGAGGGATGAGAGGAGGGGGTATAAGGGGAGAGGGAGATGACCACAATTCAACATTCCACACTAATTTACGTTCGGGTTAAAAACTGGACTTTAAAAAGCAGTTACACCTGTGAGTGTGTCAAAGGTCCTAACTAATGCAGGTGTGTCTGTCCTCAGAGCCCGGCCGGGTAGGCCGGGTAGGCAGGGCAGGCCTGCTGAGGCCTAACTACTGCTGGTGGATGGGCCTGCACACTGACACCATGGGACTCTCAGTGTATATACAGTGGGAGATACGCATCTCTCAGTGTATATACAGTGGGAGATACGCAACTCTCAGTGTATATACCAAGTGGGCTACCACAGCACAGTGTGGATATACAGACATACACACTTAATACACACGCACACGCACACACGCACACATACACATTACACACACACACACATAAACACACACACATAAGTGAGAGGAATGGCATGAAAAAATAAAAGAGGCATCACCGGACATCATAGCTCTCACAG